>WNGS01003389.1:0-10896 GCA_020271785.1 Procambarus virginalis | reverse complement strand
CAACCATAGTGACAGTATTGGGCAGCTCCACTCATCCTGTGAGTGGACACACCACCATAGTGACAGTATTGGCAGCGCCACTCATCCTGTGAGTGGACACACCACCATAGTGACAGTATTGGGCAGCGTCACTCATCCTGTGAGTGAACACACCGCCATATTGACAGTATTGGGCAGCGCCACTCATCCTGTGAGTGAACACACCGCCATAGTGACAGTATTGGGCAGCGCCACTCATCCTGTGAGTGAACACACCGACATAGTGACAGTATTGGGCAGCGCCACTCATCCTGTGAGTGAACACACCGCCATAGTGACAGTATTGGGCAGCGCCACTCATCCTGTGAGTGAACACACCGCCATAGTGACAGTATTGGGCAGCGCCACTCATCCTGTGAGTGGACACACCGCCATAGTGACAGTATTGGGCAGCGCCACTCATCCTGTGAGTGAACACACCGCCATAGTGACAGTATTGGGCAGCGCCACTCATCCTGTGAGTGGACACACCGCCATAGTGACAGTATTGGGCAGCGCCACTCATCCTGTGAGTGGACACACCGCCATAGTGACAGTATTGGGCAGCGCCACTCATCCTGTGAGTGGACACACCGCCATAGTGACAGTATTGGGCAGCGCCACTCATCCTGTGAGTGGACACACCGCCATAGTGACAATATGGGGCAGCGCCACTCATCCTGTGAGTGGTCACACCGCCATAGTGACAGTATTTGGCAGCGGCACTCATCCTGTGAGTGGACACACCGCCATAGTGACAGTATTGGGCAGCGCCACCCATCCTGTGAGTGGACACACCGCCATAGTAACAGTATTGGGCAGCGGCACTCATCCTGTGAGTGGACACACCGCCATAGTGACAGTATTGGGCAGCGCCACTCATCCTGTGAGTGAACACACCGCCATAGCAGCATGTACAACACTCCCCAATAGGAAGAAACCCCGCTGGGTTGTTCATCCTGTCACTTGTACCCAGACACAGCTGGGACTTGCTTAACTCTCAAGTAAACAACTTACTTGTAGTCTTGATTACTCAGGTTGCTCTGGCACTTGACGATTCTTTCAGGTTCAGAATGTCCTCCTCCTGTTGAAGGTAATTTGATGGGACAAATAGGGGAACCTTTTGACAATCCGTTGGCTTCCTGTCCTCGCCGAGGCCACTGGAGATCATGGTCCTCAGGTAAATGCAGGTAAATAATTCTTCCACAACCCGCACACTGGGACCCATGTGTTGTTATTGTCCCGACGTGGCTGTGTTGGGACTTAATCTTCGACTTCGTTTTGGGAATCTTCAATTAGTTTTTAATGTCATTTAAGGTTCCTTCTTAGTGTCTTGTACTCTTCATCTTCCTGCCGGTCTTGTAAATCATTCATTGGAGGTATTTTAAATCGCTTGCATGGAAGATATTTTTTGGTTATTAAAGACGGTTCTGTGGCCAGGGATTCGGACACTTCGATAGGGGATGGGAATTATCAGGGGAAAGCGCCAAGCCATTACGATTATATAGCACTTGGAAGGGGTCAGGATAAGGGACGGGAGACATCTCCTGTCCACGAGGCTAACCATAGCCCGTGCTTCTTGCCCAGCTCCTGTGCCAGGTAAGTTACGGGCTCACCATAGCCCGTGCTACTTGGAACTTGTTCCGAATAGCTGAATCTATAACAACAACATCAGGATAAGGATTTGGGATGGGACGGAGGGAAGGAGTGGTGCCCCAACCACTTATGGACGGTCGGGGATTGAACGCCGACCTGCATGAAGCGAGACCGCCGCTCTACCGTCCAGTCCAAGTGGTTGGGCATTTGGACACTGCGGGTTGAACTGCGTCTCTCAGCTTACATAATTTTTTCCATCTAATAATCATAGGCACACAGCGTTTGGCTTCTACTCAACCTTATGTGAGGGATTACATAGTGCAGGTCACTGGCTAGGTTTGTTACCCTAGTAACGCCAAGGGGACCTGACAGCTGGGTGGACAGCGATTCGGAGTCGTAGTCCTGAGGTTCTTGACTCGATCCCCGGTGGAGGCGGAGACAAATAGGCAAAATGTTTCTTCCTCCCTGATGGCCCCTGTTCATCTAGCAGGAAATAGGTACCTGGGAGTTAGACAGCTGCTACGGGCTGCTTCCTGGGGGGTGTGTAACAAAAAGGAGGCCTGGTCGAGGACCGGGCCGCGGGGACGCTAAACCGCGAAACCATTTCAAGATAACCTCAAGATAGTATTCCCCCCCCCCCATAACTAGATAATTGCCTCCAGTGTGTGTATGCCTGAAGATACATATGACATATTTCCGGTTTGGATCTTGAATCTGCACTCAAAATGGACAAAGCAACTTTTCCTGAGGCAAAACGGCACGGGATAACGTCCAGTACTCGGAAGCTCCGTGCCAATGTACGCAAGAGCCCACTGCTCAGTTTCAAGTGTAGATATGATAGAGTCCAGTAGGCTCTGGAACCTGTACACCAGTTGATCGACAGTTGAGAGGCGGGACCAAAGAGCCAGAGCTCAGCCCCCGCAAGCACAACTAGGTAAATACTGCTAGAGTAAGACAGTCTACTTCAAGGAGTCTTACCAGACTGCAGGAGACAGGGTGCAGGTGAAACATTCCCCCTCCCCCCTTCTCCTTATGTACGAAACAATTGGGCAGCTAGACGCTAAACACGTCTTTATCAAAATCACGCGAGATTCAACGTCACGCGAGATTCAACATCACGCGAGATTCAACATCACGCGAGATTCAACATCACGCGAGATCAATATAGCAAAATCCCGTTTTCATGACTATATAGTCGTCATAACTTGTGCTTTCACCCTGATAGTTCCCTTCCCAGACCTCGAGTAAACTCACTCTACACTGAGAAGTTGCGTAAACCATTGGATGTTATACAGCCAGTTCTCTCGAATGCTATACATCGCATTATAGCGTATGAATCCCCCAAAGATCACAAATTGCCGTAATTCATCATACCACTCACAAAATTGACCATGTCCCGTTTTCTATTCGCGGGTCCTCGGTGAGGTTAGGTTCGGGCTAAGTTAGTACGTCAGTATAGTGACGCTGTGAACGCTCGAGAGGACAAACTGCGTTTTAAATGCTTGGAAACGCAAGAGGCGATGCATACCTGACTCTGGACAGACTATCATAAGCTGTGACTTCATCCACCGCAAGAATAAAGATTCTAAACACATGTTTTAGTCTTAATTAAACACCTGACTACTTTCTCCAGCCTCATAGCCTTTTTCCAACACCCGAATCTCCAAGAAAATCCCATTCTTCCACACCTGGGGCCCCAAGTTCGTTTAATCCACTGCTGCATGGGTGACAGCTTCTCCGTATCAACCTACTCTGGCTTTGTGCCCTGGAGAGGCCACTCCAGACCGACAATCAAAGCGCAACTCCATAGTCTCCTGAGACTGATGGATAATGAGCCCTACTACTAATCCACCTATAGGGGCCTCTTGTTGTTGTTATTTCAGATTTAGCTACTCAGAACGAAGTGTCCATGTAGCACGGGTTATGGAGAGCCCGTAAATAGGGACTGATTGATTGATGAAGATTAAGCCACCCAAAGGTGGCACGGGCATGAATAGCCCGTAAGTGGTGGCCCTTTTGAGCCATTACCAGTATCAATAGATGATACTGGAGATCTGTGGAGGTATGACTGCACCCTGCGCGACAGGAGATGTCTCCCGTGTAAATAGGGACTCCCGACCTAGTCATTATATACATCCACTAGATCCACGACCCACTTCCTGGAACTTGGATATCCATCACTAGAACTTAGAGCCAACACAGAACTCATCAGGGCAAGTAGGATGGTAAAATTAATAAAAACTAGCAAGAATGCTTCCGTCGCTAGGAGAGGAACTGCACCGCTCCTGTGCCGGGTAAGTCCACTACGGGATGACCATAGCCCGTGCTGCTTGCCCCGCTCCTGTGCTGGGTAAGTCCGCTACGGGCTCACCATAGCCCGTGCTACTTGGAACTCGTTACGAGTAGTTGAATCTGTAACAACAACAACAACAGCTATGAGAAACTACATGGGTATAGCTCCTGGACCCTGGCTTCAGATCCCTACCTTGAGGATACCTTGAGGTGCTTCCGGGGCTTATCGTCCCCGCGGCCCGGTCATTGACCAGGCCTCCTGGTTGCTGGACTGATCAACCAGGCTGTTGGACGCGGCTGCTCGCAGCCTGACGTATGAGTCACAGCCTGGTTGATCAGGTATCCTTTGGAGGTGCTTATCTAGTTCTCTCTTGAACACTGTGAGGGGTTTGCCAGTTATGCCCCTTATGTGTAGTGGAAGCGTGTTGAACAGTCTCGGGCCCCTGATGTTGATAGAGTTCTCTCTCAGAGTACCAGTTGCACCTCTGCTTTTCAACGGGGGTATTCTGCACATCCTGCCATGTCTTCTGGTCTCATGTGATGTTATTTCTGTGTGCAGGTTTGGGACCAGCCCCTCTAATATTTTCCACGTGTAAATTATTATGTATCTCTCCCGCCTGCGCTCAAGGGAATACAGATTTAGGCTCTTTAGTCGGTCCCAATAGTTCAGATGTTTTACTGAGTGGATTCTAGCAGTAAAGGACCTCTGCACGCTCTCCAGGTCAGCAATTTCTCCAGCTGTGAAAGGGGCTGTCATTGTGCAGCAGTACTCCACTCTAGAGAGCACAAGCGTTTTGAAAAGTGTCATCATCGGTATAGCATCTCTAGTGTGAAAAGTTCTTGTTATCCAACCTGTCATTTTTCTTGCAGTTGTGACGGCTACTTTATTGTGTTCTTTAAAGGTAAGGTCTTCCGACATGAGTACACCCAGATCCTTTACATTGCCTTTTCGTTCTATGTTATGATTTGCCTGAGTTTTGTACGTGGTTTCCGTTTTTATATTTTCATTTTTTCCATAGCGCATGAGCTGGAACTTGTCTTCGTTAAACACCATATTATTTTCTGTAGCCCATAGAAAGACCTGATCTACATCTGACTGGAGGTTCGCCGTGTCCTCTATGTTGCCTACTCTCATGAAGATCCTAGTGTCATCTGCAAAGGATGATACAGTGCTATAGGTTGTGCTCTTGTCTATGTCCGATATGAGGATGAGAAAAAGTACTGGAGCAAGCACAGTACCCTGGGGGACTGAGCTCTTAACGGTTGATGGGCTGGATTTTATTTTGTTGACTATTACACATTGGGTTCTGTTGGTCAGGAAATTGTAGATCCATCTGCCTACTTTTCCGGTAATTCCTTTTGAGCGCATTTTATGGGCAATAACACCATGGTCACATTTATCAAAAGCTTTTGCGAAATCTGTGTAAATTACATCAGCGTTTTGTTTGTCTTCCATAGCATCTAATGCCTTATCATAGTGGTCCAGCAACTGCGACAGGCAAGAGCGCCCTGTTCTGAAACCATGTTGTCCGGGGTTATGGAGATGCTGTGATTCCATGTATTTTGTGATCTTACTTCTTAGCACTCTCTCAAAAATCCCTGAGTAATCTCATGTACTCACATATTAGGCGAATACCCCCCATGCACTCGCCTTTAGTGTGGACGGTGTGTTTAGTGAATGTCAACGCTAAGGGATTTTTTAAAGTGAATAACAAGTGTAGTGAAGATTGTATTTAGTGAATGACATCACAATCTTCACGACAGGTTATTCACTGAGCACAATCTTCACTTCACATGTTATTCACTAATCACAATCTTCACTACACTTGTTATTCACTAATCACAATCTTCACTACTCATGTTATTCACTAATCACAATCTTCACTAATGTTATTCACTAATCACAATCATTCACTAATCACAATCTTCACTACACTTGTTATTCACTAATCACAATCTTCACTACTCTTGTTATTCACTAATCACAATCATTCACTAATCACAATCGTCACTTTTTATTCACTATTCACAATCTTCCATACACTGTTTTTTCACTAATCACAATTTTCACTACACACGTTATTTACTAAACCCTGTCACGGTTGTGGATTTGGTGGTGTTACCGCTGACGGACCACCCAACCTACAACTCGACAAATGCTCATATTTCACTAAGAGATCACACTAGGCACTTGTGGCTCTTGGAGAGGGGCTCAACGTCACACGTTTAGGGGATGCGGCTCCAACACGCAGCCTTGTTGTCACGTGCACACACCCACTCGAGCCGCTGTGACTCCCCACTCTCTCCTTATGGAATATGACCTCCTCAATCCCCTTTGTCTTGCTAGACTTCTGTCTTACCCTGTCCACAGCAGTGGTTCCTGTTTCTTGCTCTCTCTCTCTCCTTCTTTACTATTTCCTGGGAAGCCTCACTGGGACAAGTGCAAACACCAGCAAATTTGGATACATTTACTGGACGAAGTACATATACAATACACGCATACATATAATAATGATGAATCCTACACTCTGTACTATTATAATCAGGTTGCACTCCAACACCATCAGAACTCTATCCTCAGCTTGCTAAGTGGTATCCTATCTCTTGATATTACCACCTAATATCATCAACCTCCTCAAGTAGATTAAGTCTTACAATATAATGTTACACTACCATCAAGAGAATGTATACATATATATATTCCTATAAACACATATAAGGCAAATCAGCATTTGAATGCAATAACATACATATATATATATATATATATATATATATATATATATATATATATATATATATATATATATATATATATATATATCAGTATCAATGATCCGTGCCACACAACGAATCAATCGACCATTCTATCAGTCTTAGAATACATATATATCTGTAGGTACTCCTGCCTACGTCTGTAACTCTAAACTTCAATATACACTTCTTGGCACATAAATGGCAAACGATCACTCACCTCTCACTGCGTCGTTCACGCTAATGACAAACACTCTCACCTCCATACAAGTGATCAGTTAGAACTATTTCACTACCCTGACAACTTCAGGTTCCTCAGGGCTTAAACACCAGGATCCTCTGCAGCTCCTCCAGGCTGCTACCATGAAGATTCCTTGAACAACTATGGTGCTTCCCTACTCCTATTAGGATCATCCACAGCTCTCCTGGCTGCTGCACCATAAAGTTTCCTCAAATAACTGTGGTACTTCACCACCTCTGCAGAAGCACGTGACACTCCTCCTCACTGCTTCTCCTCACAGCTCGAGGTCCTCTCCTCCACTGACTTGGAGTCTCACCAACTACTCCTTCTGTGCTGGCTTCGAAGTCCTCAGCAACTTCTTCCCCAAAGGACAAACCACAGATTATCTGGTCGAGGGCGCTTCTCCCTCTGACAACGTCTGACCAGGGCGCTTGTCACAGCCCACAAAACTGTCACTGGGCGGCTTAATACTCTCTCCTCGCCGTCCAGGACTTGAGACCGCAACGTCTTCAGCTCGATTCAACAGCTGGAACGTCTGCACCTTCTCTTCTCTTGGAGATAATATCACTAGGGGTTCCCTCCTGGCGGGAGCTCGACGAAGCGCGGCTTTCCCCCTGCGAAGTCTGGCCTCAAGTGAGGTCATCGCCCTCCACAAGCGAGCCTCACGCCTCCAGTAACTTGTCCACATCTCCTAACAAGTCATTTATCTGTTTTCTAGTTCATTGCCCATAATCTCAAACTTTTATATAAATTCAACAAACTATTTTACATCTGTGTTATCGCCTCTATAATTCCTGGACCTTCCAGTTAGGTCAGGCTTGCTGAATAACTCTCAAAGGGTGAGACTCGTTTCTCCTTATTTATTTATTTATTTATTTATTTATTTATTCATATACAAGAAGGTACATTGGGAATGTGAGAATATATAATATGGTAATTACAATCTTGTAAAGCCACTAGTACGCGCAGCGTTTCGGGCAGGTCCTTAATCTAAGAAAATTTTTAGGAGGTAAATACTAGCAAAAATTATAAAAAAGAAATGATAACAGTTACATGGCAAGAAAAGAAAAAAGAAAAAAAGATGAGAGAAAATTGTAGGTACAGTATAATAAAGCACTTAGGTAGCTAAGATTGATTGCAATGAAAGCTTGAATGGTAGTTGACAAAATTTGGTAGGCACAATACAGCAAATGGCTAGCACATAAAGGAAGACAGCAATGAACACAATGATAAGGTTGTTTGGGTTAAGTACATAAGAATTAGGAGATTGGGTAACACTAGATACAGAGCAAAAAATAAAGCTCAGTGTAGGAAACTAAGAAGATGAAATTAAGTACTTTTTGGTTTTGTTTTTAAATAAGGCAAAAGTTTTACAGTTTTTCAATTCACTAGGGAGTGAGTTCCATAGACTAGGTCCCTTAATTTGCATAGAGTGTTTACACAGATTAAGTTTGACCCTGGGGATATCAAAGAGATATTTATTTCTGGTGTGGTGATAATGGGTCCTATTACATCTGTCCAGAGAGAGTTTCAGAGCATGGTTTGCATTTAAGAACAGGGTTTTGTAGATGTAGTTGACACAAGAGAATGTGTGGAGGGAGTTAATATTTAGCAAGTTTAGGGATTTAAACAAGGGAGCTGAGTGTTGTCTGAAAGCAGAGTTAGTTATTATTCTGATAGCAGATTTTTGCTGGGTGATGATGGGCTTAAGGTGGTTTGCAGTGGTAGACCCCCATGCACAGATACCATAATTAAGATAGGGGTAGATTAGAGCATAATAGAGAGAGAGGAGAGCAGAGTTAGGAACATAATATCTGATTTTGGAGAGTATACCAACTGTCTTAGAGACTTTCTTAGTTATGTGTTGAATGTGGGTGCTGAAGTTGAGTCTCTTGTCTAGGAATAGGCCAAGAAACTTGCCATCATTTTTATTACTGATGTTAATGTTGTCTATCTGTAGCTGAATTGCATTTGATGATTTGCTTCCAAATAAGATGTAGTAAGTCTTTTCGATGTTTAATGTTAGTTTGTTAGTTGACATCCATAAGTGGACTTTTTTTAATTCATTATTCACAACATTATTTAGTGTATGTGGGTTGAGGTCTGAATAGATAAGAGTAGTATCGTCAGCAAACAATATAGGTTTGAGAATATTAGAGACATTAGGCAGATCGTTTATATATATAAGAAATAGAAGAGGTCCTAAGATACTGCCCTGTGGCACTCCAACGGTAATTGGTAGAGTGGAAGAAGTTGTTTCATTGATAGTTACATATTGGTGTCTGTCACTAAGATAGGATCGGATGTAGTCAAGGGCAAGGCCTCGGATTCCATAATGCTGGAGTTTAAGTAAGAGGTAGTTGTGATTAACAGTATCAAAGGCTTTTCTTAGGTCAATGAAGAGTCCAATCGGAAACTCATTTTTGTCAAGTGCTGAGTAGATTACGTCAAGGAGACTAATGATTGCATCGTTGGTGCTCTTTTGGGACCTGAAGCCAAACTGGCAGGGGCTGAGTATGTCGAATTTTACGAGGTAGGAATAGAGCTGTTTGTAAATAATTTTTTCAAATATTTTTGATAGAATGGGTAGATTTGATATTGGTCTATAATTGTTTATGTCCGCCGGATTGCCTCCTTTATGGACTGGCGTTACTCTTGCTTTTTTGAGGATATCAGGGAAGGTGTGACACTATAGATTTGTTGAACAGTAGGGCTATGGGTGGGCAAGGGCAGGGAGGCTCTCTTGTATACAATGGACGGAATTTCACTGGTGTTCCCTGCCTTTGTTTTTAGAGAGTGTATGATGGACACAACATCTTCGGGCTGATTGGTGAAAGGAGAAGAGAGTTTGGATAGCTGCCTGAGAGATATGTGTTAATATGTGTCCGAGTCTGTGGGATTTTACTGGCAAGATTAGCACCAACCGATGAAAAGAAACTATTAAATTCATTTGCCATTTCTAAATCAGTTGACGGTATATCCCCATCCTTGTAGAGTTTTATTTGGTTATGTGAGTGTTGTTTAGTTCCTAGGATACTAGAGATGGTTTTCCAAGTGCTTTTCATGTTGCCTTTTGCTTCATTGAATCTATTCACATAATATGCAAGTTTTGCCTTTCTTATGATACTGGTAAGCATTGATGAGTACTTTTAGCTACTTCCTTTGAAACTAGGCCAATCCTAAGTTTCTTTTCATATTCATGTTTCTTGTTGATTGAATTGAGAATGCCGCTTGTGAGCCATGGATTGTTTAATCTTTTGTCAGTTACTTGCTTGGTAAGAAGGGGACAATGAAGGTTGTAGAGGCTTAGAGTTTTGGAGAGGAAGAGGTAGCTAATGAATTTATATCCTGGGTATTATTGAATTCAGAATCCCAGTTAATATTGTGAAATGCATCTGTAAGATTGCCCAAAGCTGATTCACTGTGTAGCCTAAATGAAAGTTTCTTGCTTTTTGGTGGTGTTATGTCCATGTTCGCTATGAGAAAGGTAGGATAGTGGTCAGTTGTTCTGTCGTAGATTATACCAGATACAAGGGGAGCTGTTATGTTTGTCCATATGTGGTCCAAGGTAGTGGCTGATGTTTGAGTGACTCGGGTAGGTTTGGTGATTGTGGGGATTAGCAGAGTTCATGCAGGTGTTAAGGAAATAGTCAACTTGAGAGCAATTTTGTTGACCCAGGTCAATATTAAAGTCTCCTCCCAGAATGATGTGGTTTTGTTGAGATTGTTGTTTATAATAAGATTACTTAGGTTGTCTGAGAAAGAAGCTATGTTAGTATTGGAAAATCTATAGATGGCTCCAATAGTCAATGAGGATTTAAGGGATTTAATTGTAAACTGAGCAAAAGTATATTCACAGTAGTCATCTCTGTCACTAATAATACTGTTGCAGATAAATGTATCTCGGTAATATATAGCTGTGCCACCACTTTTTTATTTGGCTACAGTTATGAATGGCTTTTATAACCAGCTAAGTTGTAGAGTTGTATAGTCTT
>WNGS01003388.1:22108462-22148429 GCA_020271785.1 Procambarus virginalis | reverse complement strand
GTCCGGCCACGTCTGTGGTGGTAAAATAAACAAATCTCGTCCCAAGCGCCTCCGTCGGGAGGTAACACTAGACGAGCCAATTAGTGTGTCAAGATGATCACAACATTGTTTTGTCAGGCCCTCTTAGGATGGGGATGTGAGGGAGGGGTGGGGGGGGGACATCAGCAACTATTCCAGATCCCACCACAACCTCTTCCAGATGTCTTCCACCTTTTCCAGCCTCCAGCCTCCCCCCCCCCCCTTCCAAAAGTCCGCCTACCCCTCCCTCTCCTTCCTTCTCAACTCCTACCTCCACCCCTCCCCTCTCGTATTTCCAAGATATAAATGTAATCCTGACACACACTGGTGTATTCTTAGCGAGGTGTTGTGGTATCCATATTCATGGATGTATACTTGCTCCTTGTATTAAGCGTACTGATCTACATCAACACAGGAATAGTTAAGTAATACCGTACTGCAAGGTTACGAACCGGGAGACCAAGAGCTACACCTCACATCGTTCTTTAAAATTTATATATATATATATATATATATATATTATATATATATATATATATATATATATATATATATATATATGCGAACAATCCTGAATGGTCCCCAGGCATATATGGAACTGATATAGTTATATTTATATACACACACACACACACACTCAGGGGACAGAAGACAGAAGAGTAAGGGGAGACATGATCACTACCTACAAAATTATCAGAAGAATTGACAGGGTAGATAAGGATAAACTATTCAACACTGGTGGTACGTGAACAAAGGGGATACAGGTGGGAACTGAGTACCCAAATGAGCCACAGGGGACGTCAGAAAGAACTTTTTCAGTGTCAGAGTAGTTAACAGGTGGAATGCATTAGGCAGTGATGTGGTGGAGGCTGACTCCATACACAGCTTCAAGTGTAGATATGATAGAGCGCAGTAGGCTCGGGAATCTGTACACCAGTTGACTGACAGTTGAGAGGCGGGACCAAAGAGCCAAAGCTCAACCCCCGCAAACACAACTAGGCGAGTACAGGCTGGAGGCTGGTAGCTGAGTGGACAGTGCGGACCTAGGGACCAAGGTTCGATCCCGGCGCCGGCAAAAAAAACTAAGCTGTAACAAGTAGCACGGGCTATGGTGAGCCCGTAGTGGACTTACCTGGCACAGGAGCGGGGCTGTAACAAGTAGCACGGGCTATGGTGACCCGTAGTGGACTTACCTGGCACAGTAGCGGGGCTGTAACAAGTAGCACGGGTTATGGTGACCCCGTAGTGGACTTACCTGGCACAGGAGCGGGGCTGTAACAAGTAGCACGGGTTATGGTGACCCCGTAGTGGACTTACCTGGCACAGGAGCGGGGCTGTAACAAGTAGCACGGGCTATGGTGAGCCCGTAGTGGACTTACCTGGCACAGGAGCGGGGCTGTAACAAGTAGCACGGGCTATGGTGACCCCGTAGTGAACTTACCTGGCACAGGAGCGGGGCTGTAACAAGTAGCACGGGCTATGGTGAGCCCGTAGTGGACTTGTTTATCTCTCATAGATGTGCTCATGTGTGTGACTTCCCATGTTGTTGTTGTTGTTATAGATTCAGCTACTCGGAACAAGTTCCAAGTAGCACGGGTATGGTGAGCCCGTAACTTACCTGGCACAGGAGCGGGGCAAGAAGCACGGGCTATGGTGAGCCCGTAGTGGACTTACCTGGCACAGGAACGGAGCTGTAACAAGTAGCACGGACTATGGTGACCCCGTAGTGGACTTACCTGGCACAGGAGCGGGGCTGTAACCGTGTACATAATGGGGCCTGACAGCCGAGTGAGCAGCACGCTGGATACATAGTCTTGTGGTCCGGGGTTCGATTGGCACCGGCGTAAACAAAAATGGGCAGTTTCTTCCACCCTGATGCTCCCGTTACCTAGCAGTAAATAGGTACCTGGGAGTTAGACAGCTGTCACGGGCTGCTTCCTGGGTGGGTGGGTGTAAGTCCCACCCATGCTTGGGAATGGCTAGTCGTTCGCGTGGGTGCCTTCTCGACTCACAATCGAGGATTCTGGATTAGATCCCCGGGCGGTACAGAAGTGATTGGGCACATTTCCTTTCCTCTGACGCCACTGTTCACCTATCAGTGCAGGTATTTGTACCCGGGAATTAAGGGGACCACGATACAGCCTAAGTACAGGCTTCCTGTACCCGACAATGGGAATTACACTTTGATAAGCCTAACAGGCCTCCTGTTCCCCCAGCCACGGGAAACCAAGTGCCTCTACACCTCACCCTTACGTACTCATCACCGCCTCATGATGAGGCGGTGATGAGTACGTAAGTACGAGGAGTACCTCCTGCTCTTCCTGTTCCTCTCCCATTCTCTCCCACGGGTAGAGAAAACGGGAATAATAAGGGTGACTCTTGTCCCCCGGGCAGTGGTTATAATATTTACGGCACCTCTCCTCTCATAATAATTACGCCTTCCTTCCTGTAGGCGCGTGACACATGCGTCCCTCTTGCCTGGCAGTGGGCGTGAGAACAGGATCAAACCTATAGAGGAAGAGAACAGGTGTTCAGCGTAGAGAACAGATGTTCAGCGTAGAAGAGAGGTGTCAAGTCTAGAGAACGGGGATCGAGCGTAGATAACAAGTGCATATTAGGCGGTTGTACGATATCCTTGCAATTTTGCATTTCCCCTTCTGTGTACACCACCAGGGGGGTATAGCAGAGGCTGCTGTAGGTATTGCAACCTGTATCCTGCAGGTTGTTGATGGTACAGTGGACAGTGTGGTGGTACAGGAGACAGTGTGGTGGTACAATAGACAGTGTGGTGGTACAGGAGACAGTGTGGTGGTACAGGAGACAGTGTGGTGGTACAATAGACAGTGTGGTGGTACAGGAGACAGTGTGGTGGTACAGGGGACAGTGTGGTGGTACAGTGGACAGTGTGGTGGTACAGGAGACAGTGTGGTGGTACAATAGACAGTGTGGTGGTACAGGAGACAGTGTGGTGGTACAGGGGACAGTGTGGTGGTACAGGGGACAGTGTGGTGGTACAGGGGACAGTGTAGTGGTACAGGAGACAGTGTGGTGGTACAGTGGACAGTGTGGTGGTACAGTGGACAGTGTGGTGGTACAGTGTACAGTGTGGTGGTACAGTGGACAGTGTGGTGGTACAGGGGACAGTGTGGTGGTACAGGAGACAGTGTGGTGGTACAGGAGACAGTGTGGTGGTACAGGAGACAGTGTGGTGGTACAGGAGACAGTGTGGTGGTACAGGAGACAGTGTGGTGGTACAGGGGACAGTGTGGTGGTACAGGGGACAGTGTGATGGTACAGGAGACAGTGTGGTGCTACAGTGGACAGTGTGGTGGTACAGTGGACAGTGTGGTGGTACAGTGGACAGTGTTGTGGTACAGGAGACAGTGTGATGGTACAGGGGACAGTGTGGTGGTACAGGAGACAGTGTGGTGGTACAGTGAACAGTGTGGTGGTACAGTGGACAGTGTTGTGGTACAGGAGACAGTGTGATGGTACAGGGGACAGTGTGGTGGTACAGGAGACAGTGTGGTGGTACAGTGGACAGTGTGGTGGTACAGGAGACAGTGTGGTGCTACAGTGGACAGTGTGGTGGTACAGTCGACAATGTGGTGGTACAGGAGACAGTGTGGTGGTACAATAGACAGTGTGGTGGTACAGGAGACAGTGTGGTGGTACAGGAGACAGTGTGGTGGTACAGTGGACAGTGTGGTGGTACAGTGGACAGTGTGATGGTACAGTGGACAGTGTGGTGGTACAGGAGACAGTGTGGTGGTACAGGAGACAGTGTGGTGGTACAGGGGACAGTGTGGTGGTACAGGAGACAGTGTGGTGGTACAGGGGACAGTGTGGTGGTACAGGAGACAGTGTGGTGGTACAGTGGACAGTGTGGTGGTACAGTGGACAGTGTGGTGGTACAGTGGACAGTGTGGTGGTACAGTGTACAGTGTGGTGGTACAGTGGACAGTGTGGTGGTACAGTGGACAGTGTGGTGGTACAGGGGACAGTGTAGTGGTACAGGAGACAGTGTGGTGGTACAGGAGACAGTGTGGTGGTACAGGAGACAGTGTGGTGGTACAGGAGACAGTGTGGTGGTACAGGAGACAGTGTGGTGGTACAGGGGACAGTGTGGTGGTACAGGGGACAGTGTGATGGTACAGGAGACAGTGTGGTGCTACAGTGGACAGTGTGGTGGTACAGTGGACAGTGTGGTGGTACAGTGGACAGTGTTGTGGTACAGGAGACAGTGTGATGGTACAGGGGACAGTGTGGTGGTACAGGGGACAGTGTGGTGGTACAGGAACAGTGTGGTGGTACAGTGGACAGTGTTGTGGTACAGGAGACAGTGTGATGGTACAGGGGACAGTGTGGTGGTACAGGAGACAGTGTGGTGGTACAGTGGACAGTGTGGTGGTACAGGAGACAGTGTGGTGCTACAGTGGACAGTGTGGTGGTACAGTCGACAATGTGGTGGTACAGGAGACAGTGTGGTGGTACAGTGGACAGTGTGGTGGTACAGGAGACAGTGTGGTGCTACAGTGGACAGTGTGGTGGTACAGTGGACAGTGTGGTGGTACAGTGGACAGTGTGATGGTACAGTGGACAGTGTGGTGGTACAGGAGACAGTGTGGTGGTACAGTGGACAGTGTGGTGGTACAGGGGACAGTGTGGTGGTACAGTGGACAGTGTGGTGGTACAGGGGACAGTGTGGTGGTACAGGAGACAGTGTGGTGGTACAGTGGACAGTGTGGTGGTACAGTGGACAGTGTGGTGGTACAGTGGACAGTGTGGTGGTGCAGGAGACAGTGTGGTGGTACAGTGGACAGTGTGGTGGTACAGGGGACAGTGTGGTGGTACAGTGGACAGTGTGGTGGTACAGGGGACAGTGTGGTGGTACAGTGGACAGTGTGGTGGTACAGGGGACAGTGTGGTGGTACAGGGGACAGTGTGGTGGTACAGGGGACAGTGTGGTGGTACAGTGGACAGTGTGGTGGTGCAGGAGACAGTGTGGTGGTACAGGAGACAGTGTGGTGGTACAGGGGACAGTGTGGTGGTACAGGGGACAGTGTGGTGGTACAGTGGACAGTGTGGTGGTACAGGAGACAGTGTGGTGGTACAGGAGACAGTGTGGTGGTACAGGAGACAGTGTGGTGGTACAGGGGACAGTGTGGTGGTACAGTGGACAGTGTGGTGGTACAGGAGACAGTGTGGTGGTACAGGAGACAGTGTGGTGGTACAGGAGACAGTGTGGTGGTACAGGAGACAGTGTGGTGGTACAGTGGACAGTGTGGTGGTACAGGGGACAGTGTGGTGGTACAGGGAACAGTGTAGCCACTACACTGTCCTATACCACTATACCCTAGTGATATAGGTGTAGTGCTGGGTGTGTGACAACGGGGTACATTACCAAATGGTGACCCGGTAATGTTCCCGCCATCCATCACTGGTGTAGTGGCCAGGCATCTCCTCCAGGGACTCAAACACTGAAGACGTGAGTGCGGGGAGTCACCGTCCGTGGCGTCAGGCACGCCTGCCACCACCGGACTCAACACCTCTAATGCACCATCCATAGAGACCATTGTTTCAGGTCAAAGATCGTCAGTGGGGAGCCCCCCGGGACTTTTATCCCCTGCGTCGGTATTTATAGCCAGGGCCGGAGCCCCTGGACACAAGGCGGCCATTGTGGCCCGAGCCCAGCAGCTCCTGGCCGTGTGGCGCCCGCCGGCTGAGTCACACCTTCTGCAGCGCCTCACTCACCCTACGAGGCTCCTCCTCCTCCTCCTCCCTCGGCCCCTAGGGAGGACTTTCTGGCCCGGCCACTGATGAGGATATGATGGACACAAGAAAATAGGCACTTGAGCAAATTGGAATATAACAGATGAGCTCTCTCTGTTGTTGACAGTCTCTCTCTCTCTCTCTCTCTCTCTGTCTCTGTCTCTGTCTCTGTCTCTGTCTCTCTCTCTCTCTCTCTCTCTCTCTCTCTCTCTCTCTCTCTCTCTCTCTCTCTCTCTCTCTCTCTCTCTCTCTCTCTCTCTTATGACGCGCTACGCTCACAACGGCGTCACCTACGACATACTCAATGCACTGTGTGAAGTGTCTGGGAATCCACTACTCCACCTGTTTAACAAGTCATTCCTAAGCGGAGTGTTGCCCACACAATGGAAACACGCAATAATTGTTCCCATACCGAAGCCCAATGACCCTGGTAATTACAGACCTATCAGTCTCGTGTCATGCACTTGCAAGATGCTTGAAAGGATCATCCTAAACCGACTGTTGCACAAATAGGCAGGTTAGGGGAGGGGGTCAATGGATTTGTTAAAGGACGGAGCACAGCAAATTGTATAGTTAATTACTTGGCTAATGACACGGCTAGGTACTCTGTATTTGTGGACATCAAAGGAGCCTTCGACAAAGCACAGGGGATTGCGATCCTAGACGAGCTTGCATGCATGGGTGTCAAGGGGAGACTCATGAAATGGGTTGAAGACTACCTCACAGGGAGGAAAGCCAAGGTTGGGAAAAATTGAACAGTCCATTGAACTCCTTGGAAGGAAGTGTATTGAGCTCGGTTTCACTCTCTCCACAAACAAGACGAAGGCATACTCCCATCACAAGCGGAGAGCAAATGAAGAACTGCAAATTAATGGTGTAACACTTGAATGGGTTGACCACTATCGGTATCTTGGCGTCACTGTCGGCTCTAACAAGGGGAAGAAAGAGGAGCTCAATCAACTCATAGGAACATGCAAAAGTCGACTCAGGGCACTGAAAGCTATGACCTGGAATGGACATGGAGCCTCTATTGCCGTGCTAAAAATGATGTACACAGCCTATGTGCGCTCCGTCATAGACTATGCCGCACCAGTTCTGTGCACCTACTCCCAAAGCGATATGAAAAGGCTTGAAAGCATTCAAAATGAAGCCATGACAATCATTCTTGGAGTTCCAAGAACTGCCAAAACGTCTAATCTCCGAGAGGAGTTGTCCCTTCCCAGTGTTAAAAGCAGAATTCAGGAGCTGAATGCTAAGCTTGCAATTAGGATAGCCAGAGATCCCCATTACAATGATATTGCTAAGAAAAAACTGAGCTCTGTGCTACTTTCAGGGGGAAACAGGAGAAGCAAAAAATGGCATCACAGATCAGTCTGCTACCTCGAAGAGCTTCACCTGCTTGAGCAAGCCCGTGAGCTCCTGCCTGTAGAGAGGTTACCTCCCTGGGAGGATGACTCATGCAAGATCATCATCAATGAAATGGCAATGAAAAAATCCAACATGTTACCACAAGAAATGAGGCACAAGTATCTCGAGGAAATTTATAAAGAAGCCGGAGATGAACTAGATCAAATCTACACTGACGGGTCATCTAATCCTGTCAATGGCAGGGCTGGTGCAGGATACACGGTAATCAAGGATAATACTTTCCAACGCAGAAATGAAGAAAAAGCACGTATTGAGAACTATGCTTCTTCAACGCAAGCAGAGCTAACTGCCATTGTTATGGCGTTAAGGTTTCTTGAACGGAACACTAATGGTGCAGTGATTTGCACCGATTCAAAAGCAGCACTACAAAGCCTAAGTAAAAATCAGGCAGAAAATCTTGCAATAGTCGCTGAAATTAAGAGAGCTGTGAGAGTTCTTACCAATCAGGGAAGAGTCATCAAGTTTCTGTGGATCCCCTCCCATGTTGGGATATGTGGGAATGAACGAGCAGATGTGCTGGCTGCTGAAGGCGCTGAAGGAGACCATATTGAATACTTCATACCCAAGACTCTACTACAAATTAGAGGTATTGTCAGGCAACATCACCGTGACAAGGTAACTGAGGAAAGGAGGATAGAAGCACAAACCAGTGAATCTGTACGATGGTACAACATGGTTGCAGCTGGCAATCCCAATCATTATGGCCGAAGAGGAGGAGGACGAGGGAGAGAATCAGTAATAGCGAGAATCCGTCTTGGATACAGATATCCATGGAGATATGGAATGGAAACAACAGTTGAGCAGCGAAGTTGCAGAATCTGTGGTGAGAGTGATGGACACCGCCTTGACCACTACCTGAGAGAATGTGAACACCTGCGAGACATCAAAAATATGTGTAGATTAATAAACCCCACATTGTTTGAGTTAGGAAAAAACTATTTGTCAAATATTGATACTGTTCTTAAAAGATTTCCCCATTTTGCACCCGCAAGATAACGTAAGCTTTTAAGGGTTGATAGATGTTAATCTTCTCGTTTGAGGAGCTGTTCACTTGAGACAGTTAAGCAAGTCCCAGCTGTGTCTGGGTACAAGTGACAGGATGAACAACCCAGCGGGTTTTCTTCCTATTGGGGAGTGTTGTACATGCTGCTATGGCGGTGTGTCCACTCACAGGATGAGTGGCGCTGCCCAATAAACTCGCCCCTCGGGGCAAAATTTTAAAAATTTAAATTTGGATTTGCCTGTGAAGCACTTTAGTGTTACATTTCCGCCTGGTGTGCCCCTCACATTTCCTGTTCCTCTGGTGACTCAACAAGACGTTTGTTATACAGAGCTTCAGTGTTACAAGTGAGGCAGCTTACACCCTCACTGTGAGGTGCCTCCACGTGCTGTGTGAGGGGCCTCCACGTGCTGTGTGAGGTGCCTCCACGTGCTGTGTGAGGTACCTCCACGTGCTGTGTGAGGTGCCTCCACGTGCTGTGTGAGGGGCCTCCACGTGCTGTGTGAGGTGCCTCCACGTGCTGTGTGAGGGGCCTCCACGTGCTGTGTGAGGTGCCTCCACGTGCTGTGTGAGGGGCCTCCACGTGCTGTGTGAGGTGCCTCCACGTGCTGTGTGAGGGGCCTCCACGTGCTGTGTGAGGTGCCTCCACGTGCTGTGTGAGGGGCCTCCACGTGCTGTGTGAGGTGCCTCCACGTGCTGAGGTGCCTCCACGTGCTCTGTGAGGGAGCTCAACGTGTGCAATGTGAGGGAGCTCAACGTGTGCACTGTGAGGGAGCTCAACGTGTGCACTGTGAGGGAGCTCAACGTGTGCACTGTGAGGGAGCTCAACGTGTGCACTGTGAGGGAGCTCAACGTGTGCACTGTGAGGGAGCTCAACGTGTGCACTGTGAGGGAGCTCAACGTGTGCACTGTGAGGGAGCTCAACGTGTGCACTGTGAGGGAGCTCAACGTGTGCACTGTGAGGGAGCTCAACGTGACGAGGCCTGGTGAAGTAAGAGAGCGTTAAGGTTAAGAAAGTGAGCGTTTCCGAGAGAGAAGTTTGGTCAGGAAGTGCCGGATCAGCCAGGTTGTTGGTGCGTGGGCCTGCGGGGTGCTGCAAGCAACAGCTTAGCAGACCCAAGTTACGTGCCACGTGCTCCAGGAAATTGGGTCAGATTCACGAAGCCGTTACGCAAGTACTTAGGAACCTGTACATCTTTTCTCAATCTTTGGAGGCTTTATTAAACAGTTAATGAGCCTCGCAGTACCAGGAAGCTGTTTATGACAATAACAACAGTTGATTGGTAAGTTTTCATGCTTGTAAACTGTTTAATAAATGTAAGCAAAGCCGTCAACGATTGAGGAAAGTTGTACACGTTCGTAAGTTCTTGCGAAACTGCTTTGTGAATCTGGCAGGTCTTTGCAAAACCTGTGTACAGTTAAGTGTACCATTAAGTGCTGGGTGAACCGCGGCCACGTGGCGGGCGGAGGGCAGCGCAGGGGTCCTAGACAAAGAGAGACCTGGCCGCACACCTCGGCCATCTATCGCGGGGTGTTGTGTCCGTCGGTGGCCACCTGTTGGCGCGCGGCCGCCCTCCCCCGCCATCACCACCTGACGTAGTTACCCTCTCGCTCCACAGATGGCGTGCGCGACCTCCCTTAACGCGCCACATTTCACCAGGCGACACTTGGGGGAGCTTACACTTTAGTTTAATGTTTAATGTGAGAGAGACAGAGAGAGAGAGAGAGTATCTAGTGAGATCTGGCTTTTTAAGCCCCCTCCAACTAGTGTTTTTTTCTTATTCACTTGACGTACTTTTTATCAGAGGCTACTAGTTGGTACTATATACATACTCCCATACTCTGTGATGTTTCTCCACACCCTGTGTGAGGTGTGGCTCCACACCCTGTGTGAGGTGTGGCTCCACTCCCTGTGTGAGGTATGGCTCCACACCCTGTGTGAGGTGTGGCTCCACACCCTGTGACAGGTATGGCTCCACACCCTGTGTGAGGTGTGGCTCCACACCCTGTGTGAGGTGTGGCTCCACACCCTGTGACAGGTATGGCTCCACACCCTGTGTCAGGTTTGGCTCCACACCCTGTGTCAGGTATGGCTCCACACCCTGTGTCAGGTATGGCTCCACACCCTGTGTCAGGTATGGCTCCACACCCTGTGTCAGGTATGGCTCCACACCCTGTGTGTGGTATGGCTCCACACCCTGTGTCAGGTATGGCTCCACACCCTGTGTCAGGTATGGCTCCACACCCTGTGTGTGGTATGGCTCCACACCCTGTGTCAGGTATGGCTCCACACCCTTGTGACAGGTATGGCTCCACACCCTGTGACAGGTATGGCTCCACACCCTGTGTGTGGTATGGCTCCACACCCTGTGTCAGGTATGGCTCCACACCCTGTGTCAGGTATGGCTCCACACCCTGTGTAAGGTATGGCTCCACACCCTGTGTGTGGTATGGCTCCACACCCTGTGACAGGTATGGTTCCACACCCTGTGTCAGGTATGGCTCCACACCCTGTGTCAGGTATGGCTCCACACCCTGTGTGTGGTATGGCTCCACACCCTGTGTCAGGTATGGCTCCACACCCTGTGTCAGGTATGGCTCCACACCCTGTGTCAGGTATGGCTCCACACCCTGTGACAGGTATGGCTCCACACCCTGTGACAGGTATGGCTCCACACCCTGTGACAGGTATGGCTCCACACCCTGTGTCAGGTATGGCTCCACACCCTGTGACAGGTATGGCTCCACACCCTGTGTCAGGTATGGCTCCACACCCTGTGTTAGGTATGGCTCCACACCCTGTGTGTGGTATGGCTCCACACCCTGTGTCAGGTATGGCTCCACACCCTGTGTCAGGTATGGCTCCACACCCTGTGTGTGGTATTGCTCCACACCCTGTGTCAGGTATGGCTCCACACCCTGTGTCAGGTATGGCTCCACACCCTGTGTCAGGTATGGCTCCACACCCTGTGTCAGGTATGGCTCCACACCCTGTGTGTGGTATGGCTCCACACCCTGTGTCAGGTATGGCTGCACACCCTGTGTCAGGTATGGCTCCACACCCTGTATCAGGTATGACTCCACACCCTGTGTCAGGTATATGGCTCCACACCCTGTGTCAGGTATGGCTCCACACCCTGTGTCAGGTATGGCTCCACACCCTGTGTGTGGTATGGCTCCACACCCTGTGTCAGGTATGGCTCCACACCCTGTGTCAGGTATGGCTCCACACCCTGTGTCAGGTATGGCTCCACACCCTGTGACAGGTATGGCTCCACACCCTGTGTCAGGTATATGGCTCCACACCCTGTGTCAGGTATGGCTCCACACCCTGTGTCAGGTATGGCTCCACACCCTGTGTCAGGTATGGCTCCACACCCAGTGTCAGATATACCTCCACACCCTGTATCAGGTATACCTCCACACCCTGTATCAGGTATACCTCCACACCCTGTATCAGGTATACCTCCACACAATGTATCAGGTATACCTCCACACCTGAAGCCGAGCCATGTGTGTGTACAACCCTACACTGTCCCCCATATCTCACGCAGGCGCAGTGAGAGCAGGGCTGGGACTGCACATGTTTCGTGATTGAATCTGAATATACAATTATCTATTCACTTTATTAACCAATTGTGATGTAAACAGGACATAACACCTGCCGCAGACTACAGGTAACAGGTGTTACTGCAGGTAATGTATGTGGTGTATGTGCAGATGATGTATAAGCTGCCCCCTCTCCCGTGGTGTTGCTGGGATAGGCTACATAAATCACTCTAGGTTTTCTCTCTTGTGGAGCGCGCGAACATTGGCGGGGGAATACTAATTAGTTTCCGTTACCTGCTTGAATGTGATGAATATGTATCACTAAATTCCTATTTAAATGAGCGCTTGTCGCAGAATGAGATATTAGAGGTGTTACAGGTGAGGGGCCACAGGGAAGTGAGGCCTCTACAGGACTGTGAGTGGAACAAGACGAGGACCCCTCACGTGAAGTTACTCGCCAAGCAGTTTTGAACCACTGTGATTATAGAGGCACGTGCAAACGTGTGGCCCACGGGTCGTTATGGCTTTGCATTGTACTATTGCCCCTTCATTTAGGGAATATCCAACAACCCGACCTCACACTAGGCTGGTTAAAGCAGCGGCCGTCCTCTCCAGACGCATTCATCAATTTTAACATACTGTGTATTAAACATTGGTATGTTATCTTATTTTAATTAATATTAATATACATAAAATTTCTATGAATAGTTAGGCTTAGGTTCGGTTAGGTGTTTAGGTTCTGTTGCCGATTATTTGTATTTGAAGTACTTGGGGTTATCTTGAGATGATTTCGGGGCTTAGCGTCCCCACGGCCCGGTCCTCGACCAGGCCTCCTTTTTGTTACACACCCCTAGGAAGCAGCCCGTAGCAGCTGTCTAACTCCCAGGTACCTATTTACTGCTAGGTAACAGGGGCATTAGGGTGAACGAAACTCTGCCCATTTGTTTCCGTCTCCACCGGGGATCGAACCAGGACCCTAGGATTACGAGTCCAGAGCGCTGTCCACTCAGCTATCAGCCCCCCCCCCCCCTGTGACCACGAGCTGTGGTCTAGTGGTCATGGTACCGGACATGCTATAGTGTGTATGGAGTACCTGGCTGTATATATATATATATATATATATATATATATATATATATATATATATATATATATATATATATATATATATCACGAAAATTAACACGTAATGAAAAATGTGACAGTGTCAGACCACGGAGGAAGAATTGAAACAGGAATTTCCTTAAATACTTTCGTAGTTAATAATACATCTTCAGAAGGGATAAGGAACCCAAGACGCATTACGTACATGTAATTGGTTAATTTGTAATTTTCAGGTAGAGGTGGAGGGAAGCGGAGTTTACACACGGGCCGTGAGTATCCCTGTGTTATTCACTCTAAGTATTTATTGCAATGGTTTACATTGAGTGATCAACGCTTTCCGTGAACAGCTGATGAACATATGTCACATTTTACACACTTGTACACCCGTTCAGTCCATCACACCTGTAATGATGTCTGTATTTAATTACGAATTAAGCTAATCGATCATAAGAAACGGGCGTTATTCACCTCCGATAGTTGGGTATAACGATATTTAGTATTTCCGGCGCCGGCATTCATTACAGCGTGAAACCTGAGTCCAGCTCTGTGGTCCTGCTCCCTAGGATTTGGCGCTGGGTTTGGTACCCGGTATCCCTGAGTTGGCGCTGCGTTTGGTGCCCGCGAATTGGCGCTGCATTTTAACGCGCTCTTTAGCCAATTTCCTGCATTATGCCGCTTCCCCCAACCTTGTGGGTGTGGATCTGTTGTAAACATTAGCGTTGTGGCTGAGAGGAGGAAGATACTTTAGTCAGGGAGGACAGAGCCAAGTACAGATGACGGCGATGATTACTATGGGCAGGTGGACGTAAAGTATTTATTAACTCGGCCTCATATACTGTCATCTCTTCTGTGGTAAGACTGTGAGCCATGTCCCTAGTGGTCAGGTAGTGGAGGTGGTGGTTCTGCAGGTGGTGGTTCTGGAGGCGGTTGTTTTGCAGGTGATTGCAGTGATTACCTAACAGCGGCTCGAGGTGGTAAAGTCTGTGTCTTGTTATGCCCGAGCTGCTAGTCTTGTCGTATCTGTCACTTTATACCTTAACTATTCCGACGTTCCAACTCTTGGTCGAATCTGGCCTTAAAGTATTGATGGAGGTGGCTTCCACAACTTCTTGCTCTGCATTCCTCTTGGTGACCAGTGGCCAGACATGCGGTGACCCAATGCTTAAGGACATGGACTTGAAATCCATTAGCTTCTGCCCGCCCAGGTTCGAATCCTGTCGGCAGCGCAATATGTGTTTTAGGAGGCCTAGTCAGGGACCGGGCCGCGAGGACGCTGAGCTCCTTACAGTATTTCCTTAGGGGTTCTTCGGCTCGTTAGTGTGTCCAGCCTCCAGGTGTCTTCCCCTCGCTCTACTTTCGTCTTAATGAGGCGGTCCTTGTTTACCTTGGAAATTCCTCTCGGCATCTTGTATGTTGCGATCATGTCCCCTCTGTCGCTTCTCTGCCCCAGTGTTGTGAGATGTTGTGTAGATGTTGTTTGTGGCACAGATGTTGCTGTGGTGAGGTACAGTGACTAGACATTTGTTTGTTTATGATTATGTTTTGTCCCAGATGCGTGAGGAGGCAGGTGGGGGTGGGGGGGGGGGGGGTGAGTCAGGTAGGCCTACCAGCCTCGCCCAGGAATGCTAATCCTCACAGCTCTCACTACTCTCCCTCACCCCCTCATAAACCTCAACTTGTTGTTCTTTCCTTCTCTCTCTTAAGGAAACAGTTTTTGGGCTGTTCCGGCGATTGTTGTTGAGCGGGTGTAGTACACAACAGCCTCCTTAACCTGGGGCCAGATTCACGAAGCTGTTACGCAAGTACTTACGAACGTGTACATCTTTCCTCAACCTTTGACGGCTTTGGTTACATTTAGTATATAGTTTACAAGCATGAAAGATTGTCAATCAACTGTTGTTATTGTTATAAACAGCCTCCTGGTGCTTCGGAGCTCATTAACTCTTTAATAATTGTGAACAAAGCCGCCAAAGATTGAGGAAAGATGTACAGGTTCGTAAGTGCTTGCGTAACTGCTTCGTGAATCTGGCCCCTGAGCCTTAACCCCTCGGACCTCGCAGTCATACACACCTGCTGCAACACACCTGCTGCAACACACCTGCTGCAACACACCTGCAGCAACATTGGGTGTCGTTAGGTATACGAACTGACATTTTGTGTGCGTTCGCGAACAGGAAAGAATTGATGCTTTAGAATGTAAATAACTTGTTTATGTGTTGAAGGGAAGGGCGGGGGGGGGGGCGTGGCAGCCATCACTCTCACACATCAACACGTCATGGCTCCGGTTGTTGACAGGTTGACATGTTCAGTCTGTTCGTTGGCCAGATCGTGGCAGCTTTGCTTCATGCAGTCATGCAAATATATCGTAAAACAATGCGTCGTGGCCAAGATAATCGAGCTGCCTGGTCAGAGACCGGGCCGCGGGAACGTTGAGCCTCGGAACCGACCCAAGGCAATCTAACATCGAAGTAAATATGTAGGAGGGAGGGTGGCTAGGTAGGAAGGAGGGTTATCTTGAGATGATTTCGGGGCTTTAGTGTCCCCGCGGCCCGGTCCTCGACCAGGCCTCCACCCCCAGGAAGCAGCCCGTGACAGCTGACTAACACCCAGGTACCTATTTTACTGCTAGGTAACAGGAGCATAGGGTGAAAGAAACTCTGCCCATTGTTTCTCGCCGGCGCCCGGGATCGAACCCGGGACCACAGGATCACAAGTCCAGCGTGCTGTCCGCTCGGCCGACCGGTTCCCAAAGGCTGATAGACACACACAGAGAGAGGATAGACTACTCTCCCAGAGGGAATAGACTCGTTCCTCTCTATGTTTGCTGATGATGCAAAAATTATGAGGAGGATTAAGACGGAGGAAGATAGTATGAGGCTACAAGATGACCTAGACAAACTGTATGAATGGTCCAGCAAATGGCTACTAAAGTTCAACCTGAGTAAATGTAAGGTAATGAAACTAGGCGGTGGAAACAGGAGGCCAGACACAGGATACCGAATGGGAGATGAAGTCCTTCACGAAACGGACAGAGATAAATATCTAGGAGTTGATATCACACCAAACCTGTCTCCTGAAGCCCACATAAAAAGAATAACGTCTGCGGCATATGCGAGGCTGGCTAACATCAGAACAGCGTTCAGGAACCTGAGTAAGGAATCATTCAGAACCTTATATACCACATATGTAAGACCCATCTTGGAGTATGCGGCCCCAACATGGAGCCCGTACCTTGTCAAGCACAAGACGAAGCTGAAAAAGTTTAGGGGTATACCAGTAGGCTAGTCCCAGAACTAAGAGGCATAGGTTATGAGGAAACGCTGCGTGAAATGCACCTCAAGTCGCTGGAAGACAGAAGAGCCCGAGGAGACATGATCACTACCTACAAAATTCTCAGAGAAATTAACAAGGTAGATAAAGATAAACTGTTTAACACGGGTGGTACGCGAACAGGGAACACACGTGGAAACTGAGTACCCAAATGAGCCACAGGGACGTTAGAAAGAACTTTTCCAGTGTCAGAGTAGTTAACTGATGGAATGCATTAGGCAGTGATGTGATGGAGGCTGACTCCATACACAGTTTCAAGTGTAGATATGATAGAGCCCAATAGGCTCAGGAACCTGTACACCAGTTGATTGACAGTTGAGAGGCGGGACCAAAGAGCCAGAGCTCAACCCCCGCAAGCACAACTAGGTGACTACAACTAGGTGAGGTGAGTACTCCCTCACTCTCACTCTCTCCTCTCCCACCCCTCCCTCAGGTGACGTCAAGGCCACGAGGTTCCGGCTCGGCCCGTGTTGGTCACTAAGCTGGGGAGGCTGCTGTGAGCCCCCTGGGGGAAGGGGGGTGCCGTGTCCACTGACAGGGGACACCCACCTCGGGGGACCGTGTCCACTGACAGAGGACACCCACCCCGGGGGACCGTGTCCACTGACAGGGGACACCCACCCCGGGGGACCGTGTTCACTGACAGGGGACACCCACCCCCAGGGGACCGTGTCCACTGACAGAGGACACCCACCCCGGGGGACCGTGGCCACTGACAGGGGACACCCACCCCCGGGGGACCGTGGCCACTGACAGGAGACACCCACCCCGGGGGACCGTGTCCACTGACAGGGGACACCCACCCCGGGGGACCGTGTCCACTGACAGAGGACACCCACCCCGGGGGACCGTGGCCACTGACAGGGGACACCCACCCCGGGGGACCGTGTCCACTGACAGGGGACACCCACCCCCGGGGGACCGTGGCCACTGACAGGGGACACCCACCCCCAGGGGACCGTGTCCACTGACAGAGGACACCCACCCGGGGGACCGTGTCCACTGACAGGGGACACCCACCCCGGGGGACCGTGGCCACTGACAGGGGACACCCACCCCCAGGGGACCGTGTCCACTGACAGAGGACACCCACCCCGGGGGACCGTGTCCGCTGACAGGGAACACCACCCCGGGGGACCGTGTCCACTGACAAGGGACACCCACCCCGGGGGACCGTGTCCACTGACAGGGGACACCCACCCCGGGGGACCGTGTCCACTGACAGGTGACACCCACCCCGGGGGACCGTGTCCACTGACAGGTGACACCCACCCCGGGGGGACCGTGTCCACTGACAGGTGACACCCACCCCGGGGGACCGTGTCCACTGACAGGGGACACCCACCCCGGGGGACCGTGTCCACTGACAGGGGACACCCACCCCGGGGGGACCGTGTCCACTGACAGGGAACACCCACCCCGGGGGACCGTGTCCACTGACAGGGAACACCCACCCCGGGGGACCGTGTCCACTGACAGGGGACACCCACCCCGGGGGACCGTGTCCACTGACAGGGGACACCCACCCCGGGGGACCGTGTCCACTGACAGGTGACACCCACCCCGGGGGGACCGTGTCCGCTGACAGGTGACACCCACCTCGGGGGACCGTGGCCACTGACAGGGGACACCCACCCCGGGGGACCGTGGCCACTGACAGGTGACACCCACCCCGGGGGACCGTGGCCACTGACAGGGGACACCCACCCCGGGGGACCGTGTCCACTGACAGGGGACACCCACCCCGGGGGACCGTGTCCGCTGACAGGGAACACCCACCCCGGGGGACCGTGTCCGCTGACAGGGAACACCCACCCCGGGGGACCGTGTCCGCTGACAGGGGACACCCACCCCGGGGGGACCGTGTCCACTGACAGGGGACACCCACCTCGGGGGACCGTGGCCACTGACAGGGGACACCCACCCCGGGGGGACCGTGTCCGCTGACAGGTCACCCTACACGGTTACAGTCTCACCAAGACTGTAACTTAGCCACATGAATGTTGAGCTCCAGTTCCCGAGCCCGTTATGTTCACTTTGCACTACTCCCTCAGGGATGGGTATGGGGTGCATAATCAATGAACTAAACTATTCAAACAATAACTCTCTAAAATTTTAGATGAGTATATGTATCTCTCATATATGTATATATGTAGGGCAAGAGAGATGAGTATGTATATCTTGAGAATGTATATCTTGAGAATGTATATCTTGAGCATGTATATCTTGAGTATGTATGAGTATTTCTCTCTTTTCCTATCTAAAGGTGATAAGAAACGCGCCCAACCATTTCTGTCCCGCCCGGGACTCGAACCTGGAATGCGCGATTGTTCTGAGGTCAAGAACGAATCGAAACCGTGTTCCCGTGGGACCCTAAATTACAAAAATTCCACAAACCTCTCTCTCAGGCTCTGGGGCGCCTGACAGCTGGGTGGCCAGCGCTTCGGATTCGTAGTCCTGAGGTTCTGGGTTCGATCCCCGGTGGAGGCGGAGACAAATGAGCAAAATATTTCTTTCACCCTAATGCCCCTGTTACCTAGCAGTAAATAGGTACCTGGGAGTTAGACAGCTGTTACGGGCTGCTTCCTGGGGGGGGGGGTGTAACACAAAGGAGGCCTGGTCGAGGACCGGGCCGCGGGGACGCTAAGCCCCGAAATCATCTCAAGATAACCTCAGTCCGCATGCCCATGTGTATACCGTCCAACTTACGGTGTATCAAGTATAAGGACAGGTGGTAGCACCGAGAACGCTTGACAGGCTCCCGTCAACCACCTGTCAGTCCGTCAACGGTATTTATATATATATATATTATATATATATATATATATATATATAATATATATATATATATATATATATATATATATATATATACATTATCTCAACAAATGTCTACGAGCTCTCGCTGGGTCAGAACCACACAATTATTAATGGAGTTAATTACCGTTGAGGGCCAAGTGCCGCGGGTGCAGCAATTAAGCTCGACACAACAACTTACTGGACCGTTGTTAATTATTGTTTCGTGTCGTTGTAGACACGCGGGTAGGGGGGGGAGGGATTGATGATTGATGAAGATTAAGCCATCCAAAAGGTGGCACGGGCTTAAATAGCCCGTAAGTGTTGGCCCTTTTGAGCCATTACCAGTATCAAGAGCTGATACTGGAGATCTGTGGAGGTGCGAGGGCACCCTGCGTGACGGGAGATGCCTCCCGGGGTTGTTGTTGTTATAGATTCAGCTACTCGGAACAAGTTCCAAGTAGCACGGGCTATGGTGAGCCCGTAACTTACCTGGCACAGGAGCTGGGCAAGAAGCACGGGCTATGGTTAGCCTCGTGGACAGGAGATGTCTCCGTGCCTCCGGGGGGAGCGCGGGTTTATATATATATCCTGTGTTGGTTCCGGGCTATTCATGCCCGTGCCACCTCTGGGCGGCTTAGTCTTTATCAGTCAATCATCTGTGTCGAAGTTTCGTAAACACGTATATACGGGCTCTCTCATGGAACGTTTTGAGTCTGCCCTACAAGTCTGGGGTCGCTCTGAGTAATACTTCTCGTCCCTCTTACTCCCCCCCCTACCCCCCCTACCCCCCTACCCCCCCTACCCCTCCCCTCTCTCTGTCTCTCTCTCTCNGAACCTACCGTGAACGTTATTAATTACAAATTAATTTTATAAACAATAGGTTTATGCCTTGTAACACTAACAGCATATATATATATATATATATATAATATAATATTATATATAATAATATATAATATATATATATATATATATATATATATATATAATAAACATACAAGAGTTCTTACATTCGTGTACAGCCACCGGCACGCACAGCGTTTCGAGCAGGTCCTTAATCCCAATTTTCCCCGGAATACGATCCGCTGAACCATTTAACAACCAGGTACCCATTCCCTGCTGGGTGAACAGAGGCGTAGGGAACTTCACGTGTCGAAAGCTGGTGAAGAATACAAGCTTGGATATGGGTAGGCGACTCTTAGGCCACACAAAACTGGCCTCGTACGAGCGTCACCTTTAAGGAACTCAACACCCTGCTGACTCCATGCGTGCCATGCGCTCTCAGATCACGTCTTCAAAGGAATATGTCGATTTAATTGCAAGGATTGCAAGCATTGGACGTGTGTGGTCTTCCCTGAAACTTGAGTCACTGGTCACACACAGAGATAAGAACATAAGAACATAAGAACAAAGGCAACTGCAGAAGGCCTATTGGCCCATACGAGGCAGCTCCTATTTATAACCACCCAATCCCACTCCTATACATGTCCAACCCACGCTTGAAACAATCAAAACAATAACTAACGTGATGCATCAAATGAACAAATCCACAAGGGCCGTGACGAGGATTCGAACCACTGGTCACCGACACACAGTTCATCAGGATCCAGTCAGTATTGTCCTCTTTACACCCAAGAATGCTTACTTAGGAAACTACTTGAAGTATATGGTAAAGAAGCACCCTTCCTGTGCCCTGATGGTCCTATGTGCAAACAAATAGATGGCGTCGTTAGGGTTTCTTCTTCTCTGTGTCGTATGGGAAGTTAATATGGAGTTAGAACGTGACTTCTACTGGAGGTATGTTGATCGATTCTTGCAAATACCTGATAGGCAACGCTTGCTTCTTTTTGAAGAAGTCTTCCAGCAAACGTTGGTGATTAGTTTCCCTTACGAGATGGAGAGTGATCGACAAGCTGCCCTTCCTAGATGTAACAGTCTCGGAAGTGAATGGTGGCTCTCATTCTGGAGTCTTCACTGAGGAAACTAGTGCAAGAATGTGTCTTAATGTTGGTGGTGAGATTGTCCTGACGTGTGCACGAGAGGTGCTGACGATGCCTGTGTCAGCCGATGCCTCTCACAGACAGCTCCACTCTCACACTCACAGCTACGCTCTCACACTCACACTCACAGCTACACTCTCACACTCACAGCTCCACTCTCACACTCACAGCTACACTCTCACACTCACAGCTACGCTCTCACACTCACACTCACAGCTACACTCTCACACTCACAGCTCCACTCTCACACTCACAGCTACACTCTCACACTCACAGCTACGCTCTCACACTCACAGCTACACTCTCACACTCACAGCTACACTCTCACACTCACAGCTACGCTCTCACACTCACAGCTACACTCTCACACTCACAGCTACACTCTCACACTCACAGCTACGCTCTCACACTCACAGCTACACTCTCACACTCACAGCTCCACTCTCACACTCACAGCTCCACTCTCACGCTCACAGCTCCACTCTCACACTCACAGCTCCACTCTCACACTCACAGCTCCACTCTCACGCTCACAGCTCCACTCTCACACTCACAGCTCCACTCTCACACTCACAGCTGCACTCTCACGCTCACAGCTCCACTCTCACACTCACAGCTCCACTCTCACACTCACAGCTGCACTCTCACGCTCACAGCTCCACTCTCACACTCACAGCTCCACTCTCACACTCACAGCTGCACTCTCACACTCACAGCTACACTCTCACACTCACAACTCCACTCTCACACTCACAGCTCCACTCTCACACTCACAGCTGCACTCTCACGCTCACAGCTCCACTCTCACACTCACAGCTCCACTCTCACACTCACAGCTACACTCTCACACTCACAACTCCACTCTCACACTCACAGCTACACTCTCACACTCACAACTCCACTCTCACACTCACAGCTACACTCTCACACTCACAGCTACACTCTCACACTCACAACTCCACTCTCACACTCACAGCTCCACTCTCACACTCACAGCTACACTCTCACACTCACAGCTACACTCTCACACTCACAGCTACACTCTCACACTCACAGCTCCACTCCACTCGGAACTAAACTGCACTTCATGTCGCTGGAAGACAGAACATAAGAACATAAGAACAAAGGTAACTGCAGAAGGCCTATTGGCCCATACGAGGCAGCTCCTATCTATAACCACCCAATCCCACTCATATACATGTCCAACCCGCGCTTGAAACAATCGAGGGACCCCCACCTCCACCACGTTACGTGGTAATTGGTTTCACAAATCAACAACCCTGTTACTGAACCAGTATTTACCCAAGTCTTTCCTAAATATAACTTACCCAAATTATAACCATTGTTTCGTGTTCTGTCTTGGTTATCTTGAGGTTATCTTGAGATGATTTCGGAGCTTTTCAGTGTCCCCGCGGCCCGGTCCTCGACCAGGCCTCCACTCCCAGGAAGCAGCCCGTGACAGCTGACTAACACCCAGGTACCTATTTTACTGCTAGGTAACAGGGGCATAGGGTGAAAGAAACTCTGCCCATTGTTTCTCGCCGGCGTCCGGGATCGAACCCGGGACCACAGGATCACAAGCCAGTGTGCTGTCCGCTTGGCCGACCGGCTCCCCTTCTTGTGTTGATACTTCTTAATACCCTATTAATATGCCCTTTGTTATGTCCAAAGACGACTTAACATAAGAAGAACTCCCTGAAAAGCCCAGGGAGACATGATCACCACATATAAGATTCTCAGGGAAATTAACAGGGAAGATAAGAATAGATTATTTAACACGGGTGGTACGCAGACAAGGGGACACAGGTGGAAGCCGAGTACCCAAATGAGCCACAGAGACATTAGGAAGAACTTTCTCAGTGTCAGAGTAGTTAGTAAATGGAATGCATTAGGCAGTGATGTGATGGAGGCTGACTCCATACACAGTTTCAAATGTAGATATGATAGAGCCCAGTAGGCTCAGGCATCTGTACACCAGTTGATTGACAGTTGAGAGGCAGGACCAAAGAGCCAAAGCTCAACCCCCGCAAGCACAACTAGGTGAGTGCAACTAGGGAGTATACATACCCACACACAGCTCCAACTGGACAACGCGTTCTCGCACTTGCTTATAGTCAATATCTTGCTTATGAATAAGTGCATATGTGACATACTAATTTATTGTGAATATTTGAGTTTACCTTGAAAAGCTGAATAGAAAACCACAACCTAACCTAACCTTCTTAGTATGTTAAGATATTACAATTAATACTGAACCTTTACCTATATTGATATTCAACCTGTCCTCTTAAAAAGAATGTCGCATTTGGCCGTTTGCCCGTATGGCCGAATTTGGACATAATTTGAAAATGAAAAAAATATGAAAATAAATTTGGGATTTTTTTTTTCAACAACAGTAAGTTAAGGGTCCTCTGATAGGTTAGGTGGGCAGGAAATTCTCATAAAGTTTCAAAACGTTATGAAAAACGTTAATTTAAAGTGTCCTCTTATAACCTCTGCGCGTACGCCGGACGACTCAAATAGAAAACGGAACAGAACGTCACTTTTGTGAGTCGATTTCATTTCAAATTACGTCCAAATTTGGCCATATCGCGCATACGAGCCAAAAGTCGCGTTCTTTTTAAGAGGACGGGTTGTGATATTACAGTTTCATAAAAATAATAAAACAAAACTAAAAATATTTTAATAAATTGTAAAGTAACTCAGGATATTGTCAAATTTTGTATAAAATCTCTATTGTTTAATAAAACTGAGAGAAAAAGTTAGTACCTTGAAAAAAATATGCCTTGAAATACGTTACATATATACTTATTTATAAGCGAAATAGTGACTATAAACAATAAGTCATATATGAGCTGTCTTGTGCGAGAGCAGGTTGACCTGCTTCCAGTTGGAAGCAGGTCAATAAGAAACTCGGTAGAGTAATGGTTATGTCGACGGTATCATTAAAAAGCAAGCGAACTGCCATGGTCCATCTAATAATCAACCCGTCCTCGCAAATTCGTATAGTCAATATTGACTTATTAAATATGTGCATAGGTGACATGCTTAACATAAGTTTCCCTTGAAAAGCTTCATAGAAAACACCGACCTTACCTAACCTACTTAGTATGTTAAGATAAGCATCTTATTGCTTCGTAATTACAATTATTACCTAACCTTTACCTATAATAGGTTAAGTAACAATCGTAATTACGAAGCTATAAGATGCTTATTTTAAAATACTAAGTAGGTTAGGTAAGGTCGGTGTTTTCTACGAAGCTTTTCAAGGGAAACTGTTATGTTTAGTATGTCACCTATGCACGGAACTAATAAGTCAATATTGACTATACGAATTTGCGAGGACGGGTTGCTAATAATATGACAACTATTACGGACCAGGTGAACTTACCCAACATCTTAATTACTCCCCGTTACACCTGCTTCTCCACCTTCCCTACTCTTGACCAGCATCTTTACCCATCTTCATTACCTTCCTTCTCCTTCATCACCACCTTCCACATCCTTCACTTTTCCTGGCTTTCAATACTTTATCTCTTTCACCTCATTTCCTCTCCTTTATCAGCTTCCCTACCCTGCACCACCTTTCCCCTAACCTTCCCACTACCCTTTCCCTACCCTTCCCTACCCTTCCCCTACCCATGCCCATACCCTTCCCCTTCCCTTGCCCTAACCTTCACCTTCCCTTGCCCCTACCCTTCCCCTACCCATACCTGTACCCTTCCCCTTCCCTTGCCCCTAAACTTCCCCTACCCTTCCCCTACCTTCCCCTTCCCTTGCCCCTACCCTTCCCCTACCCTTCCCCTACCCTTCCCCTACCCTTCCCCTACCCTTCACCTGCCGCCTCTACTCATCACCCAAACACCAGTCATCCATGAGTGCAAGACTGTTAACGGAAGAGGTCTTACATGGCGCTACTGTTGCTGTCGCGTTGCCCCCTGTTGCATTGTCAGCAAGCATGTCGAGGCTGCCAGCTTGCAACCCCGGGGTGCAATGCCTATAATCTGCTCCCGCCACTCACAGCAACAACCTGAGATGAAACATGAAAGTAATTAAACTCCACCCCCTTGGGGGTCATTAGCATCTTGGCAAGGTCAACAGGCAGCCACCTCGCCCTGGGCCGCCACCACCCCCACCTTTTACCCCCTCACCCTCACCCCGGGGGTCAGTGGGGGGAGTTGTTCATCAGGGGCGACCCCCCCCCCCCACCTCCCTCAGTCAAACCTCGCGGTGTTTACACAAGACTCCAACCTTCCCACGCAGCGTGTGCGCTTCCCTATCGGCACTTGTCTATCTGTGACTACCGGGAAGTGAGATCTAGTTCTTCTGAGCTTGCTAGCCTTGGTCGAATTGGATCTTTTAACTTATTGATGGAGGTGGTAACACAGCTTCTTTCCGTGCTGGTGACGAGCATGTTGATCTGTGCTTTCATTTGTTGATCAGTTGTTTACACTGATGGCTCCTAGTACCAGTCCTATCCTGCAGTGGGAGGTAAATTTTAATTTTGTTTTTAAATTTTGTCCCGAGGGGCGAGTTTATTGGGCAGCACCACTCATCCTGTGAGTGGACACACCGCCATAGTGACAGTATTGAGCAGCGCCACTCATCCTGTGAGTGGACACTCCGCCATAGTGACAGTATTGGGCAGCGCCACTCATCCTGTGAGTGGACACACCGCCATAGTGACAGTATTGGGCAGCGCCACTCATCCTGTGAGTGGACACACCACCATAGTGGCAGTATTGGGCAGCGCCACTCATCCTGTGAGTGGACACTCCGCCATAGTGACAGTATTGGGCAGCGCCACTCATCCTGTCAGTGGACACACCGCCATAGTGACAGTATTGGGCAGCGCCACTCATCCTGTGAGTGGACACACCGCCGTAGTGACAGTATTGGGCAGCGCCACTCATCCTGTGAGTGGACACACTGCCATAGTGACAGTATTGGGCAGCGCCACTCATCCTGTGAGTGGACACACCGCCATAGTGACAGTATTGGGCAGCGCCACTCATCCTGTGAGTGGACACAGCGCCATAGTAGCAGTATTGGGCAGCGCCACTCATTCTGTGAGTGGACACACCGCCATAGTGACAGTATTGGGCAGCGCCACTCATCCTGTGAGTGGACACACTGCCATAGTGACAGTATTGGGCAGCGCCACTCATCCTGTGAGTGGACACACCGCCATAGTGACAGTATTGGGCAGCGCCACTCATTCTGTGAGTGGACACAGCGCCATAGTGACAGTATTGGGCAGCGCCACTCATCATGTGAGTGGACACGCCGCCATAATGACAGTATTGGGCAGCGCCACTCATCCTGTGAGTGGACTCACCGCCATAGTGACAGTATTGGGCAGCGCCACTCATCCTGTGAGTGGACACACCGCCATAGTGACAGTATTGGGCAGTGCCACTCATTCTTTGAGTGGACACATCGCCATAATGACAGTATTGGGCAGCGCCACTCATCCTGTGAGTGGACACACTGCCATAGTGACAGTATTGGCAGCGCCACTCATCCTGTGAGTGAACACACCACCATAGTGACAGTATTGGGCAGCGCCACTCATCCTGTGAGTGGACACACCGCCATAGTGAGAGTATTGGGCAGTGCCACTCATCCTGTGAGTGGACACACTGCCATAGTGACAGTATTGGGCAGCGCCACCCATCCTGTGAGTGGACACACCGCCATAGTGACAGTATTGGGTAGCGCCACTCATTCTGTGAGTGGACACAGCAGCATGTACAACACTCCCCAATAGGAAGAAAACCCGAGCAGCTGGAGGTGTCAGCGAGAGATGGCTTCCACTACCATGAGTGTGGAGCGCGTATAAATATCTGGACCGCCACTCTTCAAACAGAATTGTTTGCCATGATCTTTGCACTCTAATATATGAATGCAAAGTCGACACGTTAATTATATGTAACTCCTGCTTGATACCTGCTTGATATCTGCTTGATACCTGCTTGATACCTGCTTGATATCTGCTTGATACCTGCTTGATACCTGCTTGATGCTTGCCTGACTCCTTGTTATCCTTGACCGATCTCAGCTCCTTGTAACACCCATGACCCCCCCTAGAGTTCTCACCCAGGGAAGCCTTCTCCAAGAGGTCAGCCCAGATGATCTCTGGGTTAACTTGTATGTTGATTAAAAAATTCCTGGGTTAGTCTTAGTCAGCTAGTTTCAAGTATGTAATATTTCATGATACTCTTGTCAAACAGCAGCATGTACATCCATTACGAGGCAAGAAACATTGCTTGACTTGGAGAGTGCTTTCTATAACTGTCATTAATTATGGGACGGTTGTTAGCCACTATATCCAAAAGACTAAGAGGATTCAACAATTGACACAGACGGGAAATTTAACACAAGTTTATTGAGACCAAAATTATGCTAATCACCACTTATAAATCCTACTCTAACACTGGCCAAGAGTTAAGAAATTTAGACATGGAACAAAGCCTCAGAGATCACACACATTACCTTAAGACCTCTGTCTCTCCATCCGGTGGACACTGTCTCTCCCTGGTTGTGGATGTTCTTCACAGATCCACTCTCGACCCTGGTGTCCCACACTCTGTCCTCTTAAGTCTTTATAGGACCAATATATATACCCTCGAAAAAGGAGGAGTAGATTTACTGTTGCTACCTACACCAAGAAGTAAGAAGTCGGCCACACGTGCACAAACACTCAAGAATTTTCATTAAACTTGTTTGACATTCACCATACACTGTTCAAGAGAGAAATTATTAATTACGTGTGTGACTGACCTCTGACCTGGCTAAAAAGGGGAGTGACCCATGGATGTTTACACATAAGAAACTGGGGTCTAATTCCATTGCAATGTTTGACAAGCGTATCATGAAATATTACATACTTGAAACTAGCTGATTAAGACTAACCCAGGAATTTTTTAATCAACATACAAGATAAACCAAGAGGTCATCTGGGCTGACGTCTTGGAGAAGGCTTCCCTGGGTGTGAACTCTAAGGGGAGGGGGTCATGGGTGTATAGTGGTGTTACATCCTCAAGGCATAACTGTGACGTGCTGTGTCTGCACCTTGGCACAGATATAGTGCAATGATATGATCAATTTAAAGAGGTTATCTTCTCTTCTCTTATCTTGGGGTTATCTTGAGATGATTTCGGGGCTAAAAGTCACCCGCGGCCCGGTCCTTGACCAGGCCTCCTTTTTGTTACACATCCCCAGGAAGCAGCCTGTAGCAGCTGTCTAACTCCCAGGTACCTATTTACTGCTAGGCAAACAGGGCCATCAAGGTGAAAGAAACTCTGCCCATTTGTTTCCACCTCCGCCAGGGATCATATCCAGTACCTCAGGACTACGAATCTCGAGCGCTGTCCACTCGGCTGTCAGGCCTATGAAATATATTAACAAGTAAAGTTTTGTGAAGAAGGAAAAAGCTTCGTTAAATTCTTTATATTTGGCGCGAGGGGGCAAGTTTGTTTGCTGCGTCACTCACGTTGTGAACGAAGACACCGTCCTAGCGGCTTGTACAACTCGTTTAGCTGTGCTGAGCAAACAGGTCGACAAACAAGAGGATTAACGCTTACCAACCTTAAGGCTGACGTTACCTTGGGGACCCACAGGGAGACCATCTTTCAATGGCAGCGGATTTATTGGACAGTATTTTTCTAACTCAGTTTGGGATTTATTCTACGGTTGGCATTTTTTAAGTTTGTCAGGTGGTGTGTTTGTCTGGTGGTGTGTTTGTCAGGTGGTGTGTTTGTCAGGTGGTGTGTTTGTCAGGTGGTGTGTTTGTCAGGTGGAATGTTTGTCAGGTGGTGTGTTTGTCAGGTGGTGTGTTTGTCAGGTGGAATGTTTGTCAGGTGGAATGTTTGTCAGGTGGTGTGTTTGTCAGGTGGTGTGTTTGTCAGGTGGTGTGTTTGTCAGGTGGGATGTTTGTCAGGTGGAATGTTTGTCAGGTGGGATGTTTGTCAGGTGGGATGTTTGTCAGGTGGTGTGTTTGTCAGTTGGAATGTTTGTCAGGTGGTGTGTTTGTCAGGTGGAATGTTTGTCAGGTGGTGTGTTTGTCAGGTGGTGTGTTTGTCAGGTGGTGTGTTTGTCAGGTGGAATGTTTGTCAGGTGGGATGTTTGTCAGTTGGAATGTTTGTCAGGTGGTGTGTTTGTCAGGTGGAATGTTTGTCAGGTGGTGTGTTTGTCAGGTGGAATGTTGTGTGGCCTCAAGGTTGGCCACTGAGGAATACAAGGCTGTACACTGATTCACATTTTTAGCAATGTTCTTTATAACGTGGGTTTCTGACAGTTGTTAAGAACAAGTTTGTCATTATGATGCTTAATGATGATGGAGGCGCTGTATACAGACTCCATCATCAGAAGATAATTAACTCTTGATAATTACCTTACCTTACGTGTGCTTAACAACAGGAAGACGTTGTTAATGTTATAGATTTAATGTTGTGGTGACAGTTTTGGCGCTGCCAAAAATTATTATTGTTTTTTGTTTTTCTAATAGTTTTAGTTTAGTTCATTTATTATGCATCCCATACCCATCTTGTGGGCGGTAGTGGAAAGGGTTACAGAGGCACATAATGGGCTCAGGGACTGAACCCCACAATTCATTTAGCTAAGCAAGTTACAATCTTGATGAGCTAGTTACAAAATTCAATATAAGTCATCACATCAACAATGGGTTCGAGATCGACCTCAAATACAGGTTCTAAATTAAGCAACTGACATATGTGGAGAGCTAGTGTCACAATTTATATGTTTGTCCTGCACACCGCCCCCCATTCAGTGGGCAGCGGTGGATAGGTTACAATCACTTAGTTACTACCTACAGTTAGCAAACTGGGGATATTTGGCTATAATTTCTGGTAGCAGATCATTTTGAATGAAATATTTACACATCGCTGGAACATTGGTTATAGAATTGTCTCTAAATTCACGTATCTTTTCGCACTCCATCACATAGTGACGGAGGGTGTGCGAATAATTTTGTTGACACAGTTTACATTTGGTAAGGTCTACATCGGCAGATAATGAGAATTCCCAGAGATACTTATTTTCTAATATATTTGAGAATTTTTGTTTTTAGCATTTATAATGCTTTATAGATTTTTTTCCAAATCGATTAGAGTATTTGCTCTGAACTAGAGCAGCATACTGTAAAGCATAGCGCAGAGCAGGATAGTGTGAAGCATAGAGCAGAGCAGCATTTACCTTACTAGAAGGGCAGGGAACTATCATGAGGAAGCACCAAGTCATTACGACTATATAGCACTAGGAAGGGATAAGGATTTAGGATAGGGCGGAGAACAGGTGCCCAACCATTTGTTGGACAGTCGGGGATTGAACGCCGACCTGCAAGAAGCTATAGACCGTGGCTCTATGCCTTTGCGTAAAGTCAAGCCTAATTCCATACATTTTCTTCCAAGAAGTTGAATGGAGAGTTCCATAATGGAGAGGCGGAGTCTTGTGTCAAGACATAATTTGCATACCACACTTGTTATACTCCTTCCGGAAATTTGATATTAGAAATGGCGGTCATTAAGATGTTTAAATAGTGTGAGGCTTAACACACTTCCCTGTGGGGTCCCCCAAGCTCCATATTAATTGTGCTTGAGACTGATCCATTGAAGCAAACCTTACCATACTTTCATGTGATGTAAAGATTAGTTTACCATCTACGATCGCAGTTTACTTGTGCCTTAACTAAAGCTTCTATGATGTCAACAAACCCAGAGTATTTAGCTGTCATTAGTTACACTAGCTAATGTGTAGCTAACAATAGCACAGTTGTTCACAACACTAGCTAACAATAGCACAGTTGTTCACAACACTAGCTAACAATAGCACAGTTGTTCACAACACTAGCTAACAATAGCACAGTTGTTCACAACACTAGCTAACAATAGCACAGTTGTTCACAACACTAGCTAACAATAGCACAGTTGTTCGCAACACTAGCTAACAATAGCACAGTTGTTCACAACACTAACTAACAATAGCACAGTTGTTCACAACACTAGCTAACAATAGCACAGTTGTTCACAACACTAGCTAACAATAGCACAGTTGTTCACAACACTAGCTAACAATAGCACAGTTGTTCACAACACTAACTAACAATAGCACAGTTGTTCACAACACTAGCTAACAATAGCACAGTTGTTCACAACACTAGCTAACAATAGCACAGTTGTTCACAACACTAGCTAACAATAGCACAGTTGTTCACAACACTAGCTAACAATAGCACAGTTGTTCACAACACTAGCTAACAATAGCACAGTTGTTCACAACACTAACTAACAATAGCACAGTTGTTCACAACACTAGCTAACAATAGCACAGTTGTTCACAACACTAGCTAACAATAGCACAGTTGTTCTACTCGTAATGGAAAAAACAGCAGTTTCGTGTCGTTGCTGAAAGGAGTAGGGACTAGTGTGTTCCTCAGAGGCCTGGTCGAGGACCGGGCCGCGGGGACACTAAGCCCCGAAATCATTTTAAGACAACCTTAAGATAACCTCAGGCCGTAGTGGGTAGGAGACTAGGTAAGTCAACCCTCCCCTTCACCCCAGCCCTTCTAGCCCCATACATCATCCACTTCCTATTCATTGTATTGGTAATTTTCCTGTAGGATGTACGCACATTGTATTGCATTTCAATTATAATTTTCTCCGGTTCCTTTCTGACGTCCTGGATGTCAGGGGGACCACTAATACAGTAAGATAGTTCCTTACTGTCGTTCTGGATGTCAGCGGGACCACTAATACAGTAAGATAGTTCCTTACTGTCGTTCTGGATGTCAGCGGGACCACTAATACAGTAAGATGTAATTTCAGCATATATGGATGTATATATAATATATATATATATATATATATATATATATATATATATATATATATATATATATGCATGCTGAAATACATGACAGAACCGCTGGGATTTTGAGGGCTAACAGGTAGAGTCAAGAAAGAAGGGGGGGTGAGAGGGGGGCAATGAGGGGGGGGGGGGGAATCTAGTGAGAGACAAAAGGTGGGTTAAATGGGGGAGTATTGAATATAGTTACAGCCCCCCGCTCCTGTGCCAGGTAAGTTCACTTCGGGGTCACCATAGCCCGTGCTACTTGTTACAGCCCCGCTCCTGTGCCAGGTAAGTTCACTTCGGGCTCACCATAGCCCGTGCTACTTGTTACAGCCCCGCTCCTGTGCCAGGTAAGTTCACTTCGGGCTCACCATAGCCCGTGCTACTTGTTACAGCCCCGCTCCTGTGCCTGGTAAGTCCACTACGGGCTCACCATAGCCCGTGCTACTTGTTACAGCCCCCCGCTCCTGTGCCAGGTAAGTTCACTTCGGGCTCACCATAGCCCGTGCTACTTGGAACTTTTGTTCCCAGTTGCTGATTCTTAAACAACAACAACAACAACAATACAGAGGGAGGGGGTGGGGGGTTATGGTTCAGAATTGTGGCGAGGAGCAGAGGGTTTAGGCGAGGTGTGAAAGAACTTAATGGGTTAACCCTACACCCACAATTAGTGATTGTGGGTGTGAGGTGTAGTCGGGCAGGGTGGGAGTGGGTGGTGATCAACCTGTCCTCTTATAAAGAACGTCGCTTTTGGCTGTTTAGCCATGACAAAGATCACCCTTTACTGCCTTTACCAAGCCTCTTCATTTGCTATTCCTGCTTCGTCGTGTATTTTTTTCTATAAATCCATTGTACTCATTTGATTTTATGTTCGAACATATATTCATCTGCTTTTATGTTGGAACACTGAACCAAAACAGGTCTGCTTTTATTATTATGGAATAATAAATAAATATATTATTATTAAATACTGGTTCAGTAGCAGGGTTGTTGATTTGTGGAACCAATTACCACGAAACATAATACAAGGAGGATCCCTTGATTGTTTCAAGCGTAGGTTAGACATATATATGAATGAGATTGGGTGGATATAAATAGGAGCTGCATCGTATGGGTTAATAGGTCTTCTGCAGTTGTCTTTATTGTTATGTTCTTATGTATTTCCATTCCACGTGTTCTCCAGTTAATCCCTGGATTACAGTTGTCCTCTATGTGTTCTCTAGTTAATCCCTGGATTACAGCTGTCCTCAATGTGTTCTCCAGTTATCCCTGGATTACAGTTGTCCTCTGTGTGTTCTCCAGTTAATCCCTGGATTACAGTTGTCCTCTATGTGTTCTCCAGTTAATCCCTGGATTACAGTTGTCCTCTATGTGTTCTCCAGTTAATCCCTGGATTACAGTTGTCCTCTATGTGTTCTCCAGTTAATCCCTGGATTACAGTTGTCCTCTATGTGTTTTCCAGTTATCCCTGGATTACAGTTGTCCTCTATGTGTTCCCCAGTTAATCTCTGGATTACAGTTGTCCTCTATGTGTTCTCCAGTTAATCTCTGGATTACAGTTGTCCTCTATGTGTTCTCCAGTTAATCCCTGGATTACAGTTGTCCTCTGTGTTCTCCAGTTAATCCCTGGATTACAGCTGTCCTCAATGTGTTCTCCAGTTAATCCCTGGATTACAGTTGTCCTCTATGTGTTCTCCAGTTAATCCCTGGATTACAGTTGTCCTCAATGTGTTCTCCAGTTAATCCCTGGATTGCAGTTGTCCTCTTTCTCTGTAATTCACTTCTTCATGGCTCATATCTCTTAAGTAACACTGTTGCTTTAGATACTGTATCTACTGCTTTCTCCTCCTTATCCTTACTTGTCATGATGTTTCCCTTTTATTCTCACTTATTAGAGAAATGGTTTGAATTTCCTCCTGTAGTTTCCTCAATATAGTCTGGCCATCGCCTCCCCGCCTCCTGCTCACTCCCTCACTGGCGCTCGTATGCGCACTATGGCCAAATTTGGACGTAATTTGAAATGAAATCGACTTACAAAAGTGACGTACTGTCCCGTTTTCTGTTTGAGTCGTCCGGCTTACTCGGTAAAGTTAGGAGAGGAAACTTTCAATTCACGTTTTTCATAACGTTTTGAAACTTTATGAGAATTTTCTGCCCACCTAACCTATCAGAGGACCCTTACTTACTGTTATTGAAAAAAAAATCCAAATTTATTTTAATTTTTTTTTCATTTTCAAATTACGTTCATTTTCGGCCATACGGGCAAAACGGCCAAAAGCGACGTTATTTTAAGAGGACAGGTTACACTGGCCCTTGTATCACCCTCCCCCCCCTCCTTCCTGACACGTGGTCCCCCCCCCCCCCCCCCCCGTGACTCCCATCACACAATAACTTGCTTTCTCTTGAAAACTTTCCCCAAAAGTCGACTTTGCTGGAGAGCCTCACTCACGCTGTAAGTGCACATGTTGCTCAGCAACATGTGCAACACCCGTCCTCCTCCTCCTCCTTCTTCTTCCTGTGTAACACCCGTCATGGGAGTGTTTCAGCAGCATTCCTCGCCAAACTACCCATTCCAGGCCCGTATATGTACAAGCACACACAGGGCAGAAGTGTACACACGCAACTGTTGGTAATCATTTCTCGTTCATCGAGTCATTTACCATCTCAAAGAGTCGGGTGGTGGTGGACCACGCAATACAATCTTGCCTGTCTAAATGTCGCCCTCTCTAACCACTCATAGTCGTAGACAGTTGGAAATATCATGACCCAGTATCAAACGACATTCCACAGACTGTTGTTGAAAAACTGGCGATCGAGGGTGTCGGATCATCCAGCGGTAACCCATTGCACAATGTAACTGTAAACTGGCAACAGACGCGCGGTTAACTGGAGGTACAAGTATTACGTAAGAATACTTCAAGACGGCAAGAGAGGGGGGGGGAAACTGGGGTCGACGTAGGGGGGAGTGGGGCCGACGTAGGGGGGGGAGTGGGGTTGACTGGGGGGGGTACCCAGTTGGCAGGTGTCGTGGAGGTAACGGTAGGGAGAGAGAAAGTGATGCAACTTTCCTGCAGGAGGCTAATGATTCATGTTGAGATGTGGGGTCAGTTGAAGTGGTCAGACGTCTGCCTCACTCCACAAATTGAGACTTGTAGTACTGGGGCCAGATTCATGAAGCAGTTACGTAAGCACTTACGAACCTGTACATCTTTTCTCAATCTTTGGTGGCTTTGTTTACAATTATTAAACAGTTAATGAGCTCCGAAGCACCAGGAGATGTTTATAACAATAACAACAGTTGATTGGGAAGTTTTCATGCTTGTAAACTGTTTAATAAATATAATGAAAGCCGTCAAAGATTGAGGAAAGATGTACACATTCTTAAGTACTTGCGTAACCGCTTCGTGGATCTGGCCCCTGAAGTTAATGAATAGAACTGAAGTACCTTGTCGCTCGCCTTGTGGCTAATCTTGTTGCTGGCCTTGTTGTAGTTGCAGGGGGTCGCGCTTCTGAACTTTGATGCGCAGAGAAATTTGTATATAGTGATCATGTCTCTGCTGATTCTTCTCTTCTCTCGATGTGAGAGATATTTTACTCTTTGGATTGGCGTTCTGGTGATAGATTCGGTGTGCCAACGGTCATACCACGTTGATAACACCGCTTCTCGTCCGCTCAGCCAAGTTGAACAACGGTGGGTTTGGTTAGTACTTGGATGGGCCCTTTGTTCCTAGACCCCAGCTTCATCACCTTGCATCAGCTTGGTATTGAACACTAGCTGTGTCTTCTTGGATCATTCCTTCAGTTTGTTGAAGCAATCTTGCAGGTGCTTGTAGTCGTCCAAGTAGGTCCAGGAAAATAGTAAGCTCGTGGTGTCCCTTCGTCTATATTGTGGAGGTTTGTTGTTACAATTCCTTGTGTTCTTGTGTAAAGTTACGGGTGCAGGCGATGAGTCGCAATAACGTGGCTGAAGTATGTTGACCAGACCACACACTAGAAGGTGTGTGGACGACGACGTTTCGGTCCGTCCTGGACCAATTGACTTGAGAATGGTCCAGGACGGACCGAAACGTCGTCGTCCCTTCACCTTCTAGTGTGTGGTCTGGTCATCATACTTTAGCCACGTTATTGTGACTCATCGCCTGCATAAAGTTCGATGCTAACGGCACAGGTAAGTATACATAGGTGAGTTCATACACATGCGCGGGTGTAGAAGCAATCACGTGGCAGGAGAGAAGACAAGGAGGCATTATAGAGCAACTTGATGATCCAACAGCACCAGGACCATACAAATATTCCGCTTTAGATCCCATCTGTTGTCGACCTGTTGCTGGTCCTGCAGGCCGTCTCCGCGGCCTGGTAGCTGACCAGGCCTCCTGGTTGGCAGTCAAGCAGGTTGTTGGGCGCACCTGCTCGCAGTCTGACAGCCTTGGTTGATCAGGTATTCTTTGGAGGTCTTTAAAATCAAGTTCTCTGTCTTGAACACCGTGAGAAGTCGGGTAGTGAGGACTTTTTTTTTTTTTTTTATTAATTCCTTAGGTACATCTGCATTAGTGCAGCTACCCTAGACTATATGAAGTGGAGTACAGTGTGTCAAAAAAGCTAACTAGTTGATGCTAAAAAATCCCCATCACACTGGATGGTTAGTCATACAGAGGCATGTGATAAGCAGTCTGCACTGGCAGACTCCGGATGCATTTTGAGGATATCATCAACACAAGATTGAATAAGGTAGCAGTGGTAATAAAGTCCCCATCTCGCAGGATGGTTAGTCATACAGGGCCATATGTTTAGTAGCCTGCACTGGCAAATTTTGGGTACACTGTGAGGATATCTTCAAGAATACGAGAGTGAATAAAGTAATTGCAAAGCTCCAGGTACCTCATGCCAACTGGTCTGAAAGGTCTAATAACTGGGCATTCAGTGATGTAGTGCGGGAGATCGTGCCGTAGTTCCTGCTCACAGAGTTTGCAACTGGAGTGCTCAGGATTGGGAGATCCGTCACCTGCAGCCACCTGCCACAGGTAACGGTAACCCAACCTGATCCTTGCAACCACTGTGTCGCACAGTCTAGTGGACGTTTTGTGCTGCCCATAGATGTAGGTTTCAGATCTGAACAAATCATAGCTTTTTATACTAGTACTTTCAGGTCGTTGAGAGTCAGTAAGTTCTTTCCTATCAGATCTGAATGTTTGGATCAATACAGTTTTGACAGCAGAGATGGGGATACCTAGATCTAAGTATTTGGCTGCAATGTCTGTTTCATTATGATGGGTTATATTTATGCGTGAAGGTATCCATACAAAGGAAATTCGAGACCCTTTACTCTGTGCATCAATTAGGTCTTTTATAACTGGGAATATGAGGTTCTTGCTATCGATCTTCCAAGAGAAGTTTTCGATTGCTTGAAGAGCAGACTTTGAATCCCAGAATATTATTCCTCCTCCAATGTTTTTTAATGTACTGGTAGCTAAGTGTAATGCTGCTAGTTCTGCTTGTGTGGAGGTCAGCCAGTTGTTTAACCTGACACTGACAGTCTTTGTGCAAATAGTGTTGAAAAGTCTTGGGCACCTAGATGTTAAAATTTTTATCATCATCATAGCTATTGCACCTCTGCTTTTCAACGGGACTATTCTGCACATCCTGCCATGCCTCCTGGGCTCATATGATGTTATTTCTGTGCGCAGAATTAAAAACCAGTCCCTTTAATATCTTCCAAGTGTAAATTATTATGAATTTCTCCCGCCTGCGCTCCAGGCAATAGAGATATAACATTTTTAAGCGGTTTCAATATTTTAGATATAATGTTTAGTTTTAATGTATGAATATGTGCAAACATTAAAACATTGGTTGTAACCGTGATATACATTTGCTTCAGCCTACAGTTTAGACCTATTGTCTTGTGTATGACCCTCTGTCCTGCGTGACAGTGAATACCAGCATTATCCTCACTTTAATAACGCTTAATTGAAATCCTCAGATTAGGCAAAATTGAAATTAATTTTGTCAATAAATATGTTATTAATAAATAATAATGTTTAGTTGATTCAGTCAGTATAAGACCTTTTCACATCCTCCAGGTCGGTAATTTCTCCCACTTTGACTGGAGTTGTGAGTGCGCAACAGTATTCCACCTTTGAGAGCACTACTGTTGTAAAGAGTAACATCACTGGTGTGGCATCTCTTGTTTGGAAGGTTCTTGTTAGCCAGCCTTTTCTTGTAGTTGCGACAGCCACTTTGCTGTGTTGTTAAAAGACAGGGACCAGATTCACGAAGCAGTTACGCAAGCACTTACCAACCTGTTCATATTTTCTCAATCTTTGGAGGCTTTGTTTACAGTTATTAAACAGTTAATGAGATCCGAAGCACCAGAAGGCTGTTTATAACAATAACAACAGTTGATTGGGAAGTTTTCATGCTTGTAAGCTGTTAAATAAATGTAACCAAAGCCGTCAAAGAGTGAGGAAAGATGTACACGTTCGTAAGTGCTTGCGTTACTGCTTCGTGAATCTGCCCCCCAGGTCTTCCGATATGATTACTCGCAAATCATTTATATTGTTTTTTTTCTGTCAGTAGTGTGATCTGATTCGATTTTATTTGTGGTGTTCGTTTTGGTATTTTTTTCCCCATGGCGCAGTAGCTGGAAAAATAACATGATTAAACAGCATGTTATTTTCTGTGTCGCATTGAAAGACGTAATTAACATCAGATTGAAAATTTATGTCCTCTATATTGTTTACTCTCATGAAAATCCCAGTGTCACCTGAAAGTAGTGATACAGTACTGTAGTTTGTATAGTCTTTCTCGTATCTCATATGAGACTGATAGACTGATCTCATATCAGAGGTCAGTCAATCTCTGATATGAGGTTGAGAAAATTATAGGAGCAAGTAAGCTACCTTGGGGGACTGAACTTTCCACAGTGGATGATCTGGATTTGACTTTGTTGACTATTGCACTCTTGCAATTTCGTTAGGAAATTATATATCCATCTCTCTAGTTTACTAGTAATTATTTTTTGTGTGCAATAACACCATTGTCACATTTATCGAAAGCTGTCGAAAAATCCGCGTTTTGCTCGTCTTCCATGGCATCTAAGACCATGCCGTACTGGTTTGGCAATTGTGAGAGGCAGGAATGCACAGTTCTCCACCCGTGTTATCCGGGTGGAGAATCACCGGTGTAGACAAAATGATTCCATGTTTTTTTGTGATCTTACTTCTTAGCACTAATACTTCGAAGATTTTTACGGTGTGTGTTGTTAGAGGTATTACTCTAGAATTTGTTGCACCTGCTTTACTACCTCCTTTGTGGAGGGGCATATCTCCGTTGTTTTGTGTATATCAGGGATAACAGTAGTATGTGTACACCGTCTCCAGGAGATGTTTAGGGCCCGTGATAAAGGAGTCCCTGTAAGCCACTACCAAAGATTTAAAACAGTTCTATAGACAAAAGGAGGATCCCATAGTCACGGAAGACACACAAAACATTAACTATATTGAAGAAAAAGGAGAGACTCAGACAGGCCCAGACAGGCCCAGACAGACCCAGACAGACCCAGACAGGCCCAGACAGACCCAGACAGACCCAGACAGGCCCAGACAGACCCAGACAGACCCAGACAGGCCCAGACAGCCCAGACAGGCCCAGACAGGCATCATTATAACTGTGGCCGCCACCAGGAGTCACTGTTGGATGTTCCCGTCTCCCATCCTGTCTTCTCGCATTCTTTTGGTCTCTCTCTCCTCTCTCTCTCTCTCTTCTCCTCTCTCTCTCTCTCTCTCTCTCTCTCTCTCTCTCTCTCGTCTCTCTCTCTCTCTCTCTCTCTCTCAATTTACCTGCCACTGTTGTACACGGTCATCTCTCACAGTATTAGCATGTCTTCCCAGAAGTCACAGATAGGTGACAGTTGGCGTCGGCGCGTTCTCCCGTCTTCCCTGCATTCTCTAGTTATAATTAACCAGATATGGAGCTTCTCCCTATTACCCCAATTACTTCACCCACCTGCCTCCTTAGGAGGGGTAAAAAAAGCCTAAGCTACTCTATCCGTTTGAGATGTGTCTTATTGTCTCAATAAACTTATTTGAAATTTGAACCTGCT
>WNGS01003388.1:22061881-22079618 GCA_020271785.1 Procambarus virginalis | reverse complement strand
ATTGTTCAAGGGCAGACTGGCATTCAAACAGTACATCCCTTTCAAGCGGCACCGTTTTGGCCTCAAGTTTTTGGGCTGTGCGATTGTGAGACTGGTATCGTCCTGGACATGATCTTGTATCCCGGTACAGACGTCAACATACCAGCTCAAGATGAACACGGGTTCTCCGGCAGTGTCGTAAAAACCCTGATGGAGCCGTTGCTGAACAAGGGCCATATACTGTTCACCGACAACTATTACACCAGTCCCCTGTTGACCAGATACCTCCTCGCCCACAACACCGGTGTATGTGGCACTGTGAAGCTCATCAGGAAGGAAATGCCTGTGTTTGGTATAGGTATAGGTGTGGGTGAGTGCCAGCTGCACAAGTGTGATAAGATGCTGTCAGTGCGGTGGAAGGACAGACGCGAAGCGAATATGCTGACAACGATTCACACCAAAGCCATGCTGGACACTGGCAAGGTCCATTTTCAGACACACAACCCCATGTACAAGCCGGACTGTGTCATAGACTATAACGTGAACATGCGCCTCGTCGATAAGTGTGACATGATGCTTGGTGGTGTGGAGTGTGTACGCAAGTCAGTGAAGTGGACAAAAAACCAGCGTTGAATGTAATGAAACGCCATTTTCTGGGTGAGTCCCGGAGGCTCCCCGGAGCTATCCATGGCTGATATGGATACCCTAACTATTTTGCATCAGTCGATGTCGGTGGAGTTCTAGGCCTACCGGGGACCACGAGCCAGAACCTGGCCCCCTCAGAGAGGCACGGGGAGCAATGGCCCATAGAAATACACATGTGATTTGGAGCATTCTATATCTGCCATCGACTGGGACAGGCACCCAGAAAGGTAAGCGCCACAAAACAAACCCCTATTCTGGTTAACCACAAAAATTGACAAACGAGTGGACAGAACTCCCCTAGGAAAACGAACTAACAAGCATGACGTCACACGAGCCGCGCCGCATGTCTGCGCAGCTCCCCCCTCCCTGGGAGGGGGAAGGGGAGCCCCAGACCCCCGCACTTGCTATCCACACCCAGTTCCGAGGCTGGATATCAAAACCACGAAAAACCGCCGACCGGAGGGCGGGAGGGATGCCGGGGAGCCTCCGGGACTCACTCAGAAAATGGCGTTTCATTACATTCAACGCTGGTTTTCTGGGGGGAGCCCCTACGGCTCCCGGAGCTACCTCACCAAAGACTACCTAAGAAAACAAGGGGACATACCCGGGAGGCGGCCGGTGAACCACTCCTCAACACAAAGTCGAGACAACAACCAAAAGGACCCTCCGGAAAGCAGCAGGCACAACATTCGCCAGAAAAAGGGAGAACAGCCACAGACGAAGAAAACTATGACCAAGATCACAGGAGCCAAGAAACCACTGCGCCTGAGAAGAGCATGAAGCACTGCCACACGACCCCCAGAGGCCAATGCCAAAAGATAGCGAAAAACAGGAGAGCACCCTGTCCAAAGACCTGGACGGCACAGGCAGTGCAGAAACAGGCCGGAGGTGAAACAATGCACGATACAGCCTGCGAAACGGCACAGAAGGAACATCGATACCGAAAGCTAGCAGCAGAAACCAAGGTGCAAGACCCAGGAACAGTCCCAAGCGCCTCTACACCTTCTGCAAGCCAATCCTATGACAGCCCCAGGAGGGAAAAGAAAACGCAGGACCAAAACCAAAATGCCACAAGCGTGCAAGGCCACCACCACAAGTGCAGCCGACAGGGAAGGAACCTGCATAAGGAGCCGCCCCGCACCAACCCCGGCAGAAGGGCAGGAGCGAAGACTCAGTAAAAGGAGCAAAATCGCCCACAGGAAAACGAGGAGCGCCGAGACAGCGCGAAGAGGAGATATATGCACAAAAGAACCAGAAGGCCAAACATCCAGAAACTGCCGGGAAGAGGACCCACAAGCCCTAGAAAGGACCGGAGGGAAGCTCAACCGAATGACGACAGACGTACCAGAAAATGGGAAAGAGCTGACTGGGGTTAGAAGACACAGAATTGCTCTTTCCCACTCTCTCATTATTCCTGCCCTTTCATTCTCCGCCGCACACGTACATGTACGTTTACAGGAGAGTGAAGGAGGAGGGGCCCACTGGGAAGTGTGTCAAGGAAAACCCAGCACAAAGACGCCGCCAGAGTAGCAGGCGCCGGCCCCGTCAACGAGAGGAGCAGCAGTGTCATCGCCGGCTGCATTCTCTCTATGGTGTGGGTGCCAGAAGCCACGGAGCGACCGGGGACAAGGAAGAAAGATGTCGTTGACGGGTGTCACGAGCCCCAACAGATGACCAATGCAGTATACGGCGCTAGGACTGACCTGCGCCGGTCGGACTGACTGACATGTCAACGTCACACAGTGGGTGTTGAACTCCCCTCTGTTTATCCGCTTTCTCCTTTCCCACGGCAATTGGGTGCAGCTACCAAGGCTACCCCAAAACAGTCCCAAACCTTCGAAAACAAAAGCAGCAAACAAAGAACGAAGGCACAAAAACTCCGTCGCACCCGAGACCAAAAGTCATGCAGAACCCCAAGAAGAGGGGGACATGACTGAGAAGGCCCGTCCTGGAAAAAGGTGCGAAGACTGTAGAAAAACACCCACCGACAGGACGGAAACAACGGGCACGCTGGACAAGGAAAACCGAGCCCAGGGAGGGACCGATGCCCACAAAGCACGTGCGGAGCGGGGGGACGGAAAAACCCCACACCACAAAACCGTAAGCCTGGCCCAGAGGGGTAGAAAGACCCCGGCGGGGACCAACGGGGCCGAAGGCCCCTTACGTTAGCACCACCCCAGCCCCGGAACCCACCCTGCAGGCCCCGGGGCCGAGCTGTCCCCTCAAAGCCCCAGCGTCAAGAAAACCCCGGGGCAGCCGTGAAAAACACCAAGGAAGGGAGCCCACTAGGCTCCGGAACTTGAACGGAAACCGAGGAAAAAGCGAGGGGCGAGACGAAGACCCCAAGCTCATCCCCAACCAGCACAATGAGGCAAGGACAAAACAGAATCCAAGGAACCTGGAAAACCAGGCCCAGCACAGCAAGACCGACAAGGAAGGAGGGCCCCAAAAGGAGCACGGAAGGGCCGAACATAATGCCACAACCAACCCCGACACACAGCTGCAGTACCAAAACCGCAGCAAAACGTCCCCACACTCCCCGAGGGAGCGACAGAGAAGATAGATAAATCGTACACGAGCGGCACACAAGGGGACACAGGCGGAAACCGAGCACCCAACCGAGCCACAGGGACGGTAGGAGAAACGTGTGCAGTGTAACAGGCAACCGAAGGAACACATTGGGCAGCCCAACATGGGCTGATCCCATACACAGCCCCAAGAGCAGAGACGAGAGCGCCCATGAAGCACAGAAACCGCTCAACAGGCAAACGACAGGGGAGAGGCGGAACTAAAGAGCCAGAACCCAACCCCGCAAGCACACAACACCCTCGACACAGGAAACGTACCACCACACAGGCACCCCCACCGTTGCACCGTGGAACAAGGTGGAGGCGGGGCCCCGAACTCAAGCCAGGTGAGACAAGCATAGGAGAGGGGCAGGAGTACAGGCAGGGGTCGCCTCGAAAGGGCCAAGAGGCCACCCGCAGACACCCGTGAACCGAGGAAGGAATCAGGTGGAGAGAACAAGAGCAGCCCAATATGGGCTAATAGCCCAGCAGCAGGCACCTCGGGCGATACGGACCACTGTCACAAGTACGTACGTACACCCATGCCTACGCCCAAAACAGCGTCAGGACGAAGGAAACGCCAAACCGCACCAACTCACCTGCAGAACTGTTTTAGTGTCAGAGTGGTTGACAAACGGAATGCATGAGGAAGGGATGAGGTGGAGGCTGACTCCATACACAGAGTCAAGTGTAGAGATGATAGAGCCCAATAGGCTCAGGAATCGGTACACCTGTTGATTGACTGTTGAGAGGCAGGACCAGAGAGCCAGAGCTCAACCCCCGCAAACACAACTAGGAGAGTACAGCAGCACCCCAGACAACCCCCAAGCAACGGGGCACGGATGGGATGAAGAGCGAGAGGCGAAGCCCCCCGAGAAAATGGAAGCACAACACATGTGCACACCGCCCGGAACCAAAACAAACTCACGGCGCATGCGCAGGACGCGAAAGAAAAGTAGCCCAACAGGGCGAGAAGTAGCCCAATACCGCTACAAGTAGCCCAATACCGCTACAAGTAGCCCAATACCGCANCGGACCACAGTCACAAGTACGGACGTACACCCATGCCTACGCCCAAAACAGCGTCAGGATGAAGGAAACGCCAAACCGCACCAACTCACCTGCAGAACTGTTTAGTGCAGAGTGGTTGACAATTGGAATGCATGAGGAAGGGATGAGGTGGAGGCTGACTCCATACACAGAGTCAAGTGTAGAGATGAGAAAGCCCAAGAAGCTCAGGAAGGGTACACCTGTTGATTGTCCCAGCTGTGTCTGGGGACAAGTGACAGGATGAACAACCCAGCGGGTTTTCTTCCTATTGGGGAGTGTTGTACATGCTGCTATGGCGGTGTGTCCACTCACAAGATGAGTGGCGCTGCCCAATAAACTCGCCCCTCGGGGCAAAATTTAAAAAATTTAAATTTACCTGTTGAGTGACCGGTGAGAGGCGGGACCAGAGAGCAGAGCTCAACCCCCGCAAACACAACTAGGAGAGTACAGCAGCACACCAGACAACCCCCAAGCAACGGGGCACGGATGGGATGAAGAGCGAGAGGCGAAGCCCCCGAGAAAACGGAAGCACAACACATGTGCACACCGCCCGAACCAAAACAAACTCACGGCGCATGCGCAGGACGCAAAAGAAAAGTAGCCCAACAGGGCAAAAAATCGCCCAATACCGCTACAAGTAGCCCAATACCGCTACAAGTAGCCCAATACCGCTACAAGTAGCCCAATACCGCTACAAGTAGCCCAATACCGCTACAAGTAGCCCAATACGCTAAAAGTAGCCCAATACTGCTACAAGTAGCCCAAAACTGCTACAAGTAGCCCAATACTGCTACAAGTAGCCCAATACTGCTACAAGTAGCCCAATACTGCTACAAGTAGCCCAATACTGCTACAAGTAGCCCAATACTGCTACAAGTAGCCCAATACTGCTACAAGTAGCCCAATACTGCTACAAGTAGCCCAATACTGCTACAAGTAGCCCAATACTGCTACAAGTAGCCCAATACTGCTACAAGTAGCCCAATACTGCTACAAGTAGCCTAAAACCGCTACAAGTTCCGGGGCACCAGGAGGTAAGCCGCAATGGCCAACGGCACCGCAGACGAAGAGACGCGGTAGCCGAAAAACTCCGGAAGACGGAACCGAAGGAACCACAGGGACACGGAACCGAACCCGGGGAGGAGCAGAACCCAAGCCCAAGTCGTACGCAGAGGGGGGAAAGAAAAACCCCACTCCTCGCAACAGTAAGCCCCGCTCAGAAGGACGGAATCCAGGCGGGGCGCAATGGAGCACAAAGCCCCCCAAGGTCGCTCCTCCCCAACCCCAGAAGCCCTAACTAGGCCCCGGGGCCGAGTCGACCTCCAAAGCCCCGGCCCCACAAGAAAAAGCCGGGGCAGCCGAGAGAGCTGGAAGAGAAGGGGCCCACTGGTCAGACCCCGGAGCATCGGCAGGAGGAACAGACTCGAATGCCTCCGCAGCTACCCCGGACGGGGCAACCCCCGAAACTGCCCAAGTCTCAGAACCTCGAACCCCGCCCCGACCCCAAAGCCTACAGATGCGTAGGGGCCGGAAGCAGGAGGGGGGAAAATCAAGGGGCGTGGAAGAACCAAGGCCAAAAACGACCAAAACCCCCAAATGTGTCCCTACACAAGCGGGGCAGCATCGGGGCGTCCGGGGAAGCGACAAGCCTGAGCGCGTTGCAACCAACCTACCCTGCAACGCGCGAGCTGCCTGCACCCACGGAAATTCATCAGCAGACTGGGTGACGGGAGTCACGAACAAGCAACAAAGCTCGCAGGACTCAGGGTCGAATGTGTCACCGACCCAACAGGCAGCATGACGGAGGCAAAACAAGGAGAGTCACCCTGAGACAAAGGGACAGAGCAACCCTCAACTCGCACCTAGCGAGAGGGGACGCAAGGGTTCCACAATCGGACCCGAGAGCCCCTGGGGGTTTTCCAGGGCCCCTAGACTGGGTCTGCTAAGGGTTATCCCAGGCAGGGCACTGCTAACCGGCGCCCCAAACTACCAAGCAAACTGCTAAAGCTGAACCCACGGGACGTGTCCACTCGCGAGGGCGAAGCAGGGGGCGCCACCACACAAACGAACCTAACATAAGGGGGATGGGGACAAGGCAGACCCCCCTACCAGGCATAAACAAATATAAAAGAAAAACCACACTAGTGGACAACGTACCCAGAGGGAACAGAGCCGGCCGCTGTCATAGGTGAAAACTAGCTACGCAGTGCCCCGCGCCCCACCAGTGCTATAACTACCACTTACCCCAAGGTAAACAAAGGAGTAAAACTCCCAAACACTCGGGGCGGCCAAACGCCAAGCAGCGAAAAGCCAACAGAGGTAGACCCGAGGTGACTTGTGGAAGATAACCCCAAGTCCCAAGGGCGGTACTTACAGGGCACTCAGGGAAGGCGACCCTAAGCACATGCAGCCCGAGTACCTGAGAATACTACTCCCAGCTCACATGACCACCGTAAGAGCAGCACTGAAAAACAATTCACAGCGCTGAGACAAGACTGGAGCTGGAGCCACACGACCATGCACGATCCCATCAGCCGAGGAACTAAGGTGTGGATAGCCGGCGCGGGGGTCTGGGGCTCCCCCTTCCCCCTCCCGGGGAGGGGGGAGCTGCGCAGACATGCGGCGCGGCTGGTGTGACGTCATGCTAGTTTACTCGTTTTTCTTTTGGGGGAGTTCTGTCCACTCGTTTGTTAATTTTTGTTGTTAACCAGAATAGGGGTTTGTTTTGTGGCGCTTACCTTTCTGGGTGCCTGTCCCGGTCGATGGCAGATATAGAATGCTCCAAATCACATGTGCATTCTATGGGCCATTGCTCCCCGTGCCTCTCTGAGGGGGCCAGGTTCTGGCTCGTGGTCCCCGGTAGGCTAGAACTCCACCCACATCGACTGATGCAAAGTAGTTAGAATATCCATATCAGCCATGGATAGCTCCGGGGAGCCGTAGGGGCTCCCCCCAGAAAAACTACGAAAAATCAATCAGAGACATTGAAATAATTAGGCAATTATCTCTTTGTGGCAACTCCGGCCTGACAGCTGGCGATCAACAGACCGCCTGGGACGCATGCTGAGTGAGCGCCTGTTTTGTGCCAGACTTCCCTGCCCTATAGCGGCCAATATATTCAACTTACGCTTTTTTTAATATTTTTCCCGTGATCAGTGAACACAAATTAACAGGTTAGGAAGAAAAAATAATTTTTTTTTTTTTTTTGTATGCACCTGTAGGTGTCAAATGGTATATAGCTATGTGCCATTTAAGGGTTAAACTGAAATTTTTTGTTCTCGGTGAGTGTGAGACAGGACTGGTAATTTGATATGATACCTTATTCCGACACTAATGCAGACATTCCCAAGGACAATCATCAAGGTTTTTCAGGCAGTGTCCTACAGATGCTGAGGGCTCCACTGCTGAATAAGGGCCACATTTTATATACTGTACTGATAACTATTGAGTCATTCTATGCCAAATCAAATCTCACAACCCTACCATCTCCAACTTACGTGAAATTTGGAAGGAAGTTAGAATACATGAATTTACATACATATGCAAAATTTTTGCTGTGTGTGATGCGTATACAGCAGGGCTGCCTATATGATAAAAAAGCCCAGCATTGAATGTAATGAAACGCCAATTTCTGATCAAGCCCCAGTAGCTCCCTGAAGCTACTAATCTCTGATAAGAGTGCCAACAACTAGGTCACATCAGCGGCAGAGATCTATAAGGGCCACCAAAGACCAAGAGCCAGAACCTGCTTCCCTTACAGAAGCACAGGAAGCAGAGGCATATATTTATTATGCAACCACCTGGGAAGCCACCCAGAAAGTTAACAGAACAAAACAGACCACTGCTGGTTTTAGAAAAGACCAAAGCCTCGAGAACTGCAAGAACAACTCCCTCAATAATGTAAACAAACGATCAAAATTTTTTGAAATTAGCGCCAGCTCTTTCACCCCACCTTCCCCACTTGTTTGGAGGGAGGGGGAGACAGCTCACAGTCAGCTAGGCACACCACTCTCAGTTTTATGGTAAATGTGAGAAACTCCCTGATGACCTAGAGAGATGGTGTCAGGGAGCCACTGGCGCTCACCAGAAATAGCAGTTACATTACATTCAATGCTGGGTTTCTAGGGAATACCCCTTGTGGGTTCCCTTGAACTACCCATGGACAAGGATACCACTGGACACTCAACAGGAAGGAGGAAGCACCATATGAGCAGGACGAAGAGGAGACACTAGGCCACGAGACAAGATTGAAAGCCGCACAAATGTGTGTCATTCTTGTGCCCCGGCCGCAAGACACTGCACGATCACAACCCTGGTTGACCACAGCTCCAGAAAACATCAGCGAACACAGGCGAAAACAAGGCATAGTTCCGATCGGCAAGGGCAGGATAAGAGACTGCAGGCCAACAGGATCAAAGGACACTACAGGCAAATAGACAAACGAGCCATGGAACAGGGGACCTGTTCCATGGCTTGACCAGAATGGGTGAACCACAGAGAACCACAAAGCACAGAGAAGGGTGAACCGGGTGTCATGGCGACTGCTGGAGGTGCATGCAGCGTCTCTCCTACAAACATTGACGATACATTTGAGGATACTGGAAAACCACTGTTGCATACCACACATTTAGATCATGAACGTCACTCGGTCTTAGAAGAGGATCCAAATGGAGATTTCCTGGACAGTAAACACCACAGCAAGGCAAACAGATTGGAGGCAAAGTGCTGCCATCATACAGAGGTAAACAGAGACCATGCCGGCACCATGCGACCTCAGTATCAACATCCACCGCTCAACCAAGGTAGGCGAAGTTCTTCTGATTTGCAAACTTTCATCATTGCCTTTGATGGCAAAGATGGGAATGTTTTCAGAAATAGCAGGGCACAAAGTATCTTATATAATGCCATTACCAAGATATTTGGGATCAACGTGCACGATATTTTTTTATGAGACCTAATAAACAAAAGAACTGATAGCAGTGGACAACAAACACAGCAAAGAACTAGAGCTTTCAGACATTACTGACATTTGTGGACACAAAGTGCTGCAAACCACTAGGAGACCGATTAGCAAAACACGTAATCTGACATGTTGTAGACATCAGTGTAGACAACATCAAGGCACAATTTCAGACAGGTGACATACCGATCTATGGAATCAAAAAATTTATGCGAAGAACACACGGAGAACTGAGTGATACAGACACTGCCCTGCTTACCTTTCTAGACCACATTCCTCCTGAGAGGATTTGGTTAACCACCGTGCTACGCCGATTTATTGTGAAATTCCCCGTGCGCATGAAATAAAGTGTTCCCAAAAAATCAGCATTGAATGTAATGAAACGCCATTTGCTGGGTGAGCCCCGGAGGCTCCCTGGAGCTTATCGGGCTAATGTATGTTATATTAGACTAGGACATTAGCTAAGGAGTTCCAGGGACCAGCGCCAGAACCTGGCCCCTTCAGAGAGGTTTCAGGAAGCAATGGCCCTGGAAAACCCCTTTGTGGTTGGGGTTTTCTTTATCTGCCATCGACCGGGGTTAGGCACCCAGAAAGGTAGGCATAACAAAACAAACCCCACATGGTAAAAAACTAAAACAAAAAACCGAACAGAGAGGTAAAAACTCCCTACAATCACAAGGAAACAAGCAAACATCACATTTTACTGCTGCGCCGATCGTCCGCGCAGCCCTCCCCACCCCGAGAGGGTGAGGGGGGAGCCCTGGACCTACCGCGCCGGCTGCCAAGCTTCAGTTCGGAAGCTAAGCTTCAACCAACGCGAAAAAACCGCCGACCGGTGGGAGGGAGGGTTGCCAGGGAGCCTCCGGAGCTCACCCAGGAAATGGCGTTTCATTATATTCAACACTGGATTTCTGTGGGGAGCCCCTACGGCTCCCTGGAGCTTCATACCCAAAGAGAAGAAAAAGAAAGGGCTAACCCGGGAGGCGGCCACCACAAACTCTGCAACGCGAAGCCGAGACAACAGGTTCCAACCTACGACCCAAGGCAACAAGAACGCACAGGAGCAGACGTGCAAAAAGAATGGGCGGCCAAGAACCTGTGCGACCCTCAAATCCCTGCGCCTGAAATGAGCCCTAGACATCACCAACACAGCAGCAAAAGCTGCAAACGTCTGAACAGCACGGGCGCAAAGACAAGCTTCAGGCTGGAAGAATGAAAAACTCTGCGGACGACCCGGGAGACCCGAGCCCTGAAAACAGGGAACGAGGGGAACCGGATCAACCACAGCACATCCCCAGACACGGTACACAGGCAACGGCAAAAAGCACAACTGGACAACACAGGACACACCCCCGGCCAAACCAATCAAGCATCAATAACCCAAGAACCCCTCCGGAAAGCAGCAGTCTCGACCGACGCCAAGACGGAGAAAGGCTGCACACGTACAAATCTACTACCAGTACCAAAGAGCAGAAACCTGAACCGACGGGGCTACCACAAACTGAGGTGAAGATAAGAAGGCACCCTGATCAAGGACCAGGATGGCTCAGGCGACGCATGAGCAGGCCGGAGGTGAAACAAAACACGAGAAAGCATCCGAAACGTCATACTGTCGCCAAGACGAAATTCGCAGGTGGGACACTGTAAACAAAGCCACCTGAACACCACAGAGATGGTAATACCCGCGTCAAAATACCAGATGCGAAGAGCCGAGGAGAAGGCCAAACCAGTCACGTACAGGACCGATTCGACCTGCTGAAAGTGGCGGAGCTGCGCGAAAACGCCCCGGGTTCGGACACCTATCAAGCAGCGTCTGAAAATAAAGCTGGGCCGGCACCAAGGAACCATAAGGACTGCTCTCGTGGGAATGGGCTGCAACCGAGCCAGAACCCGAAGCAACAGCTGGACCGGGAGAAGAGGAACAGGTACCCCCACCTCAACCAGTCGTGCCGAAAAGCATCCACCGTGAATGCCTCGCAGGTGGGTAAGTTCGCCACATAAAATGGGTGACGCCTACACCACGCCGACTCGAAGACATCTATGACCAGGAGTCCATACGTCCAACAGAACCAACAAAACGAGTTGGCGACAACTGGCCAATCCGCGAACAGAGGAATGAACCGAGACAGCTGTCCGCCAGAACGCAGGACACACCCCGGACATGAACCTCACGGTTAGCCAAACCCCGAGAATCCAGCAAACGAGCCACTACGGAACCAACCCCAAAGGTCAACACCTCGGAGAAACCCTGTGGTTCCGGCAAGAACCGCCAGAGAACAGTCTGAACGGAGCTGAATGGTAGAGCACCGAGTGACCCAAACCCTCCGAAGCGCAAACCAGACAGCCACGAAATCCCGAACCGTGCTGTGAGACCGACGGACGGACAGACTACACCATCCCCGGCCGACCTGGTGAGCACTGGACACAAAGCCCGAGCCGAGAGATGACCCGTCCGTGAACACATCGAGCGAAGGCTCGGGGAGGTGCCAAGGCACGGAACCCCGAAAACCCCAAAGAGGAAGCTGGTGATGCAGCACCAACACAAGATCCCCGGAGGAACGAACCCAACGAATGCAAGAGGAGGAAGGGGAGCCTCCGAAGGAACCAAACAGACGCCGAAGCCAAACCCGACCCTGCGGGCAGACCAGCACGTCGAAGTTCAGACTCCTGATCAATCGCTCGAGCAACCGCTGAGCAACTCGGGGCCCTCTCAGGAACAGCCGAAGGCGGGACCACAGCCGCAGTAACACTTCAGGAGGGAAAGACAAGGAGTGGCCCAATAGCCTTAAACAAGGCCCAGGTCCGAATCCGGGACGGAAACAGATGGAAAAGCCTCCAGATCACTAGGAAACCAAACCCGGCGATCTGGAAGAACCACACGCCTGGCGAGCAGACAAGCGGACTGACTGGGAGCCCAGACCAGCCAGTCGTCGAGGTAGGCCAGACACCGAATCTCAAGCAGACTCAGATAGGGCACTAAGACCCGGTAAAAGACGCAAAAATACACCAAGTGCCAATGACAAAATAGGGAACCCAACAAAAGCAGTAAGCCTGAAGCCCCACCACCAACTGTGCCAGTCCTGGAAAACTGGAGAGGAACGTGCCAAGAAGTGACCTGGAGGTCCAGGGCTACCATCCAGGCACCCGGCCCCAACAGAAGCCAGACAGGAGATAACAGTCCTCCGGGGAGGGCACAGAATCCAGGGCGCAGACTGAAGAAGTCCAGAAGAACCACAGATGCGAAAGGCCCATGACTGCAAAGAGCAGACTGGAACCCCAGAAGGATGGGGGGGATCGACCATGTCCAACGCCCCCACTAAGATGACATGACGAAACGCAGGGGAAGAAGCCCACCCTGCCAGCTCTGAACCCCCCCCAAAGGGGGAGAAGCCGTCCACGGATGCCACCTGAGGCCAGAAGACAACCAAAAGCACCCACCAACAGCGGGACTATGCGAGAGTCAACAGAGCAAGCTGCTCCCCCAGCGTCGGGTCTGCTATCAGAATAATAACAAATTCTGCTTTCAGACAACACTCAGCCCCCTTGTTTAACTCCCTAAACATGCTAAACATAATCTCACTCCACAAATTCTCTTGTGTCAACTACATTTACAAAACCCTGTTCTTAAATGCAAATCCTGCTCTGAAACTCTCCCTGGACAGATGTAATAGGACCCATTATCACTACACCAGAAATAAATATATCTTTGATATCCCCAGAGTCAAACTTAATCTGTGTAAACACTCTATGCAAATAAAGGAACCCAGTCTATGGAACTCACTCCCTACTGAATTGAAAAGCTGTCCAACTTTTGCGTCATTCAAAAACAATACTAAAAAGTACCTAATTTCATCTTCATAGTTTTTTTACCTTTTGCTTTAAAATTGCACTGTATCTATTGCTACCCAATCTCCCAATCTTTATGTACCCAATCTGAACATCTTAACCATTGTGATCATTGCTGTCTTCTTATATGTGCTACCAATCTACTGTATGGTGTCTATTAATCTTGTTTAAATTTCCAATCAAGCTGTCAATGTAATCAATCAGAGCTTTAATATACCAATGTGCTTTATATACTTACTAATCTCTCTCATCTCGTTTTTTCTTGCAATGTATCTTATCATTTTATTAATTCTGCAAGAATTTACCTACTTAAAATTATCTGTTAGATTAAGGACCTGCCCAAAATGCTGCACGTACTAGTGGCTTTACAAGATTGTAAATACTATGCTATGTATTCTCACAAACCCAATGTACCTTCTTGTATATAAATAAATAAATAAATAAATAAATAAATACAGGCTTATCTCCTTACTATCATGCCTTGGTAAAGTCATGGAAAGGCTAGTACATACTCGCCTCCAATGGTACCTGGAGTATAATAATATTTTACTGTCACTCCATGCTGGATTTCGACCGCAATGCTCCACACTGGTTCTCTACCTAGACCTCAAAAGAGCTTACACTACAGTGTGGCATCCGCAAAAGAACCGAGGTGGAGAGTCGACTGAGGGCTGGGGCCAATTAATTACTTGTCTTCTGAATAATTTCTCTGCCCAATATTTTAATTATCTGCTAGTGTGTCCCACTTGATCAGTCATGTCTGGTGTGTCCAGCATGATCAGTTGTGACAATATATTGCATCAGAATGAGCAATATATTGTCAGGGTCTCAGTATTATAATCAAGTTCGCTCTCAGCTCACAATCAAGCTGGGTTATTCCAGGTTAGAATCTCGGGCAGGACAGATATAGTAAGTCAAATTTCCTATCACTTAATGCATCTGTTCACCAAGCAGTAAATAAGTATCCAGCTTGCTGTGGGGTTGCATCCTGAAAAGGGTCAGTAATCTGACCTTGTGGGGACCTTGATATAAGCCTGCATCCTGGGGAGGGTCAGTAATTTGACCTTGTGGGGACCTTGATATAAGCCTGCATCCTGGGGAGGGTTAGTAATTTGACCTTGTGGGGACCTTGATATAAGCCTGCATCCTGGGGAGGGTCAGTAATTTGACCTTGTGGGGACCTTGATATAAACCTAACATGTACACTTATATACACTGGTATCCACCATGCTTGGTAGCCTGGTGGATAGCGCGTAGGACTCGTAATTCTGTGGCGCAGGTTCGATTCCCGCACCAGGCAGAAACAAATGGGCATAAGTTTCTTTCACCCTGAATGCCCCTGTTACCTAGCAGTAAATAGGTACCTTGGAGCTAGTCAGCTGTCACGGGCTGCTTTCTCGGGTGTGTGTGGTGTGGAGAGAGAGAGAGAGAGAGGAAAAATAAATAGTAGTTAGTAAACAGTTGTTTGACAGTTAAGAGGCGGGCCGAAAGAGCAAAGCTCAACCCCCGCAAACACAACTAGGTGAATACTAGGTAAATACACTAGCTGCCAGTCCCCCTGTGCAATGAATTATTATTATAGGCAATGGAATCAAGCCCAGTAACTGTCTCAGTACAGCATGTGAAAATAATATTTGCCAAGGTAGGAGCAGAGTTGGATAAAAATAATATAGCTCTAAACAAGATTAGGAATAATTAAGGGGTCCAAGTCATCTGCAGTGTTCTGCCAAGGCTGAGAGTCTGCATTGAGCAGATGTTGAAAGCACTGTGTAAATTGATGACTTAAAAATAATGTACTGCATTGTAATATTATTCATGGATATGTGATGCTCTTACATTGGTAGGAATACCATGTATACAAGGGATGGATTCATCTTTCAGTGGCAGAGGTAACAGATTCTGCAGACTTATTGGAGGAAACTACATCTCCAACTAGTTGGTAGACAGTAGTATGGGTGCAAATAATGGGAAAAAAATATAACAAAAGGAGGATAACACAGGTTATTAAAATGAACAATATTGTTTCAGTAAAAGCAATCAAAATTTGTTTAAAAAGAATGCACAGGAAAGGTGCCTTTTTTTTTTTTATTAACAAGCATGATATTCTGTACACATAGCAATACTGTATACACAAGCATGTATATTCTGTATACATAGCAGGGCATTGCTGTGTATATTCTGTATAAACAGCAGGGCATTGCTGTGTATATTCTGTATACACAGCAATATACTGCTATCCTATTCTATATGCAGAGAAAAAACTAACTAAGTTCATCTAAAAGCCCATCTCACAGGATCTACTGTGCAGGTATATTATACTAAGTCCAGAAATTTGTGTAACTAGACAGATGACAGCAATAGCTCTTGCTAAGAAATTAGCCATAATAGCACTCACTGAAACATGGTTGAATATCGACTCTTAGGGACCTACTGATCGAGTATCAGGTCAAGGCCTATAAGCTCTCAAGTTGATATAAGATATAGAAAAAGAAGGTCAAGTTGCTATCAATGCGAATGAGACTTTGAGGTGCAGTGCAATTTATTTTATTTATTTATTATATATATATATATATATATATATATATATATATATATATATATATATATATTATATATATATATATATATATATATATGCAAACAAGCCTGAATGGTCCCCAGGACTAGATACAACTGAAAACTCACACCCCAGAAGTGACTCGAACCCATACTCCCAGGAGCAAAGCAACTGGTAACTACAGGGCGCCTTAATCCGCTTGACCATCACGACCGGACATAAGGAAGTGATAGCCTGAGCTATATGAACCACTTCCCCGCCGGCACCTGGATGGTTATCTTGGGCATAGCATTTTATCAAATCGCCTCATTTTTTGGGGCAACACGTGAGGAACACAAATGCAAACAAGCCTGAATGGTCCCCAGGACTAGATACAACTGAAAACTCACACCCCAGAAGTGACTCGAACCCATACTCCCAGGAGCAAAGCAACTGGTAACTACAGGGCGCCTTAATCCGCTTGACCATCACGACCGGACATAAGGAAGTGATAGCCTGAGCTATATGAACCACTTCCCCGCCGGCACCTGGATGGTTATCTTGGGCATAGCATTTTATCAAATCACCTCATTTTTTTGGGCAACACGTGAGGAACACAAATGCAAACAAGCCTGAATGGTCCCCAGGACTAGATACAACTGAAAACTCACACCCAGAAGTGACTCGAACCCATACTCCCAGGAGCAAAGCAACTGGTAACTACAGGGCGCCTTAATCCGCTTGACCATCACGACCGGACATAAGGAAGTGATAGCCTGAGCTATATGAACCACTTCCCCGCCGGCACCTGGATGGTTATCTTGGGCATAGCATTTTATCAATCACCTCATTTTTGGGGCAACACGTGAGGAACACAAATGCAAACAAGCCTGAATGGTCCCCAGGACTAGATACAACTGAAAACTCACACCCCAGAAGTGACTCGAACCCATACCCAGGAGCAAGCAACTGGTAACTACAGGGCGCCTTAATCCGCTTGACCATCACGACCGGACAAAGGAAGTGATAGCCTGAGCTATATGAACCACTTCCCCGCCGGCACCTGGATGGTTATCTTGGGCATAGCATTTTATCAATCACCTCATTTTTTGGGGCAACACGTGAGGAACACAATGCAAACAAGCCTGAATGGTCCCCAGGACTAGATACAACTGAAAACTCACACCCCAGAAGTGACTCGAACCCATACTCCCAGGAGCAAAGCACTGGTACTACAGGGCGCTTAATCCGCTTGACCATCACGACCGGACATAAGGAAGGATAGCCTGAGCTATATGAACCACTTCCCCGCCGGCACCTGGATGGTTATCTTGGGCATAGCATTTTAATCAATCACCTCATTTTACCTGTAGTTACCAGTTGCTTTGCTCCTGGGAGTATGGGTTCGAGTCACTTCTGGGGTGTGAGTTTTCAGTTGTATCTAGTCCTGGGGACCATTCAGGCTTGTTTGCATTTGTGTTCCTCACGTGTTGCCCCAAAAATGAGGTGATTTGATAAAATGCTATGCCCAAGATAACCATCCAGGTGCCGGCGGGGAAGTGGTTCATATAGCTCAGGCTATCACTTCCTTATGTCCGGTCGTGATGGTCAAGCGGATTAAGGCGCCCTGTAGTTACCAGTTGCTTTGCTCCTGGGAGTATGGGTTCGAGTCACTTCTGGGGTGTGAGTTTTCAGTTGTATCTAGTCCTGGGGACCATTCAGGCTTGTTTGCATTTGTGTTCCTCACGTGTTGCCCCAAAAAATGAGGTGATTTGATAAAATGCTATGCCCAAGATAACCATCCAGGTGCCGGCGGGGAAGTGGTTCATATAGCTCAGGCTATCACTTCCTTATGTCCGGTCGTGATGGTCAAGCGGATTAAGGCGCCCTGTAGTTACCAGTTGCTTTGCTCCTGGGAGTATGGTTCGAGTCACTTCTGGGGTGTGAGTTTTCAGTTGTATCTAGTCCTGGGGACCATTCAGGCTTGTTTGCATTTGTGTTCCTCACGTGTTGCCCCAAAAAATGAGGTGATTTGATAAAATGCTATGCCCAAGATAACCATCCAGGTGCCGGCGGGGAAGTGGTTCATATAGCTCAGGCTATCACTTCCTTATGTCCGGTCGTGATGGTCAAGCGGATTAAGGCGCCCTGTAG
>WNGS01003388.1:22044785-22060881 GCA_020271785.1 Procambarus virginalis | reverse complement strand
CGTATAATAGATGCCCCAAGACCCCCACCATCCAGTGGGATAGTGACAGTCAGTCCCTTTTGTTGGAGTTTGGATGTTATCATATTTTTTGTGTTTGTGAAGAAACTTTTCAACCAAAGCAACCCTTGTATGAATGTTGAAAAAGGGCTAGATTTTAAGTGGGACAGCAAGAGAGGAAAATTCATTCAGGAATATTAAGCAGAATACTGATACAATTCTCCAGTGCTCAATAATTTTACAGGTAGACTTGCCATTAAAACTGGAGGTAGATGTAGTCCTACCCACTCCCAGTAGGAGTGGCGTTGTGTATTATTACAGTGAATTAAATGGTTCCAGGTAAACGTAGTTATTATTGTTTGCTTTACCAAGAAAATTAATCTTTCCTGCCAGAAAACAGAATTTATTCTCAGTTAGAAATAAAGAAAAGCTTTAGCTTTTGGTTAGTTGCGGTAAGAAACGAAGGGTTTTTTTTTTCTTGCTGGGGAAGGAATTTCTTGCTAAACAGATCATAAACCCCCTGCCTAGGAGTGTTTTTTGAGCATAGGGTTAATCCCCAAGTTTCCAGTTATGCCAATGCTATAAATTCAAAGATGGGCAAATTACTACTTCTCACAGTGTTTGTGTGGAGTATGGAATTTATAGTTTTTTAAAGCCAGGCAGGATAAATGTAGTTAGATGAATGTCATTAATTTCGATTGCCTGTTGAACAGAAGAATTAAATTCCCCAGGTATGCCAAGTTGGAGTATGTTGACGCTGGGTGGAAGCTATTGGTTCCCCCTTTTTTGAGGATATTTTCAAGTCCCCAGAGATTAGTAAATTCAAACCCCTGTTAAGAGATTCCCAAATTAGTCTGTGTTTGTTGAAAATTATTTCAAAATATGGGTTTTGGAATGAGGAATTTTTGGTTATTGCCAAGAATATGCTGCAGTGAGGCTTTGGACACTTAAGTTTTTTTTTTTTATTCACCAGGATGTTAATTTGTAATAGGAAGAAGTGGGTGGTTGCCCTGGGGAAACTGAGAATGTTAAGAATTTGGAACCCGCATAACAGCTTTGCATGTCAGCTCTACATTTTTGTGAGAAGGATAAAGCCCTTACCTGAAATTGGTACCCCAGGTATTCAATGGCCTTGGTCTCAACGTTGTTTTTCCCTTATTAATCTTCACATTGTGCTTTTGCAAAAGATTCAAAACTTGTTCTAATCTAGCATCATGCACTTCCTCATTCTCTCCACATACAATAATGTCATCTAAAAAACTAGCCACACCTTCAATGTTAACTAACAACTGGGACATGAATCTCTGAAAAATTGCTGGAGACGAGGAGAGTCCAAAAGGAAGTCTTTTATACTTAAATAACCCCTTGTGGGTATTAATCACTAACAATTTCTGGCTCTCCTCCTCTACAGGAATTTGCAAGTAAGCATCCTTCAGGTCAATCTTAGAAAAAATTGCTCCTTTGCAGACCACTGACAATAACTCATCTATCTTAGGTAAAGGATACTTCTCACAGTGTATGCGGTTGTTCAGTTCCTTGAAGTCTGCACAGATTCTCAAGATTTCCTATCTGCCTTCAACACTGGTACAATTGGGGCTGCCCACTCACTATGTGTAATTGGCTCTAAGATGCCTTCTGCCACATGCTTTTCCAGGGCTGATTCTACCAATTGCTTGTAATGAAACGGCACTGTTCTTGCCTTGAAAAATTTAGGTGAAGCCCCACTTTTCAGGTGAATTTTTGCAACCATGCTATTAATTGGCTTATCTGCCTCCACTGAATATTTATCTAACATTTGTTCGGCACTTTTAATTGTTTTAACTATCGACAATTCATCTAGGCCCGCCAAGAAAATTCCCACTTTTTCCATGAGATCCTTACCACATAGGCTAGGATTATGTGATCCACTACATAAAAATCCTGGACAATTTCTTTTCCATTATAACCTACTTTTGCCGACACCTTGCCATAGACCTTAATCGGTACATTATCATAAGCACTTAAATTTTTTTCCTGGTTTTACATTCAATTGCAAGGTATCTGCCCAATCTCTAGACAATGTTGACACTGCCGCACCAGTGTCCAGTTCCAAGGGAACTAACTTCCCATTAATTACAAAATTCACCACTTGTGACTTCACTGAACATACCTTTTCTTTCACCGAATATAGTCGGTTTTCCTCACCTGCAGCTTCTTCAGACGGTTTACCTTCCTCTACCGCCTTGACTACAGTACCACTACCTCTTCCCTGCATTACCTGGTCGTCTCCTCTCCCAGGCCTTGTTGTTCCTGTTCAGAAATTCCCTACACACTCTCTGCAAGTGTCCCTCCTTGTTACAAAAGTTGCATATATATGCACGAAACTTGCACTTGCTACTTATGTGCCTGTATCCACAGTGTTTGCATCTGGTCTGGCCCTGTACGACCATAATTTCCTGAGTAGAAGTCTTACTTCCAAAAGCCCTTTCCAGGTTCAATATCTTCTCGAGCACTGTCCATGAAGTCATCGATTGTAGATCCAAATTTTCTGCCACCAGGTTAGGGAAATAATTCTCCTTTTCCACTGCCATGAACAACTGGTCCCTAACCCTACCGTCCAACTGTGCTCCGAAGTTGCAGAGGTTAGCCAAAGCCTTCAAATCCACAAATAAATCTTGTACGGATTCGTGCTGCTTTTTCATCCTTCTGGAAATCCATCAAACTCCTGTGATATGATGGTTTCACCACATACTGACGTTTAAGCAGAGCAATCAGGTCTACATAGGTCTTCGTGTGCGGTAACTCCGGTGCACACAAATTTCCGAGAACACTATATGCTTCAGAGCCCAGTGAAACTAAGAGTACTGCTTTCTTGTTGGCGTCCTCCTTAATCTCCCGGCACTGAAAGTGTGCTTCCAGCAGGCTGAGCCACAGGTCCAACGAGATCTTGGCAGTGTTTAACGGCTCCATTGACATGAGCGGCGTAGTCATTGTCACGGTGGTAGCACACTGTACTGTTGTGCGCGAAGCATCCACTCGTCCACACGACGTACCCTGCTCTCTCCTGATCCTCACACCACGTCTCGTACCCAAGCTCTCTGCCGGAGATGTTTAATCCTCGTCGCCACTGTTATGGTTGTGGTCAGAGAAACAATCTTCGTCCTCATGGTTTTATTCTCCGCCAGTAACAACAACAAAACAATAATCAGGTACATGAAATATTGTTAACAAGATCATAAACAAAAGAGCATCTGCTCCAAACATGCTACCTCCAACATCTGTAGTACTCAATCCCAACACCAAGTACAGGTAATACTCTCCTCACCTTGTTGGAGGAAGCTGAGGTGTAATCACCATATAAGTAACGATTTGATGAATAGAAGACGGGCCTGACCATTTGGTCACCATTTGGTCCGGGAGACATCTCCCGTCACGCAGGGTGCAGTTGCGCCTCCACAGATCTCCAGTATCATCTTTTGATACTGGTAATGGCTCAAAAGGGCCACCACTTACGGGCTATTCATGCCAGTGCCACCTCTTGGGTGGCTTAATCTTCATCAATCAATCAATCAGAATAGAAGACAGTACAATCTCCAGTCAAGAATGTAGTACTCGGCTCGGGCAGTTCTAGTTGACCCAAGACGCTACAGCTTCGACACAGAGCAGACAGCAGACTACGACTGCATCCAGCTACAACGCTCTCGCTCCCCGAGTTCACACACTCGCAATTCCCAATCGAGCCGCCACGCTCTCCCGCATAGAGCTCCACGACTCCGGCCTCACTCAGCTCTCTGCTCTGCTCCAGGCTTCGTCTCAACGTCTACGACACTGCTGTATCCAGGACTACTAAATAAATATGAAACTCACTAAACACTGTGTATCTAATCAACCCAACAGCGTAACATAATCGTATGTTACAACAGAATGGAAGCAAAGCATCTATGGGATGAAATATCTAGGGCATCTAGATCTAACAGTATTTATGTCATGGGTGACATTTAATTTTAGTGGAATAAACTGGTTGAACAAAACAGGGAATAGTGAAGCAGAAGATTTTCTAGAATTAATTGACGATTGCTTTCTTACGCAACACATTAAGGAACCAACACGGGAAAATAATATTTCTGATCAGGGAGAAAACAAACCAGGAGTGGGGGGACCTTAATTTATTAACTAATGTTTACAGAGCAACTGCTGTACCACAATATACAAGAAGGCGTGTAACATGGCTGAGTAGAATGCCAGTACTGCAAAGATGCAACTAAGGGAATAAGTCATAGGACATTAACCGTGTCTAGTGCCAGCTAGCCGAAGCAATGTTGCAGTACTCGCAATCAGCTTAATGCTATAATTAAAAACAATGCCAGAGATAATTGAGTGGCACAGCCAGTACAGTATGTATAAAATATATTCTGTATACACAGAGGGCATAGAATAGTTAATAATTTCCAGGGGGTAATGATATGCTAGTGCCTAGTACATGTAAAGTCTGCAACCCCAAACTTGCACTACAAGTGAGCACTTGACATATGGTAAGTAGCTGTGGGCAGCCCTAGACTTGGGGATCCGGCGCAGCACCCCCACTCCACAGGCCAGCGAAGCCGGTCCCCCACCCCCCGAAGGGCGAGGTGCCCGCTGGCCGCAGAAGAAACTTATCTAGGTAATGGAATGACGTCTTGCCTGACGTAGGTGTGGAACGCATCACTTTTCCACCTGCCGACTGCTCTGATTGCTGCCGGCGCCAGGCCATCCTTGGACATCCCTGCCGATTCTGGAGGAGTGCGGAGCGTAATCGTTTGGAGGCAGGCCTAGTGCTCGAACGGCGGCACAGAGCACCCATGTGAAATCTTGTCTGGTGACCGGGAAGCCCGATTCGCCCAGGAAGATAGGTCCTGGTCCCAAGCCCCGTCGTCTTAAGTAGTTCGCCATGGCACGGACCGGGCAGTACTTGCTGTAGGGGTCTGCACTCAGTGTTAAAGTGGGGGTACGCCCTGCACTGTGCTTGTAGGAGGCAAACGCGATGTCGATCCCCGTCCGCGATAAAGTTAACTGGTCCAAGCGTAGTGTGTGTTGCCCCTTCCCCGTATAGGTCACCTCCCCTAGCCGGAGGCAGGCTTAGAAGGCGAGGGAGAAGAGCGCTCGGTAGCAGGTCCCCCGGTATGACTGTCGTGGCGAATTGCAGTTTGCCGATAATCCCCCGCAGGGGAAGGCTCTCGGCCCGCAGAGCATCTTCCACTGCGGTCATGTACTTCGTCCTCTTGTTTTCCGGCAGCCTTGTCTCCATACGTCGGGCGTCGATTTCAAGTCCAAAAGGTGAGGCAGGGGCGGGGGCCCGCAGTCTTGTGGGGGGCCAGGGAAATGCCTAGGCGCTCACAGAGGGCAATGAACCCCCGCAAGCTCCGCAAGCGCTCGTAGGTAGAACTCACTCAGATGAAATCGTCCAGCACCTTCACGGCATCCCGCACGCCGAACTTCTCCACGAGGATCCATTGCAGGGCGTCGGAGAACGTCTCGAAGATCCTGCAGGAATGTGCCACCCCCATGCTGTGCATTTTTTCATAGTAGTACCGCCCTCCGTAGGCGAAGCCGAGTAGGTGGTAGTCGCTGGGGTTGACCGGGACGATCCGTAAAGCCTCTGCTATATCACATTTTTGCCAAGTGCGCCCCCGGCGAGCGTCTGACCACCAAGGCCACCGCGTCGTTGATGGACTGGTAGGTCTCAGTTGTTGTCTCCCGCGGGATGTTGGCGTTGACGCTCTCGGAGGTATAGGGGTAGCCGAGGATGTGGAGTAGCCTGTATTTTCCCGGCGTAGACTTTTCTCTCAGGGCTATAGGAGAACACTTGAAGTTCTCAAATGGGGGGACCTCGAAGGGGCCCGCTATGCGCCCCAGGCTCAGTTCCCTGTCTAGCATAGGTACTAGGAAAAGCACCAAGCGCGTCTGCGTCCACTGGCATTGTGACGTGTCTTTCTTCCTGCTCTTGTCCTGAGTGGGGCGACGGGAACGATTCTCCTTGGCGGCGGCGACTCGAGGCTTGGCCTGGGGGCATGGGCAGTAGGCAGGATGTCGCTTGTGGCGGCACGGCAGAGTGCTTGAAGGTGCAGGAGGGGACGGAGCAGCCTGCCCCGGTTGCGTGGAAAGCGTAGCAGTATCCCGGTGGTAGCCCGTAGGCCCGTGCAGTAGAGTGAACGTTCGGCTGGGGAGGCGGCGGCGCGAGGCCCCACCTGAAACTGCTCCTACGCTGCACGTTGTACGGACCGAATCTCCAGGTCGATTCTTAGAGCGGTCCAAGGGCAGCCCGACCTCTCCTTGTCCCACCTGAATGCCTAGTCGTACCACATCCAGTCGCCGCGGAGGTTGCGCTTCATGGACTTCACGTAGCGTACATGAGTGAAAAGCGCCCGACCCTCGGCGGGATGTCGCTCGAGGTAGATTGAAGCGAAGATGTCGAAGCCGTGCCCCCACTGCTCCAGCGTCAGAGGCGGCAAGTTCTTAGTGGATAACTGGGCCTCAGAGGGAGTGGCATGGCGTGACTCCGAGGGCCTGGCATCGCATTCGTAAGCCAGCAGCTCGCGCAAGTCGATGTACTTGTTTGCCCAGACTTTCTCTCTTAGGGCCAGTGGGACGTGCTCGCCTAGCATGGTGACGGTGTTGCCACGCGTCCCCCAGGGCTGCCCCACCCAAGGACTAGGGGGACTCCGAGGGCCTGCAGTAGGGAACGAGCTCTCTCGGTGGTACTCGCCGTTGGGGGACGTGCCGGAAGAGCTGTGTCGCCGCCTTGTCGTGTGGCTCCTCGCCCTTGACCGTGGGCGGCGCGCAGGGGGGGGGGAGGCTGTGCGAGTAGGCCGGTTCGTGAGGGCGTCCGTGTTGTCCGCTCTGCCGGGGTTCGAAATCTTCTGTCGTCTCGATTTGGAGGGGGGGGGGCTCCGAGCCTGAGCAATGAGCGTCCGCAGCGTTGCCCAGTCGGCGGCCGAAAGTTGTGAGGGGTGGTCGGCCGCGTCCCCCGTGGCCATTCCGTTTGGGCGTGCATCGTGGATGTGGTCGCCGTCCGAGTCAGAGCCTCCCGAAGAGGCGTCCGGGGAGGAGGCGAAGCGGGCGGGTTTCACCCTTGCCCTGGGCGGTTGCGTCCTAGCACCCCTTCGTCGCTGCCCTCTTGTTGACGCCGCCCTTGTCCTCTTCTTCACCGTGGGGTGGGTGGGCCGGCATCTCCGTACTGCGGATAGGGGAAAAATAAGTGGGCAGCCAGAGCAGGACAGGAAAGGAAACAAGGCTAGGCATGCAACAAGGTAATAATATAGCCGTGTAAGCAAAGCATGGCAAAAAAAAAAAAAAAAAAGACGGGCCCTGGCGCGCCCAGCTCCCTTACGCCTGCGGGCTGCTGTCACCCTCCTCCGGCCATACCATGTCGAGAACCCCGGTTCTCCTGTAGTTTCCTTGGTTGCAGTGTACCAGACGTTTGTCCCAGCCGACGACCTTCCCGTGACGAGTTAAGCTGGCGATGTTATTCAGTTTGTTTTATTTTTGGTCATAATTATGCGGCCTCCCAGGCCGCTGGTTTATCCAGACGTGTTGTCTGCCCGGTGTAGCCCGGGAGTCACTGCGGCCTCCCAGGCCGCTGGTTTATCCAGACATGTTGTCTGCCCGGTGTAGCCTGGGAGTCACTGCGGCCTCCCAGGCCGCTGGTTTATCCAGACGTGTTGTCTGCCCGGTGTAGCCCGGGAGTCACTGCGGCCTCCCAGGCCGCTGGTTTATAAAGACGTGTTGTCTGCCCGGTGTAGCCCGGGAGTCACTGCGGCCTCCCAGGCCGCTGGTTTATCCAGACGTGTTGTCTGCCCGGTGTAGCCCGGGAGTCACAGCGGCCTCCCAGGCCGCTGGTCCCGAAGTTCCAGCTGAAGCGTTCCAGCTGACGTTGTGCCCATTTTCACTCCTTTTCAGTTATTGTATTTGGTTGTATTTATTTCGGCTCCATGTGTTAATCCCGTTTTCTCTAACGAGTTATAGTCCAGCATTATTTTGAGCATACTTTGTTTTGCAATTATTTATAATTATTTATAATTAATTATATTTATAATTGGTTTATAATTTTATTATTTACGATTATTCATAATAATATAATTTATTACATTGTTAGGCTTTTTTCCAACGACGTCGTCCCAGCTGTCGTTGTCTCAGCCGGTGTTGTTACTGCAGAGGATGGGCCAGCTGGCGGCTCGGCCGAAGCTGTTGCAGCGGGCGCCCTCCCAGCCGCAGCTCGTTTCAGCAGACGATGTTACAGCTGCTAACGTCCCAGTTCCATGTTATGCTTCCCGGCAGCCGATACTTCAGTCTTCCCCATCAATATAACACTCTTTTCAATCTTATTGTAATTTTTGTTTTCCCAGCTTCATGAATTGTTCCCGTTATTCTCTATGGCAGTCATATTCCAGTCTTTAGCCTAAATTGTCTTCCAGCTGGACTTCTACTTACCACTAAGGTCTTCCCTGGTGGCAAGTTGCCGCTAATTTTCTATCTTCTCAGATGTTAATGCTTCAGCTGTCGATGTCCAGCTGCAGGTGCCCAGCTGCGATGCTCCAGCCGCTGATGGCAGGGTTTTGCAGTTCAGCATTCGGCAACGGTCGTTATAAGTTAATCCATTATTTTGCCCAATTTTGTCTATTGGTGTTTGTGTTATACACGCTACGTTAATGTGGGTTTAAGGTCCAGGTACTACCCACGCTGCATGCTTCTTTAACTTTAAAACCCGTGCTTATTGTATTTGAGTTATTAACTAAGCCAGCTAGGTTGTGCTAGTTGCTGTGTTACAGGCCTCATGCCTCTTGCTTCAGCTTCCCTGGCTTCGCTTTTACCACTAGCCTACTCACTTTATTTCCGCTCTGGATGCTTTGTCTTGTTGCATGTTTGTTTACTTTCGCTGTGTTTACAGTATGTTTGTTTAACTTTTGCTTTGCCTTAAGTTATTAAGTAAAGTCAGGTAGGATGTTCTAGTCGCAGAGTTAGGGGCCCTTGTCTCCTGCTTTAAGTTTCTGGCCCTGCATTTATGTTTAGTTTCCTCTGTAAATTATTACTGTATATTACGTGTAGCCCTTGCGGCATAATTATGTTTTCTCCTGGTTACGTTATGTGGTTTATCGTTTACGACCTAAATGTTTACATTTAGCCTATCACAATTTAATTCTACAATTGATGCCCTCCCAACGCCAGCTCCAGGTTTTACTTTCCTGGTGGAAATTTATGCTTGTTCCTTCGACTTTGTTATTAAGTTATTAAGTAAAGCCAGCTAGGCTGAGCGAGTTGCCACTCGCTGTCTCAGTTATCTCTAACTTAAGCTTTGACGCCCTGTCGTCGTGCGGTCCGCCGTTTTGGTGATTTATAATTTATATTATTTGTGAACATTTATAAAATATAATTTTTGATTGCTAGACTTTCAGTTATGAGTTGTATTACTATTCTGCAATTTATAGCATTGCTTATGCTTCATGCCTATAAATTTTATTATTGGACTTGCAATTATGATTCGTATTTAACACAGCAATTTTTCCCGCAATTTACGCTTCGCTTAAGCTTCACGTTTAATTTGTTATATTAAGGGACTTTCAATTAGGATTTGTATTAAACTATTGCTTATTGCCTTTGCGCCATAAGTTAATTTCAGCTAGGGTGCGCTAGTTGCAGTGCATTCGGGTTGGGTCCTCCTCCCCCGCATTTTTTCCTCAGGTTATTTCGTCCTATTACTCTCGTATTTCCCTCATTATATATTCTAATTATTGTGCATTATATTTGACCACCCACGACAGTTGTGACCGGACCACGGTCGTGTACGGTCGCAGGGTTGGCGCGCTAGGCGTCCGCTGCTTGGTGGGAGGTGGAGTCTTGCCCCACACTCTTCGTTTTTGCACGTGGTGATACAGGATATTGTGAATTTGTTCTCGATTGTTGACAGTGTCGAAGAAATGGCTGAGGCGGTATGCCTAAGTGGTAGTGAGGAGGACAGACAAGATGATAACAGACCGTTTGAAGTAGCAATGAACAGAAAGGAACCAACACGGGAAAATAATAAAGGAACCAACACGGGATGGTTTGTTAATGTTAGTTAAGAGAAATGTGGGGTAATGGTCTGTAGTACTGTCGGTGATTATACTTGAAGTAAGCGGAGAGGATATGTTGGTCCAGATGTGATCTAGAGTCGTGGCAGTACTATCAGTGATTCTGGTAGGTCTAGTGATTAAGGGTATGAGGAAGCAGGAATTCATACAGTTGAGGAAGCTAACAGTAGTAGGGTGCTCAGGCTCGCAGAGGTCAATATTAAAGTCCCCTGCGATAATTAGATGGTTTTGTTAAGTCTGTTATCGAGTATTAGATTTCTAAGGTTTGAATTGAATTCGGGCACATCAGTGTTAGGAATCCTATAGACTGCTCCCACAGACAGGATAGACTCGGTACCATTTACGCTGAAACTGGCGAAGATATACTCCCCACAGCAGTCTCTAGTTCTAATTACTTTTAAGCATGTTAGTTCATGATGGTAGTAAAGAGCAGTACCACCACCTCTCTGAGTTTGACGACAGTTGTGAATTGCCAAGTAGTTAGGCATGTTAAAGAGTTGAGTAGTATCCTCTTTCAACCATGTTTCAGTAAGTACAATAAAAGTGAATTTGTTGTCAATAGTTTCAATTAAGGCACTAACATCATCGAAGTGTTTACCTAGGGATCTAACATTTAAGTTGATTACAGAGATATTGTGATTATGTGTTAATACATTGTTTACATCATTTGCTGTAAAATATCTGCAGTTCAGATCATTAAAGTGATGATTGTCATAGATAGTGGATAAGAGGTTTAGTTCAGGGTCTAAACTTGCCTGCATAATAAGGATGGTTGCAGGAATACAAGGCAGGAATGGCAAATTACAAAAAAGAATTAAGACATAAAAGGGGAAAATATATATAAAACAAGTCTATACAACACACAAACAAAATGAACAAAAAAAAAAAGAACAAAAAATGAGGTAGCTTACAGGTACTCTCAGGTACACTAGCTGTAAGTAAATAATTTCCATAAATGAGACACAGGCAAAGCCAGTGGTACAATGGAGTAAGAGAGGATGGCGAGGCTAGGCAACCTTAGTAATAAATGAATTCAGAGAAAAGTTGAGTAATAAACATAGGTTAATTTAAGCTAAGGATTATTTACTAAAAGTAGTAAGTTATGACCGTATACTTAAGAGGCATGAAGATATAATTAAGCACTCGGTTAATTGTGCCCAGAAAATGACTAGTAGAAGGTAAATTAAAAATTAATTAAAAAAGTGAAACAAAAAGAAATTAGGATACCTAGCCCGCACTACGTGACAAGGGAATTAATTATGTTGACTCATTGGGAGCGCTAATAAAGTGACACAGACCACATTGGTTGAGGAAGGTGTTGAGGTTATCCTCATTAGTAATTGTAAACATTTTACCTGTTGATATTTTCCTAACTTTAATCAAGCCATCTCTAACGTAGCACTGATGAATCGCGTCTGATGAATCGTAATATATATAATCGTAATGAATCGTATGAATCGTACGAATCTGATGAATCGTAATATATATAAATGATTTAGATTCGGGTTTGAGTAGTAACAATTGCAAATTTGCCGATGATACGAAAATCGGTAGGGAAAATAATTCGGAGGAGGACTCTCTATCACTTCAAGTTGATCTAGATAGGGTTTTGAAATGGTCAAAGGACTGGCAGATGCAGTTTAATGCTGATAAATGTAAAGTTCTGAGGCTAGGTAATGATGATAGAGTTACAAGATACGAGCTAGATGGTGTTGAGATTGCGAAGTCGGATTGCGAAAGGGATCTGGGAGTTATAATTAGTAAGAATTTAAAACAAAAGGATCAATGCATGAATGTTCGTAATAAGGCAAATCGGACACTCGGATTTATTAATCGCAGCGTTAGTAACAAGACACCTGGTGTGGTTCTCAAGCTATATCTTGCTCTCGTTAGGCCCCATTTAGATTATGCAGTTCAGTTTTGGTCGCCATATTATAGAATGGATATAAATTCACTTGAACGTGTCCAGCGTAGGATGACTAAGTTAATTCCCCAAATTAGAAATCTTTCATATGAAGAAAGATTAACAAAGCTAAAATTGCATTCACTGGAAAGGCGAAGAGTTAGGGGTGACATGATAGAGGTTTACAAGTGGATGAATGGACATAACAAAGGGGATATTAATAGGGTATTAAAAGTATCAACACAGGACAGAACGCGAAACAATGGGTATAAATTGGATAAGTTTAGATTTAGGAAAGACTTGGGTAAATACTGGTTCAGTAACATGGTTGTTGATTTGTGGAACCAATTGCCGCATAACATTGTGGAGGTGGGGTCCCTCGATTGTTTCAAGCATGGGTTGGACATGTATATGAGTGGGATTGGGTGGTTATAAATAGGAGCTGCCTCGTATGGGCCAATAGGCCTTCTGCAGTTGCCTTTGTTCTTATGTTCTTATGTTTAAATACTGGTTCAGTAACAGGGTTGTTGATTTGTGGAACCAATTGCCGCGTAACATTGTGGAGGTGGGGTCCCTCGATTGTTTCAAGCATGGGTTGGACATGTATATGAGTGAGATTGGGTGGTTATAAATAGGAGCTGCCTCGTATGGGCCAATAGGCCTTCTGCAGCTGCCTTTGTTCTTATGTTCTTATGAAAGAAACGGAGAAATATGAACAGACAGCGAGACAGTGAGTGACGATGAAATTACAAAGAGACCAAAGAATGAGACCCTACTCAGCAGGACTCAAGACAAGCCATTTAATAGAAGGAAGAGGCTGTTGTTCCCTACAACATGCCAATTGAATTTCCACCAAAAGCTGGCGTGGACGGTACGTCTGGCTAAAGAATGTTTGGATTACGAACCACTCTTCAAGGAGAGTCTTCACCGGCTCAACATAACAGTTGGGACTGAACAAGCCGTGGAACGCCTCACGAAGGTTGGTTTTGAAAATGTAGTGATGGTTCCCCAGAAGAAGGTATGTTGCACACAAAGATCATAGTTTTCAAGTTTCCAACTTATTTAGATCCTGATCGACTGTCTTCTTCTTAACAATGATAATGTTGTCTGGGCAAAGAGAAACAGTGTCCGTGGTGACAAACAAAGCCAGGTTGTTGCCTTGGTAAAGGGTGAGGCGCCAGAGAAATTTTTTGTGCAAGGACTAGGCTATAGGAACGTTGCAAAATACGTTGAGGAGCCCATACTGTGCATGAAGTGCTCACGTTGGGGACATATGGCATGGAAATGCCAGTTTGACCCCAGGTGTCGGTATTGTGGGAAAAAAACACGACTCGCGAGAGTGTAGAGTCAAGATTGAAAGGAGTGAAAAAATCGTACCATTTTGTTGCAACTGTCGAGGCAGCCACAATGCTGGTTCCTCTCTATGCCCCATAAAGCCTCATCTGAAAGAGACTAGGACGGGTCCTACAAGCAGGATAGATGTGTCCTCGCAGCAAGGAAAGATTGTGCAAGAGGAACTTGGAGGAAACAGCTGGAAGCCAACGACAGCCCCTATGATCAATGTGTGGGAGAAAGGGACGGAGAAAATAAAGGCGAGCCTAGGGAAAGTAAATCAGGCAGTGGAAAAACTGAAACCTTGTGAGGACAAGGTTCAGGACAATATGGTCACCTCTGAGGTTGGTAATCAAATTTTGTAGTATCTAAAAAAAACTAGATAAGAAGATTGAGGCATTGGAAAAATTGGCTATGGAAGGTAGATGGGGTGAAGATGGTGGTGAAACAGGACGTGTAATTGAAAGTAAAACAGGACGTGAAATAGAAAGTGAAAAGTGCGTAGAAGAAAGTAATGATGTGCATGACGTAACGATGATAGAGGATAGTCAGGAGCATACACTTTCTAGTAGTGTTAGCGGTGTTCAACCTCCTGTTGTGACAAATGTTGAAAGAACGGTTAAAGTAAAACGGTATACAGAAATAACAAAGAAAATAGATATGAATAATATTACCTTCGATGTTAGTAGTAGTTGTGCAAGTGAGGAGAAAGAAAAAAATTTACGGTGTTGGAAGGAAGTGTCTAAGGTACTCTCGTATCTAATGGAATGTGACGGGCAGGGCATAGGTAGTTTTATTATTAATCATGGATGAAAGTAAATTGAGAATATTATCTTGGAACGTTAATGGATTAAAAACTAGAGCGGTGGATGTACACTATTATGCTCTTAGAGAGGATATTAACATAGTAGCACTCCAGGAAACTGGGGATAGGGATGGTAGCATTCTGCCTACAGACGCCCTAAAGACGGCAAATTCATTTGCCGTGTTGGAGGACGAGTGCTGTGGTGAGCCAGCGGTTCACTCCGAAAAGAAATCAGCAAGGAGCGGCGAAGCGCGGGCCCCTCAGGGTGCTCAGAAAGTTAAGGAGGTACCGAGGCGAGTTTTGGTTGTGGGAGATTCCCAGGTGAGGTATTTAGACAGAACGTTTTGTGCTAGAGATAGGGGGAACAGATTAAGAGTTTGCTATCCGGGAGCTGGAATTGGTGATATTGTTGGAAACATGAAAGATATTATGAAGGGAAATGGGAGCAAACCCATTATTTGTATTAGTGTAGGGGGTAATGATGTTGGGAGAGTTAGAAGTGAGGAACTAATACTGAAATTCAAGACAGCAATAGAATTAGTTAGGAGCAAGGGAGGAATCCCGATCATATGTGGCATTCTTCCAAGAAAGGGAGTGGGAAATGAATGGATGTCGAGGGCACTTGGTGTCAATTGCAGGCTGGAAAGATATTGCAAATCTAATGCAATATTTAATATATATAGACAACTGGGAACACTTCTATGGAAGAAATGAAATGTATGCTCGGGATGGGGTGCATCTATCGAGAGCTGGGGTTGTTGCTGTTGCAAACTCGTTGGAAGAAGTGGTTAGAGGTGTTTGTTTGGGTTTAAACTGTTAGTAGATAGAGGTATGGAATTTATTTGGAGGAAGGATGTAATAAAAGTATGTGTTTGCGGGAGAAAGAAATTGGCAAAATGATCAGGGAAAGAGAAGGGCCTCAAAATAACAATTCACTTAGGGTATATTACACAAACAGTAGAAGTCTAAGAAATAAAATTAACGAATTAAATGCTCTTGTCTGCACAGAAAATATAGATATTATTGCACTTACCGAAACGTGGATGAATGTTGATAATAGAGAACTATTAGCCGAATATCAAATAAATGGATTTAAACTATTTCACACAGATAGATATATTAGACGAGGTGGTGGAGTAGCCATATACGTTAGGGACAATTTGAAATGTAGTCTCAAAGAGGGAATCAAAACTGAGCCACACACAGAAACTATTTGGATAGAATTAAACGAAAAAGCAAATAACATTATAATAGGAGTTATATATAGGCCACCAAATTTAGACAGAATGGAAGCAAAGCATCTATGGGATGAAATATCTAGGGCATCTAGATCTAACAGTATTTATGTCATGGGTGACTTTAATTTGAGTGGAATAAACTGGTTGAACAAAACAGGGAATAGTGAAGCAGAAGATTTTCTAGAATTAATTGACGATTGCTTTCTTACGCAACACATTAAGGAACCAACACGGGAAAATAATATTTTAGATTTAGTGTTAACTAACAGGGAAACACAAATTAATGACATCGAAATAGGGAGTGAGCTAGGGAACAGTGATCACAAAGAAATCAGATTTGGCATAGAATGGAATAGACCTGTAGGAGAAAATTCTGTTAAAGTGCCAGATTTTCGAAAAGCTGATTTTAATAGCCTAAGAAATTTTTGGGTCAAATTGATTGGAAAGTCTTGGGTATGGGGTGGGGCCGGTCTTGGAGCGAGACATGAACCCAGCGATGGTGATGTAAATGGGGATTTCGATGTAGATTCAATTTATAACGTATTTAAGAATATTCTAAACAAAGCACAGGAACGTAGTATACCACACAAATTGAATAGATCGATTACTAATGACCCAAAGTGGATAACAAAGAATTTGAAGAATCTTATAGGTAAAAAGAGAGCTTGGTACAAGAGGATTAAAAATGGGGAGGTCACTTTAGAACAGGAATTCGTACAACTAGTTAGAAATGTTAAAA
>WNGS01003388.1:22009948-22043488 GCA_020271785.1 Procambarus virginalis | reverse complement strand
ACACAAGACGCCTATTACTGGTATCCATGAAACTTGCACGTGACACGCACACCTTCCAGAGCAACACAAGAAGCCTATTACTGGTATCCATGAACTTGCACGTGACACGCACACCTTCCAGAGCAACACAAGACGCCTATTACTGGTATCCATGAAACTTGCATGTGACACGCACACCTTCCAGAGCAACACAAGATGCCTATCACTGGTATCCATGAAACTTGCACGTGACAGTTTCGCACACGCACACCTTCCAAAGCAACACGACAAGATACCTAACACTGGTATTCACAAGTTTACTAGTTTTCCCATTTATTTTTCAGTGCATAACTTTATTCTTTGATTATTTGTTTTCTTATTGAATAAGAATCATATTGTTCTGTTATGGAAATATTAAGTAGTGAAGAGGCCTTTATTTTCAGATTTATCTGCATTCTTTCAAAGTTGCTGGTATTCACAGTACTTAACATTGTCATTAATCATATTTAACATGTTATTTTGTATAAATAGTGTGTTTTTAAATATTTTTAAAGATGCTGCAATATTGTAACATGGTATCTAATGTTACGTTACTGTGACCACAAATAATAAAAGATTATACAGATATTTGAATGTGAGATTTTTATTTTTTAAATCAAATATATGTTGTAAAAAATTCTTGTATTGAATTTATTACACCTGTAACGTACGTTTGTTACGTTGTTTGGTAGATTAGATACACAGGGTTAAGTGAGTTTCATATTTATTTAGTAGTCCTGGATACAGCAGTGTTGTAGACGTTGAGACGAAGCCTGGAGCAGAGCAGAGAGCCGAGTGAGGCGGAGTCGTGGGGCTCTATGTGAGAGAGCGTGGTGGCTCAATTGGGAATTGAGTGTCTGAACTCGGGGAGCGAGAGCGTGGCGGCTCAATGCGGTCGTAGTCTGCTGTCTGCTCTGTGTCGAAGCTGTAGCGTCTTGGGTTGATTAGAACTGTATATGCCGAGTGCTACATTGTTGACTGGAAATTGAACTGCCTTCCATTGATTGATTGATTGATGAAGATTAAGCCACCCGAAAGGTGGCACGGGCATGAATAGCCCGTAAGTGGTGGCCTTTTTGAGCCATTATCAGTATCAATAGATGATACTGGAGATCTGTGGAGGTGCGACTGCACCCTGCGTGACGGGAGATGTCTCCCGTCACTGCCTTCCATTCCTCATATCGCTTGCTTATATGATGATTACACCTCAGCTCCCTCCAACAAGGTGAGAAGAGTATTACCTGTAATTGGGGAAAGGATTGTAGCTTCTGTAATTAGTGCTAATTAGTTATGCTATTAAGACAATGAGATAATGGAGCGAGTATAAGGATTACTCGCTACAGGACTCCCCCTGCCAGGGAATGGAAGAAAAGCAATACAACAAAAATACGAGGCTACTGTTCCCTGGGTCGCTGTGGAACATGTAGTCAGGTACCAAAAGATGCAGGCAGTGTGTGGACAAGCTCGATGTTCCAGGAGAAGAATGTGCATGATTGTTGCGTCCTTGGGTCGCTGGTGGAGCATTTAGATCCGGGGCGGATGGGCTCGGGCACCAGGACAATAGGAGGTAATGTAGGCACGTAAGCAAGAACATAAGAACAAAGGCAACTACAGAAGGCCTATTGGCCCATATGAGGCGGCTCCAATCTATAACCACCCAATCCCACTCATATACATGTCCAACCCGCGCGTGAAACAATCGAGGGACCCCACCTCCACCACGTTACGCGATAATTGGTTCCACAAATCAACAACCCTGTTACCGAACCAGTATTTACCCAAGTCTTTCCTATTAACTATTTATTTTATTTCCTATAATAACTATTTATGAGAATATTGAGGATGATACTGGTGGCATCATCCTCAATATGGGGTGGTGATGTTGGTAGCGATGGTAGTGGGTCAGAACGAATGGAAACGGGAATATACACCATCTGATCAATGAGAAGTCACCAGTTCCCTGCAAGAGAACGACCAGGAGAACCAAACCCCAAGCGCATATGGGCTGATGCGACTCTGCGATACTTAGACAAGCTTTCCATGACTATGTCAACTTTGAAGGGAGGTTACATAATAGAATCAAAGACAAATAAAAAAAAGAGAAGTAAGCAATTAAGAGTTAATCAGAAGCAAATTCCTTCAATATTACTATTATTCTCAACACACCAGAATAAAAATCAAAAGTTTGTCTCCAAAAATTATGGCCTTTGATTTGAAATACAAAGCGGAGATTTTTCTGAAAGGGGGGACAAAGAAACAATTGTGCAGCGCGCCTCGTGCAGAAAGTCTGGGGCCATATAAATTCCGGGGCAGAGAGGCCGGGCTCTCTCTCACTCCACCCGACCCGTCGCAGCACTCGAAACTGTCCAGCAATCTGTCGACACTGTGTCCAGCACTCTGCAGCACTCTGTCCAGTCCTGCATTCATCAGTCTGCCGATACGGCAGGGGGCCCCCTGCCCTACTCATCCTACTCTAAGGTATTGTGCAAAATTTTCTGTTCAACTTTAGTCAGGACTGTCCAATGTTCGGCGTGTGCTGGCGCCTCCCCCCCCCCCCTCCCCCGCGGTCCGCGTGGGCCGCCTTAGTTTCCTAGGGCCTTCTGCACATTTAGCCTGTCTTGAGGTATGCAGGCGCGCCTTTCAGTCTGTGCCAGGTGCTGCAGCGGGTGCTATTCTAGCTGCGGCCGCAATGCCCTGGGTCGGCGTGTGTTTGCGCCGTGTCCCGAGCGGCCCGCGCCCGGTAGTGTTTACTCCCAGGCGTGCCCTAAGGGCACTGGTCAGCTGTGTCCCCTAGGCGTGCACCTAGGGGCCCTGGTTCGTGCCCCGTCGGACGTGCGTGCATGGCCGGGCCCCCTGCGAGCGGCGCGGCGTCGCCCTTGGAGGCGCCCCCACGTGGACAGGTTACTGTGGTCCTACGACCCTAGGGCCGGCACTGGGAGCCCTAGCCCGGTCGGCGGTGGCCACGTGGCGCAGAGCCCGTGGAGCGCTTGCCCCGGGCGTGCCCTTTGTTTCCTTCCTGTCCTCCCAGGCGTGCATTCTGGCGCCCAGTCTGCTGTGTCCCCTACCAAGGCTTATTGTCCCTATAGCATGGCCCTATAGGGCCATGTCCCGCAGCATGGCCCAATAGGGCCATGCTGCGTGCCACACCTGGATGTGCGTGCCCGGCGGGCTCCCTGCGAGCGGCCTGGCGGCGCCACGAGGCCAGGTTGCAGTGGTCCTATGCTCCATGGGCCCGACCACTGGGGCCCATGCCCGGTCGGCGTCGCCCACGTGGCATATGCGCTCAGAGGAGCGCTTGCCCTGGGTTGTGTCTCGCTTCCTCCCTGTCCCTCTTGGGCGCTAAGCCACGCGGATTAGCGGCGTGGCCTTCCTGGGGCGGGGGTCTGTCTGCCTTCGTGCCGTACCCGGGCGTGCACGCTTGTGGGGGCCTGCTTCACGCCCACGAGCTGGAGACGCCCACGCCTGGTGGCGGTGCTTCCGGTCGGCAGGCCCTGAGGCTTCTTTGCCTAGGGGCTGCCTCGACGTCAGGTTGGGCTTATCCGAGTGTCTCCCCGTCCTCTGCTGTTCTCGGCCCAGGCTGTCACCCATTCGTTCTATGGTCCCCTGTTTGGGGTGTCTTTGTAAGCCAGGACGCGTTCAGGCGCGCCTGGCGTGTTTTGCGTTCATCAGGTATGCAGGTATGTTTGTATGGTATGTTGGTAACATGGAGGAAGGAGGTAATAAAAGTATGTGTTTGTGGGAGAAAGGAATTGGCAAAATGATCAGGGAAAGAGAAGGGCCTCAAAATAACTATTCACTTAGGGTATATTACACTAACAGTAGAAGTCTAAGAAATAAAATTAACGAATTAAATGCTCTTGTCTGCACAGAAAAAATAGATATTATTGCACTTACCGAAACGTGGATGAATGTAGATAATAGAGAACTATTAGCTGAATATCAAATAATTGTATTTAAACTATTTCACACAGATAGATATATTAGACGAGGAGGTGGAGTAGCCATATACGTTAGGGACAATTTGAAATGTATAGTCTCAAAGAGGGAATCAAAACTGAGCCACACACAGAAACTATTTGGATAGAATTAAACGAAAAAGCAAATAATATTATAATAGGAGTTATATATAGGCCACCAAATTTAGACAGTGAGGTAAAGGAGAAGCATTGCCAGACATGTGGCTTTATTGAACAAATAATTACAGTACAGTTACATCCTGCAATACACAAGCCATATATTATACAAAACTTATAAAGACTAACAGTGCTTAAGATATATAATATAATAAGCAAAGTACACATGACTAACACTAGAACAAATAGAAATTAACTAGGAGTGAACATAAACTAACCTGTACACAGGCACGACACAGCTGGTCTGACAACAAAACAATCAAGCGAGCATCCAAACAAAACAGTCAAGCGAGCATCCATCCGGGTACAATAATACAATAACACTTTTACTACATTCACCCCCTCTAGCTTTAAGTAACATAGTCCCGAAGATGAGTAGGAGTACTTCGCGTCCTTCCAGATCGTCGAAGGGACTCCTGCACAAGTTGATGCCTCTAGTGTTCCAGTCGGTTTCTGCATACCACCTTCTCGAGGGAGTGTTACATCAGAGAAAGGTTTCCAATTAGGTGTTTCAAAGTTAGGTGGTTCGGAACGAAGTAGTTCAGGATGAGGTAGTTCAGGATGAGGCGGCGAGTTGGGGTTTACCCCATCTTTCACAATCGCTGGGTGTTGCTGTTGAATGTTGAGATTGGGGTCCAAACTCTCGCAGCCCTCTGTGGCCATGGGTGCGAGGTGTCTTAATGATACAGTAGTAATCCTGCCATCCGGGAACTTGACATGGGCATATTCCGGATTCACATCTACGACCTCAACCTCATCAACTAGAGGATCATTTTTGCTTTGACGCACCTGACGTTTTAGGAGGACAGGGCCTCTGCAAGCAAGCCACGTAGGTAGTGTTCGCCCTGAAGTAGACCTTCTTGTATGCTGGAAGAATCGTTCATGTGGTGTACAATTTGTAGAGGTACACAACAGTGATCGAATAGAGTGGAGTGCATCAGGAAGAACTACTTCCCACTGGGATACATCTAAGCCTCTCGTCCTAAGAGCTAGCAGCACTGTCTTCCAAATAATCCCATTGTACTTCTCAGCCTGGCCATTTCCTCTAGGGTTGTAAGGAGTCGTACGGCTAGTTGCTACCCCTTTTTTAGTAGAAAATCTTTCAACTCCTCCGACATAAAGGAAGTTCCCCTATCAGAGTGTATATATGCAGGCATACCAAAGATTGCAAACAACTGCACCAGGCACTGAATTACTGTACCAGTAGTCATATCTGAACAAGGGAATGCAAAAGGGAATCTAGAGAATTCATCTACAACAGTAAGGATATATTTATTCCTTGAATGTGATGGAAGTGGTCCTTTAAAATCTATGTTGAGTCTTTCAAATGGCTGAGTAGCTTTAATCAAATGCCCAGAGTCAAACTTGCAAAACCGAGGTTTAAGTTCAGAGCATGCAGAGCAAGAATTAGTCATCTTCTTCACTTCCTCCACAGAATAAGGCAGATTTCGACATCGGACAAAATGAGCCATACGAGACACTCCAGGGTGACACAGATTGTCATGCAATTCCTTTAATTCATCCATACTGGTGGCACCACATACACGTGAGAATGCATCAGCTGGTATGTTCTTTTTACCTGGGCGATATACAATGTCATAGTGGTAACAGGAGAGTTCGACTCGCCATCTAGCAATTTTATCATTTTTAATCTTACCAGCTGAGTTAGAGTTAAACATAAAAGCGACACTGCGCTGGTCAGTCACAAGCCGAAAATGGCGACCAATAAGATAGTGTCGCCACTTCCTTAGGGCTTCCACAATGGCATACGCTTCCTTCTCCACTGATGAGTGCCTTTGTTCACTATTTGAAAGTGTTCGGGAGAAGAAAGCTACTGGTTGTTCATTCTGGGTTAGGGTAGCGGCAATAGCATGATCTGAAGCATCGGTTTCCACAGTGAAAGGAGTTGTTGGGTCGATTGCTCGAACCACTGCCTCAGCAATGTCTTGTTTCAATCCTTCAAAAGCTTTCGCAGCAGCAGCAGATAAGGGAAAATCATTGGCATGAGAGAGAGGACGGATCTTCTCAGAAAAACTCAGCACCCAACGAGAGTAATGTGCAAGCATTCCCATTGTTCTGCGTAAAGAACCTGTGTTACTTGGTAGTGGAAGTTTTAACAGTGGCTCGAGGCGTTCCGGGTCAGGTCTAATTTCTCCTTCTTGTATAAGATATCCCAACAGCTTTATAGACCTGAGTCGAAAACTACACTTTTCAAGATTCAGGGTCAGGTTATATCTTCTCGCAACGTCCATAAAATGTTTCAGATTTTTATCATGGTCTTCCTCAGACTCTCCACACACACAGACATCATCAACGTAAGCGAAGGTACCCTCCACTCCTTCTTTCTCAAGGATGCCATCAATTACCCTTTGAAAACTAGCCACTCCATTAGTGACCCCAAAAGGGATACGATTAAATTCAAAAGCTTCCCACAAGCTTCAAAGGCTGTATAGGGTTTTTCTTCCTCTGTTAAACCCACTTGATGGTAAGCACTTCTCAAGTCCAGAGTGCTGTATACTTTAAATCTAGCAACATTATTCACAATCTCATCTATGTGTGGTAAGGGGTAGGCATCCAGCCCCGTGAATCGATTGATTGTTTGTGAATAATCTACAACCATTCTTTTCTTGTGATGTTCTCCTTTAGTTACTAATACCTGGGCTCTCCATGGAGAATGACTGGGTCTAATTATCTCTTCACGTAGCATCCGAGCGGTCTCAGATTTAATAAACAACTTGTCAGCCTCAGAATAGCGTCTGGATTTTACAGCAATCGGCTTGCAGTCTGGTGCTAAATTACTGAAGAGAGATGGAGCCGGAACTTTGACGGCAGCTAATCCACATATTCTAAGAGGAGGTCTATCTCCTCCAAAAGCCATCTCAAGCACAGAATGATTTTGTAAAAAGTTATGACCTAAAATCACATCAGCACACAAATCGGGTAACACTTTGAGATTCACACCATGGTAAGTTTCTCCTTGTAATTCTAAGTCTACAGAACACTGACCCAGGAATTTTGAAGAGAACGATACAGTAGCCATAGAAACTGCCCCATTGTCAGGATAGACGAGTAACCCACTCTGGTCGGCAATATTCTTATGAATAAAGTTCTCAGAGCTACCAGTGTCAATCAGTGCACTGACTGGAATACCATTGATCTTAGAGCTAAGCACTGATTTATTGAGGCATGCGGGCGAAGTCCCAGCTAAAGTAGCAAGCATAGCAGCGGAATGTTGGGTGTTTGAAGCACTATTAGTCTGTTTCAGAGATCGGCAGACCTTAGCATAATGACCCTTTTTCTTGCAATTCATACACAGAGCCTCTCTAGCCGGACATCGACTGCGAGGATGTCGAGTGTAACCGCAAAAGAAGCACTTAAAACCACTAGTTGTAGCTGCAGAAACTGTGTCAACTTTTCTTCTGCACTTTCTTGTCCTCCTAAGTCCTCCAGGTCTAATGAGAGTGCCATGGCAGCATTTGTAACCCCTGGCTGAGCATAAGAGGCAGAAAGTTTCTGTGCCGTTTCTAGAGTGTGAGCCTGGTCAAAGGCTGACTGTAAGTCTAAAGTTCTATTTTCAAGTAAGCGCTGCCTTATTGTGGCAGAACCTAGCCCATTAATGAAAGCATCTCTCACATAGTTATCACTGGCTTCTACAGCAGTCACTGCTTTGAACTGGCAATCTTTAGCTAATAACTTTAAAGCCTGAAGAAACTGATCAAGTGACTCACCGGGTTCTTGGCGTCGTGTTGCAAGCACATACCTTGCGAATACTTCATTCTTGGGCTTCACAAACAGTTCTGTTAGGGATTTTTCAGCAGCATCATACGTAGTGCAGTCAGCTATGTAGTCGAACACACGTGGAGCAACGTAGTTTATTAAGAGACACAGCTTGTCCACGGTGGGAGTATTTTCTTCTACTGCAAGAGTGAAGTTTTGGAACGTCTTGAGCCAGTGACGCCATTCTTGAGCGGCGTTGGTGGCGTTCGGGTCAGTAGCAAACCGCTCGGGCCGTAGTAACCGCTCCATGTTCACTGGCTGAATTATTTGTTCAATAAATTGAGGTAAAGGAGAAGCATTGCCAGACATGTGGCTTTATTGAACAAATAATTACTACAGACAGTGTAGCGAGTTAATCTTATACTCGCTCCATTATCTCATTATCTTCATAGCATAACTAATTACAGAAGCTACAATCCTTTCCCCAAGTACAGGTAATACTCTCCTCACCTTGTTGGAGGAAGCTGAGGTGTAATCACCATATAAGCAACGATTTGATGAATAGAAGACAGTACAATCTCCAGTCAAGAATGTAGTACTCGGCTCGGGCAGTTCTAGTCGACCCAAGACGCTACAGCTTCGACACAGAGCAGACAGCTAGCAGACTACGACCGCATCCGGCTACAACGCTATCGCTCCCCGAGTTCACACACTCGCAATTCCCAATCGAGCCGCCACGCTCTCCCGCATAGAGCTCCACGACTCACTCAGCTCTCTGCTCTGCTCCAGGCTTCGTCTCAACGTCTACGACACTGCTGTATCCAGGACTACTAAATAAATATGAAACTCACTAAACACTGTGTATCTAATCAACCCAACAACGTAACATAACCGTACGTTACATATTGGTGACCCCAGAGAGTTTCGACGATACCGAGCCACGATGGACTACAACATGGATTCGCTCTGGACCTTCACTCCTGCTGCTGCTTGGTGTGGACCACAGCCACCTATCATGGTACGTTGCTAACACCCTCGACAAAGCTATGATTTTCATCACGATCATCTCTGCTACGGCTTGATGTTCCACGATCGTTACTCACTCATCTGACAGTTTCATCAACAACTACATCATGTGGGATCTACAGCCTGTCCTGCCGACTCTCCGTCGCTGCCAGGACACTGCTTGTTCTACAGGGACTCCCACGAAAGCTGCTCTTTCGTCAGATTCATCTACACGTTCACTGCATTCTGATACTCTGCCGACTCAAGCACCTTGCGCAGTACAGGACTTACAGCTTGCGTTTCCGACTCTTCGTCGCCTCCAGGACAATTCAGCTCTAACAGTGATTCACTCGTTGTCCTAACTACGTGTCTACATTACCTCCTATTGTCCTGGTGCCCGAGCCCATCCGCCCCGGATCTAAATGCTCCACCAGCGACCCAAGGACGCAACAATCATGCACATTCTTCTCTCCTGCTACACCATGTTCTACAGCGACCCAGGGAACATTAGCCTCGTATTTTTTTTGTTATATTGTTTTCTTCCATTCCCTGGCAGGGGGAGTCCTGTAGCGAGTTAATCTTATACTCGCTCCATTATCTCATTATCTTCATAGCATAACTAATTACAGAAGCTACAATCCTTTCCCCAAGTGTTATGGTTGTGGTCAGAGAAACAATCTTCGCAAGTTACAGATGATGTGGTGGAATTACACACATGCACATCCAGAAATTTGGTGTATGAATCCACCACCACTAGGTAATATTTATTATCCATAGGTCCCGCATAATCTACATGAAGTCTAGACCAGGGTTTTCCAGTGCATGGCCAAGAAAGTACTGGGGCCTGGGATTTCTGGTAATTCTTAAAGCAAATATGACAATTTTTGTTACCTCAGCAATATCCTGGTCTATTTTTGGCCACCAAACCCAACTTCTAGCTTCTGCTTTCATAGCATTTATGCCATTATGGCCTACATGCAGCTGTTCCAAAATCTTACATCTCAGTTCCCCAGGCACCACCACTCTATTCCTATACAAAAGTACATCCTGGTGAATACTAAGGTCAGCCTTCACTGCAGCATACTCTGACAATAACAAATTATCATTCCAACCATATTTGACATATTTCAACAACAGACTTAATTTGGGATCTCTACCAGTTGCCTTCCTAATAGTCTGGAATGAAATATCCTCAAAAGACATAGCTTCCACCAGGTTAACATACTCCACTGGAATACTGGAATTTAATTCTTCTGTCACAGGCAATCTACTTAATGCATCAGCTACTACATTATCCTTGCCTGGCTTAAACTCTAAATCATACTCAAACTGTGAGAGTAGTAATGCCCATCTTTGAATTCTAGCATTGGCATTAACTGGAACTTGCTTACCTCTGCCAAACAATCCTAGCAGGGGTTTATGATCTGTTCTAGCAAGAAATTTCCTCCCCAGCAGAAAATACCTCAGTTTCTTTACCGCAAATACCAAAGCTAAAGCTTCTTTATCTAACTGAGAATAATTCTGTTCTGCAGGAGATAATTTCTTGCTAGCAAAATATACTACTTTATCCTGACCATCTACTTCCTGTAATAATACACAACCCACTCCTACTGGGTGGGTACTACATCTACCTCCAGTTTTAATGGAAGTCTACCTGTAAAATTAGTGAGCACTGGAGAATTGATCAATTCCTGCTTAATATTCCTGAATGCATTTTCCTCTCTTGCTGCCCACTTAAATCTAGCCCCTTTTTTCAACAATTCATACAAGGGTGCTAATTTTGTTGAAAAGTTCTTCACAAACTTACAAAAATATGTAACCATCCCAACAAAAGACTGTACTTCCCCAACTGATGTTGGGGCTGGGGCATCTATTATAGCAGCTACATTTTTGTGAGAAGGAGTAAAGCCCTTACCTGAAATATGGTACCCCAGGTATTCAATGGCCTTGGTCTTCAACGTTGTTTTTCCCTTATTAATCTTCACATTGTCCTTTTGCAAAAGATTCAAAACTTGTTCTAATCTAGCATCATGCACTTCCTCATTCTCTCCACATACAATAATGTCATCTAAAAAACTAGCCACACCTTCAATGTTAACTAACAACTGGGACATGAATCTCTGAAAAATTGCTGGAGACGAGGAGAGTCCAAAAGGAAGTCTTTTATACTTAAATAACCCCTTGTGGGTATTAATCACTAACAATTTCTGGCTCTCCTCCTCTACAGGAATTTGCAAGTAAGCATCCTTCAGGTCAATCTTAGAAAAAATTGCTCCTTTGCAGACCACTGACAATAACTCATCTATCTTAGGTAAAGGATACTTCTCACAGTGTATGCGGTTGTTCAGTTCCTTGAAGTCTGCACAGATTCTCAAAGATTTCCTATCTGCCTTCAACACTGGTACAATTGGGGCTGCCCACTCACTATGTGTAATTGGCTCTAAGATGCCTTCTGCCACATGCTTTTCCAGGGCTGATTCTACCAATTGCTTGTAATGAAACGGCACTGTTCTTGCCTTAAAAATTTAGGTGAAGCCCCACTTTTCAGGTGAATTTTTGCAACCATGCTATTAATTGGCTTATCTGCCTCCACTGAATATTTATCTAACATTTGTTCGGCACTTTTAATTGTTTTAACTATCGACAATTCATCTAGGCCCGCCAAGAAAATTCCCACTTTTTCCATGAGATCCTTACCACATAGGCTAGGATTATGTGAATCCACTACATAAAAATCCTGGACAATTTCTTTTCCATTATAACCTACTTTTGCCGACACCTTGCCATAGACCTTAATCGGTACATTATCATAAGCACTTAAAGATTTTTTCCTGGTTTTACATTCAATTGCAAGGTATCTGCCCAATCTCTAGACAATGTTGACACTGCCGCACCAGTGTCCAGTTCCAAGGGAACTAACTTCCCATTAATTACAAAATTCACCACTTGTGACTTCACTGAACATACCTTTTCTTTCACCGAATATAGTCGGTTTTCCTCACCTGCAGCTTCTTCAGACGGTTTACCTTCCTCTACCGCCTTGACTACAGTACCACTACCTCTTCTTCCTGCATTACCTGGTCGTCTCCTCTCCCAGGCCTTGTTGTTCCTGTTCAGAAATTCCCTACACACTCTCTGCAAGTGTCCCTCCTTGTTACAAAAGTTGCATATATATGCACGAAACTTGCACTTGCTACTTATGTGCCTGTATCCACAGTGTTTGCATCTGGTCTGGCCCTGTACGACCATAATTTCCTGAGTAGAAGTCTTACTTCCAAAAGCCCTTTCCAGGTTCAATATCTTCTCGAGCACTGTCCATGAAGTCATCGATTGTAGATCCAAATTTTCTGCCACCAGGTTAGGGAAATAATTCTCCTTTTCCACTGCCATGAACAACTGGTCCCTAACCCTACCGTCCAACTGTGCTCCGAAGTTGCAGAGGTTAGCCAAAGCCTTCAATCCGCAAATAAATCCTGTACGGATTCGTGCTGCTTTTTCGTCCTCTTCTGGAAATCCATCAAACTCCTGTGATATGATGGTTTCACCACATACTGACGTTTAAGCAGAGCAATCAGGTCTACATAGGTCTTCGTGTGCGGTAACTCCGGTGCACACAAATTTCCGAGAACACTATATGCTTCAGAGCCCAGTGAAACTAAGAGTACCGCTTTCTTGTTGGCGTCCTCCTTAATCTCCCGGCACTGAAAGTGTGCTTCCAGCAGGCTGAGCCACAGGTCCAACGAGATCTTGGCAGTGTTTAACGGCTCCATTGACATGAGCGGCGTAGTCATTGTCACGGTGGTAGCACACTGTACTGTTGTGCGCGAAGCGTCCACTCGTCCACACGACGTACCCTGCTCTCTCCTGATCCTCACACCACGTCTCGTACCCAAGCTCTCTGCCGGAGATGTTTAATCCTCGTCGCCACTGTTATGGTTGTGGTCAGAGAAACAATCTTCGTCCTCATGGTTTTATTCTCCGCCAGTAACAACAACAAAACAATAATCAGGTACATGAATATTGTTAACAAGATCATAAACAAAAGAGCATCTGCTCCAAACATGCTACCTCCAACATCTGTAGTACTCATCCCAACCCAATTACAGTAATACTCTCCTCACCTTGTTGGAGGAAGCTGAGGTGTAATCACCATATAAGTAACGATTTGATGAATAGAAGACGGGCCTGACCATTTGGTCACCATTTGGTCGGGAGACATCTCCCGTCACGCAGGGTGCAGTTGCGCCTCCCAGATCTCCAGTATCATCTTTTGATACTGGTAATGGCTCAAAGGGCCACCACTTACGGGCTATTCATGCCAGTGCCACCTCTTGGGTGGCTTAATCTTCATCAATCAATCAATCAGAATAGAAGACAGTACAATCTCCAGTCAAGAATGTAGTACTCGGCTCGGGCAGTTCTAGTTGACCCAAGACGCTACAGCTTCGACACAGAGCAGACAGCAGACTACGACTGCATCCAGCNAACATTGGTATTTTCTAAGGGAGACTGCAATCTCTACTCTGTACTTGTACTAGTGTCTCCCAACATGCAGCACATTTCTTTATCCAGTTTATCTATTGTTCTTACTACTTGCCACTCACTAAACTACTACTAATTCAATTTTTAAAGTACTTTCATCTAATACTTTCTATTCTTTCTATTGTACAGTGATAAGATTATTGAGTTTATCCGTAGAGAAACTTTCTGCATATTCAAGGTTTTTAATATGAATGCAGTACTGTATGTACAGTTTTCTTCATTGTGTTTTCCGTTATGCTTTTTGCCATTTAGTATAATATATTATTTTCATTACTTTGCAATAGGCCTATGTAATGGTTCACATCTATAACCATTGATGTTGGAACTTCAAAAGAATCTGGGTTACTGACTTTTTTACATATGAACTGCACAATTTAAATATGAATTGTCATTAGAATTACTGTACTGTATATTCATAATATTGATTTTATCATCGGGTAGGAGATTTTATTTCTACAAAATTTCCTATCGAGCTCCAAGTTATCTTATTAGTTTCTTTATATTCTCATGATTGGACCATGTATTAACAAATGGAGATCTGGGTAACAACATAGGTTTTGCATCTATTTGTAATGAATTTTATTGCTAAATAAATTGCCTAAGTAATATGTAGCAAATTACCTTTAACTTCATTGTCGGGGGACAGGCAGCCAACTTATACATACAGTACAATACATTTTAGGCTTTTATCGAGGTCCCCGCCCTTCCCCATGGTCGAATTACTGACATCCCCCCGGGATGCAACCCCACAAAAAGCTGATCAACTCCTGGGTACTTACTACTTGGTGAACAGGGGCATTAGGTGATAGAAAGCGCGTCCAATCATTTCTGTCCGAACCCGAAATTCTCATTTGCGAGTTGAGAACGAACCCAACTGTCCTACTGGGACCCTTACAGTAAATGGAACTATAAACTCCTATCTCAGCCAGAAATCTGAAAATATAGGCAAAGTTTTGTATGGTTCTACATTATGTACAGTGCACCTACAATTTGCATATATGTACTGGGTGTGCAAAAATGTTTTACTAAATAGTAAAAATATAAAAAGACAGATGTTACTGCACTGTACATAGATAATCTAATTTCAGACACTATCTTAAATGTAGACACTATATAGACATTTATGGTTCTCTCAGATATATGGTGGATGGGTTTAGAATTAAATCTAATTTTAAGATTTTTTTTGTTAAGATTGAGAACCCTATGTCAACACTTAAAGCATTATCTCACATAGTATTGACATTCTTTACAGTTACTCTGATATATTGCTGGCTTTTCCAATCCATTTTAACCTTGTATATACTGTCAAACTATTCCAGCACAAAAATGTTTCAGTAAAGGGAACCAAAATGTGTAGGTCTGTGGTGGTTTGTCATGAATGTGTGAATGGCACAGTTTAGCTCTGGCTGGCTCATTCATACCCAACATGGCATCTCTAAGCTTTGCCCATATATTTTAAGAATTACTGCATCATTTAGATGCAAATGGAATAGTTGAAGAAATGAAGTCAGAAATTTGAAGAGCAGGTGATGTATTTTAGTGGTATTGGACAGATTACTGGTACACGAATATTTGGACCACTAGTGTCAAGCTATTCAGTACCATTTTTTCCCTGATTAGCTCTGACAATTATTTTGCATTCACCTACCCAGTTACTGCTGGGTGCACAGGAACAAACTATGCAAAAATCTTCACTACCTGCTCAGGGTTTAACATAAGATACATCAGCCATGGTCACTAATATTAATCAGAAAATGTGTGCTCTTCAAAATACTGTACAGCCTTAACAGTCAGGGGAATTCAAGTGTTTTCTGTGTATCCTCCCTGGATATAGGCTTCTGCTGCACAGTATAGTATTCAGACGAGGAGCCACAATAATGTGGCTGAAATATGTTGACCAAACCACACACTAGAAAGTGAAGGGACGGCGACGTTTCGATCCATCCTGGATCATTCTCAAGTCAATTATCACAATCAACTTGAGAATGGTCCAGGACAGACCGAAACATCGTCGTCCCTTCACTTTCTAGTGTGTGGTTTGGTCAACATATAATATTCTGCTTGCAATACTGGGTCCTAGGTTCGATTCCCGGGTAGGACGAGATAATTGGATTCATTTTCTTGCATCTGATGCCTCCATTCACCTAAAAATAGAGGGCCTGGGAATTTGTTGAACATTGTGAATTACATCCTGGGGGAATGGCCAAGCATATGCTATGGGGATCTGAATAACCCTAAGACCAGATACAGTTCCACACCACAGTATATATTCACACTAAATACTGAAACTAAAAATTTATAATGTTTTTCAGGCTCTCAGTGACTTAATATTATATAAATGTGGTGACTAAACCACATATCAGAAAATGGAGAAACGATGACATTACATGACTCGTTTCAGTCTGTCATGGATTATCGAGTCATGTAATGTCATCGTTTCTCCTTTTTCTGATGTGTGGTTTGGTCATCATATCTTCAGCCATGTTATTGTGACAACTTTGTCTGCATTTGTATAAGTGTGCTCACCATGGGTTCAGGCGTTTCTCCATACAAGATCTCGGAATGATGTCTTGGGAATGGTGGTGTTAATTGGGAAAGGAAGTCGAAGCCAAGATAAAGATTCTGAAGGTCAAGAACTATATGGAAGAAACTGTTCTTGAATTCGAGCTATCTTAGCAGCCCTACCAAAAGTCTGAATGTTAATTATTTCAAGGCTTCTGTTTTAAACTCTCTCAAAATGTGTACACTAGAAATTCATCATACGGTATAACAAAAACTGAGGTCAGGTACTGTATTTTCTTTGTGAGATTGGCAAGTGCTTGTTCATCTCTTCCTCCTGTGTTTGCCTGTACCACTCCCCAGCCTTGACAACCAAGGCACTTTTACCTTTCACATATCTGTATCACTGTCACTATTAGCATAACAGGCAAAGACCTTATATTTAGCCTTAAAAATAGAAAACAAAAATAAATGCTGTTTTGCTCACTAAATTTAGTGCACATAACAATCTAGGTATGGCACATTCCCTTATAAGCTTTCTGCTCAAAATCACTTAACATGTTTCTGCTTGGATGTACTGCTATTGTTTTTTTTTTATGATGCCATGTCTGAAACATTACCCGATTTGTTTAGATCATGGTGACAGGATGTTATGTATTTATAGGAAAATGGTGCATGTGAAGGGAGATGCTCTCCAGTGGCCACAGTTGGGTTGGGGTGAAGCACTCTGTGGTGTTCTCAAAATAGGGGTTGGGCCAGGCCAAGATTGTATAGCCAAGTTGGACAGCTGGATAGTATCTATATACTGTATATACTTTGATAAAGACGTTCAAAAGGTGATGGTCACCATTTTCTTCACCTCTATTCTCTCCTTTCAATAAAAACTATTTTCCCGTTGTTGTTTTTTCTCCCTCTCTTGCCTTCAGGGTTGTCGTGTATCTTTCATGTTGCTTGCAACTGCTTGGCGAGAGCAAGCCTAATTCTTTTTGCAAATTTATTACTTAGTACAGTATTAGCCAACTTAATGACTTCAGGTTAGTGATATCCAAAAGTGTGTAATGTGTTTATGTAAATTTTTCAGGCATACTTTCGAGATTCTGTCCCTTAAGATTTTATGTACATTGTAAGGAAGAAGTTAAACTTGCATTCCCCATTTCTAATTTGATACTATATGGTGTATTTTTCTCCCTGTATTACCCAAGAAATCAATCCTCATACTGGTCTTGAATCTCAGCAAGGACAACCTTATTACCATGTATTGCCTGCAAAATTACTATAAATACAAATGACCATATTACCTCTCACTAAAATGTTGCTGTTTTAGTTTCACAACACACTTGCTCAAGACCACAATTATCTTATGCATTACAGTATATTTGTGAATACAGTTAATTACTGAGAAAGTTGTATAAAATGTAAAAATTTATAGTTATATTTCAGCAAGCTTAATATTTTTTTCAAAACTACTCGGTATTTTTGCACTGTTAATACTGTATATATAAATAATGATACTGTTGTCTGAGATCCTCATTTAAACACTGATAGAGGTATACTGTGTAACTGCCACAGGAAGTACTGTAGATACATTTGTGTTGGATCTACAGGAGTGGATAAAATGCATGTATACTACAATGAGTATACAAAGCTGAGGTTGTTACCCAGTGGTCTTAAGAGCAGGTGCTCTTATCTGTGAATCTTGCATGTGACACGCACACCTTCCAGAGCAACACAAGACGCCTATTACTGGTATCCATGAAACTTGCACGTGACACGCACACCTTCCAGAGCAACACAAGAAGCCTATTACTGGTATCCATGAACTTGCACGTGACACGCACACCTTCCAGAGCAACACAAGACGCCTATTACTGGTATCCATGAAACTTGCATGTGACACGCACACCTTCCAGAGCAACACAAGATGCCTATCACTGGTATCCATGAAACTTGCACGTGACAAGTTTCGCACACGCACACCTTCCAAAGCAACACGACAAGATACCTAACACTGGTATTCACAAGTTTACTAGTTTTCCCATTTATTTTTCAGTGCATAACTTTATTCTTTGATTATTTGTTTTCTTATTGAATAGAATCATATTGTTCTGTTATGGAAATATTAAGTAGTGAAGAGGCCTTTATTTTCAGATTTATCTGCATTCTTTCAAAGTTGCTGGTATTCACAGTACTTAACATTGTCATTAATCATATTTACATGTTATTTTGTATAAATAGTGTGTTTTTAATATTTTAAAGATGCTGCAAATTGTAACATGGTATCTAATGTTACGTTACTGTGACCACAAATAATAAAAGATTATACAGATATTTGAATGTGAGATTTTTATTTTTTAAATCAAATATATGTTGTAAAAAATTCTTGTATTGAATTTATTACACCTGTAACGTACTTTGTTACGTTGTTTGGTAGATTAGATACACAGGGTTAAGTGAGTTTCATATTTATTTAGTAGTCCTGGATACAGCAGTGTTGTAGACGTTGAGACGAAGCCTGGAGCAGAGCAGAGAGCCGAGTGAGGCGGAGTCGTGGGGCTCTATGTGAGAGAGCGTGGTGGCTCAATTGGGAATTGAGTGTCTGAACTCGGGGAGCGAGAGCGTGGCGGCTCAATGCGGTCGTAGTCTGCTGTCTGCTCTGTGTCGAAGCTGTAGCGTCTTGGGTTGATTGAACTGTATATGGCCGAAATGCTACATTGTTTACTGTAAATTGAACTGCGTCCATTCCTATATCGCTGCTTATATGATGGTATTACACCTCAGCTCCCTCCAACAAGGTGAGAAGGTATTACCTGTAATTGGGGAAAGGATTGTAGCTTCTGTAATTAGTGCTAATTAGTTATGCTATTAAGACAATGAGATAATGGAGCGAGTATAAGGATTACTCGCTACGGACTCCCCCTGCCAGGGAATGGAAGAAAGCAATACAAAAAAATACGAGGCTACTGTTCCCTGGGTCGCTGTGGAACATGTAGTCAGGTACCAAAAGATGCAGGCAGTGTGTGGACAAGCTCGATGTTCCAGGAGAAGAATGTGCATGATTGTTGCGTCCTTGGGTCGCTGGTGGAGCATTTAGATCCGGGGCGGATGGGCTCGGGCACCAGGACAATAGGAGGTAATGTAGGCACGTAAGCAAGAACATAAGACAAAGGCAACTACAGAAGGCCTATTGGCCCATATGAGGCGGCTCCAATCTATAACCACCCAATCCCACTCATATACATGTCCACCCGCGCGTGAAACAATCGAGGGACCCCACCTCCACCACGTTACGCGATAATTGGTTCCACAAATCAACAACCCTGTTACCGAACCAGTATTACCCAAGTCTTTCCTATTAACTATTTATTTTTTTCCTATAATAACTATTTATGAGAATATTGAGGATGATACTGGTGGCATCATCCTCAATATGGGTGGTGATGTTGGTAGCGATGGTAGTGGGTCAAACGAATGGAAACGGGAATATACACCATCTGATCAATGAGAAGTCACCAGTTCCCTGCAAGAGAACGACCAGGAGAACCAAACCCCAAGCGCATATGGGCTGATGCGACTCTGCGATACTTAGACAAGCTTTCCATGACTATGTCAACTTTGAAGGGAGGTTACATAATAGAATCAAAGACAAATAAAAAAAAGAGAAGTAAGCAATTAAGAGTTAATCAGAAGCAAATTCCTTCAATATTACTATTATTCTCAACACACCAGAATAAAAATCAAAAGTTTGTCTCCAAAAATTATGGCCTTTGATTTGAAATACAAAGCGGAGATTTTCTGAAAGGGGGGACAAGAAACAATTGTGCAGCGCGCCTCGTGCAGAAAGTCTGGGGCCATATAAATCCGGGGCAGAGAGGCCGGGCTCTCTCTCACTCCACCCGACCCGTCGCAGCACTCGAAACTGTCCAGCAATCTGTCGACACTGTGTCCAGCACTCTGCAGCACTCTGTCCAGTCCTGCATTCATCAGTCTGCCGATACGGCAGGGGGCCCCTGCCCTACTCATCCTACTCTAAGGTATTGTGCAAAATTTTCTGTTCAACTTTAGTCAGGACTGTCCAATGTTCGGCGTGTGCTGGCGCCTCCCCCCCCCCCCCCCCCGCGGTCCGCGTGGGCCGCCTTAGTTTCCTAGGGCCTTCTGCACATTAGCCTGTCTTGAGGTATGCAGGCGCGCCTTTCAGTCTGTGCCAGGTGCTGCAGCGGGTGCTATTCTAGCTGCGGCCGCAATGCCCTGGGTCGGCGTGTGTTTGCGCCGTGTCCCGAGCGGCCCGCGCCCGGTAGTGTTTACTCCCAGGCGTGCCCTAAGGGCACTGGTCAGCTGTGTCCCCTAGGCGTGCACCTAGGCCCTGGTTCGTGCCCGTCGGACGTGCGTGCATGGCCGGGCCCCCTGCGAGCGGCGCGGCGTCGCCCTTGGAGGCGCCCCCACGTGGACAGGTTACTGTGGTCCTACGACCCTAGGGCCGGCACTGGGAGCCCTAGCCCGGTCGGCGGTGGCCACGTGGCGCAGAGCCCGTGGAGCGCTTGCCCCGGGCGTGCCCTTTGTTTCCTTCCTGTCCTCCCAGGCTGCATTCTGGCGCCCAGTCTGCTGTGTCCCCTACCAAGGCTTATTGTCCCTATAGCATGGCCCTATAGGGCCATGTCCCGCAGCATGCCCATAGGGCCATGCTGCGTGCCACACCTGGATGTGCGTGCCCGGCGGGCTCCCTGCGAGCGGCCTGGCGGCGCCACGAGGCCAGGTTTCAGTGGTCCTATGCTCCATGGGCCGACCACTGGGCCCATGCCCGGTCGGCGTCGCCCACGTGGCTATGCGCTCAGAGGAGCGCTTGCCCTGGGTTGTGTCTCGCTCCTCCCTGTCCCTCTTGGGCGCTAAGCCACGCGGTTAGCGGCGTGCCTTCCCTGGGGCGGGGCTGTCTGCCTTCGTGCCGTACCCGGGCGTGCACCTTGTGGGGCCTGCTTCACGCCCACGAGCTGGAGACTCCCACGCCTGGTGGCGGTGCTTCCGGTCGGCAGGCCCTGAGGCTTTTGCCTAGGGGCTGCCTCGACGTCAGGTTGGCTTATCCGAGTGTCCTCCCCGTCCTCTGCTGTTCTCGGCCCAGGCTGTCACCCATTCTATGGTCCGTTCTGTTCTATGGTCCCCTGTTTGGGGGTGTCTTTGTAAGCCAGGACGCGTTCAGGCGCGCCTGGCGTGTTGTTGCGTTCATCAGGTATGCAGGTATGTTTTATGGTATGTTGGTAACATGGGAAGGAGGTAATAAAGTATGTGTGTGGGAGAAAGGAATTGGCAAAATGATCAGGGAAAGAGAAGGCCTCAAAATAACTATTCCTTAGGTATATTACACTAACGTAGAAGTCTAAGAAAAAACTTACGAATTAAATGCTCTTGTCTGCACAGAAAAAATAGATATTATTGCACTTACCGAACGTGATGAATGTAGATAATAGAGAACTATTAGCTGAATATCAAATAATTGTATTTAACTATTTCACACAGATAGATATATTAAGACGAGGAGGTGGAGTAGCATATACGTTAGGGACAATTTGAAATGTATAGTCTCAAAGAGGGAATCAAACTGAGCCACACACAGAAACTATTTGGATAGAATTAACCGAAAAGCAAATAATATTATAATAGGAGTTATATATAGGCCACCAAATTTAGACAGTGAGGTAAAGGAGAACATTGCCAGACATGTGGCTTTATTGAACAAATATTACAGTACAGTTACATCCTGCAATACACAAGCCATATATTACAAACTTATAAGACTAACAGTGCTTAAGATATATAATATAATAAGCAAAGTACACATGACTAACTAGAACAAATAGAATTAACTAGATTGAACATAAACTAACCTGTACACCGGCACGACACAGCTGGTCTGCACAAAACAATCAAGCGAGCATCCAAACAAAACAGTCAAGCGAGCATCCATCCGGGTACATAATACCATACACTTTTACTACATCACCCCCTCCTAGCTTAAGTAATAGTCCCGAAGATGAGTAGGGTACTTCGCGTCCTTCCAGATCGTCGAAGGGACTCCTGCACAAGTTGATGCCTCTAGTGTTCCAGTCGNGGGTTACCTCGGAACGCGAGTTTGTTGATACGCGTTCAGGGCGACCTAGCGCGTGATGGTTCGGCGATCGTCACCCCTCCACCCCTCAGTTTACCATTGTCTCGCGCCCAGTGACTATCCCACATCAATTCTTCAACCGGATTTTCATTGTTTTGTTGGATTTTTGGTCATTTGACTATACAATTTGTTATTATATATCTCACCATGGGTCTCAAGAAAGCCATTAGTAAGGTTCAACCTAAGAAGATAGCTGTGAGTAGAGGCAGTAGAGGATGTCCCTTCTTGATTAAGAAAATGTGTGAAGTATGGGAAGAACTGCAAAGTTTTGTTGAAAAAACTCACCCAGATAAAGCTGTAGCAGGCTGTTACATTGACCTTTTAAATGATAATGTGATGTCTTACTACAGACAAGTGTTAAAATGTAGGGAAAAACAAGTGTCTTTAGACAAATTCTTAGTAAGACAAGCAGGTCCTAGTGGTATGCAGGCAAAATGTGCCAGAGTGTGCATACCAGTGAAGTCCTCACTGCCTGATGTGATAATGGGAGGGGACTCCCCTTCCAAACAGTAACTCCTCTCCTTCTCCCCCCTCCTCACCATTTTCCACACGCCTACAACATTCAACAGCAAGGTAAGTAATAACTTGAACATAGTTTTGTAGGTTTATTTAGATGAATTAGGTATAAAAATTTAGTTTGATGTGGGGTTTTTGGGGTAGTCAGGAACGGATTAATTCATTTCCCATTATTTCTTATGGGGAAATTAGCTTCGGAATGCAAGTTTTCGGAATACAAGCCGTCTCCAGGAACGAATTAAACTCTTAAACTGAGGTACCCCTGTATTTACATGTTTTGTTCACCGTAACTGTACATCTAAGCTTGTATGGTGAGTAAGGGCACAAAGACGTAGCTACTCACACAGTCAGCTGGTAGCGGCCACCCTCAAGGCCAGACACACTAATATTTCTCCTCCAACAATACTGTTTGTGGTGTTATTATGCTATATACACACATTATATATAAGTATCTACCTCTTTTATTCACCATACTTGTACAAATAAACTGGTATGGTGCCCAAAGACCATAGTGGTCACCAGTAAACAACATTATAAGTCGTGCAGATGACGCCACCTCCCTCACCAAAATGGCAGCTCCCAACCTACTCCTATTGCTGTTTATATCCTCTATACACACGTTATATATAAGTATCTACATTTGTGTTCACCATAGCAAACCACTAAGCTGGTGTAGTGAGTGCAGTCAATAAAAGGTGGCCACACACAGTCAGAAGACAACGCCACCACCCTCCCTCCCACAGCATTACTCCTCCCTCCATGGAGCACAGCGCTAAATATCACCACAATCCTGCTATTATCAGAACCCTGGTCAGTTTTATCACAGTCAGGGGTCTTCTGTAATCATATCATCGCTACATAATAGCATGAACAAGTATATTATGGCATTTTTAGGCGATGCCGTGGTCACAAGCTGAACAGCAGTGCTGTGAGCTCATGCTGCATGCATCAGGCTTGGTAGCTCACTCAACACTGAGACTCCTAACACCCGGGAATTTGGCCCACGATTTTTTTTTTTAAATGACGTCTGTTTACAAGAGCCCTAATGAAGGTGTGGTGAACCCCGTGTATCCGCGGGCCGTTTAAATCTTGCGTAGTACTCCAAAGCATCATATGATGTTATACGCAATTTACTGGAAGTTGGTCAAAGCATCATATGATGCGATGTGCAACTTAACACTATCTGTAATTCTGGACCGAACTCGCGTCCAATATTTTTCTCTTGAATCCTAACTTTGGACTGGACTTGCCTCCACTACAAAAATATTTGTATAAAATTCATTTTTTATCCAATCGACCTAGGAATAGTATCAAAATAAGCGCCTTTAAAATGCGCACAATTTGATACCAAAATGAAAGATGTAACATGAAACTTGATGTCCGAACACTTATATGATTATAAATAGGTTTTTGGTCAAAATTTTAAAATATTTGTTAAAATTCTATTTATTGTCCTATTATGTTGGGACTAGTTTTAAAATGTGCGCCTTTACGTCACGAACAATTTGGTACTAAAATGAAAGATGTAACACAAGAATTTATGTCAGAACACTGGAAAGATATACAGTAAATATTTTTGTGATGATGAGCTTCCAGAATTAAAATATTTGTTAAAATTCCAGTTATTGCTCTATTATTATGGGACTAGTTTTAACCCTTACACTGCTCAGGGGTCCTGGGGACATTTACACCCCTGTGCGCAAGAAAAAAACAAATTCCAAAAATTTTTTCGTCTTCTAAACATGTTAATTTGTGTCCCCTGAGCACGGGAAAAATAGCAAAAAAATCGTAGGTCACATATTTTGGGCGCAATTGACCGAGGAAGTCTGGCAAAAAGTGGGCGTTGACAGAGCGGTCGCCAGGGCCGGTCAGCGTCACCCGCGCTGACAGATGGGAGTTGCCACAAAGATATTATTACCTAATTGTTTCAATGTCTCCGATTGATTTTTTCTTAGTTTTTTTGCAGTAATATTATTCAATAGTGTGTATTGTAATATATTTATATAATAAAAGTGGTGAATAATCGCTATACTCAAACGTATGGTGTGCATATTAGTAATTCAATTATTATGTTCATAAAACAATAAACAAATAGTTTTGCTGCTATTACACTCTATACACAGGTTATATATAAGTATCTGCATATTTTGGTTACCATAACGAACCACTAAGTTGGTATTGAGAGTCGAAAAGCAACGAAGAGTTACCGCCACACACCAGCCAGCCACTCGCTGCCACTCCCTCAACACACGCACTAAACTTTCTCCCCCAACAATACCATTTGTGGTGTTATTACACTATATACAGACGTTATATATAAGTATGTATATATTTTGTTCACCACAACTGTACAGCTAAGCTGATATAGTTAGTTCAGGCACTAAGAGTCGTCGGTATGCACAGCTGGCGGCTCCCTCACTCATTCAAGGTCACACACACACTAAACTTTCTCCCCCAACAATACTGTTTGCTGCTATTACACTCTATACACAGGTTATATATAAGTATTTGCATATTTTGGTCACCATTACGAACCACTAAGTTGGTATTGAGAGTCGAAGAGCAACGAAGAGTTACCGCCACACACCAGCCAGCCACTCGCTGCCACTCCCTCAACACACGCACTAAACTTTCTCCCCCAACAATACCATTTGTGGTGTTATTACACTATATACAGACGTTATATATAAGTATGTATATATTTTGTTCACCACAACTGTACAGCTAAGCTGATATAGTTAGTTCAGGGACTAAGAGTCGTCGGTATACACAGCTGGCGGCTGGCGGCTCCCTCACTCATTCAAGGTCACACGCACTAAACTTTCTCCCCCAACAATACTGTTTTCAGTGTTATTACCCTATATACACATATTATATATAAATATCTACATGTTTTATGCACTGTAACTGTACACCTAAGCTTGTAGTGCGCCAAAAGAGCATAGTGGCCACCCTCTAAACAGCTTGACAAATCGTGCAGACGACGTCACCTCCGTCACCCAAATGGCTGCTCCCAGCATAATCCTTTTGCTGTTATTACACTAATACACACATTATATATAAGTATCTACATTTGTGTTCACCATAGAGAACCACTGAGCTGGTATGGTGAATGTATACAATAACAGGTGGCCACACAGTCAGTAAACGATGCTGTCTCCCTGTCTCTCAGTATCACTCCTCCCACAGCGCTAATTATTACAACAATCCTGCTATTATCACAACCCTGGTTATTTATATCACAGTCACGGGTCATCTGTAATATTGTCATCACTAAATAATAACAGTTATATATTTATTTTGACATTTTTCGGTGATGCTGTGGTCACAAGCTGAACAGCAATGCTGATCGCTCATGCTGCGTGCGCCAGCCTTGGTTGCTCCAACAGTACTGTGCCTCTCACACCTGAGATTATTGCCCACGATTTTTTTTTAAATGGCGTCTGTTTACAAGAGCCCTGAGGAAGGTACTGTGAACCCCGTGTAGCCGCGGGCCATTTGAATCGGGAATGGCACCCAATGGCGTATATATACGCCATGCGCACCGTCGGACATGTTACTCAGGGCGTATATATACGCCATGCGCAGTTTAAGGGTTAAAATACGTGCCTATTTATTGCGAACAATTTGATACCAAAATGAAAGACGTAACACGAAAATTGATGTTATCAAACTGAACGAGTATACACATTAGGTTGCAGTGTACAAACTGGTGCTCGTTCACGGGTAACTTTAGGCTTTTCTGCGGGGAGGCACTCCTAACTATTGTACATTATATTTATACACATCTGTAGGTAATTTAATTGCGAACACAATGATACCAAAACGAGCGACGTAGCACGAGAATTAAGGTGAGAAAGCTGAAACGAGTATACACATTTAGGTGTCACCGCGCGCTTACCCGCACGCTCGGTGCATGACCCCTAAGTTGACCGCGCCTGCCCGGTGACCGATAGTGTTAAGGGTTAAACATGTTCACAAACCGGGTTGTTACTGCTTTATCAGGGTGATGCTTTTCCAAGAATGCGGTCACCTTTTCAAACATTCCCAACACTTCCCTGATCTCACTGGAAGAGGCAGCATCCTCCCTTACCTCCTCATCCCCTTACTAACGGTGCAAATTGTTGATGAGGACCTGCCATACTCCCTTGTGAGATCAGTCACACAGACACCACGCTCATGCTTTGCTATAAATTCCTTCTTCAAATCCACAGTAATTGTGTCTTTCTTCCTCTTGACAACACTATCGTTAGCAAGCAGGTTTTTTGGCGACATCGTGCGTTACAAATTGTAGTCACAAAACCAAAACAAAAAACAAAGAAAAGCGCAAATAAATGCGGAAGGATGCTTGTCGTGTGCGATACAGCAACAACACCGGCGTCAGAGGCATCCGAGAATTTGCGAGAACCCGCGAGGTGCTAGGAAGCACCATGTGGTTTTGCTCGTTAATAGAGGTGAAGCTCGTCAATAGAGACAAATTTGCTGCGAGTGGCTCGCTCATTACCTGAAATGCTCGTAGATAGAGCCGCTCGTTAATCGAGGTACCAGTGTATTGTAAACCTGTTCAATATACATAGGATTAGCCAGAAAAAAAACAAAAGAAATGCATTTGTAATTGTAACTCACATAAAAGAAATAAACTGATACAGTACACTTTACAAAGAATCAGAAAACTAACCTTTGCAAGGTCTAGCTGTCGCACTTTAGCAGACACGTTGTTAGCCAAATGATGTGTGAATGATATTGTGTTTTCCAGTTGGCGTGCATCAGCCTGGACTAGCTGGAGGGTCGGAACCAAGCGTGCTAACTGAGAGAGGCGAGCTTCCAGGTGATGTCGATTGCCAACACTCCATTCTAAACGTTCAACAACAGCTGCCTGTTGGTTACATACAAAAGAAGTAAAGATTACAGTACTGTACTGCACTATAAACTGTCACCCAAATTTTAAATTTCTGTACATGCTATGTTGTCCAGTGAAAGTAAAAAAAAAAACAGCGTTGAATTTAATGATATGCCATTTTCTGTGAAAGACCCGGAGGCTCCCCAGAGCTATCCAGGCTGACATGTAACTATTAGCTTTCTGGCATCGTCAAAGTGCATGGAGTTCTTGCCTACCAAGGACCACGAACCAGAACCCGGCCCCCCTCAGAAAGGCATGAGAAGCAATGGCCTATAGAAACCCAAATGTGGTTGGGAGCATTCTATGCCTGCCATCGACCGGGTCTGGCACCCAGAAAAATAAGCACCCCCAAAACAAACCCCCTATACGGTGAAAATATTGCTACCGAAATCCAAACAAGTGAACAGAACTCCCCAAATGAAAATTAGCAATTGCGTATGACGTCATCACGTTGCCGTGCCTCTGTGTATGCAACCCTCTCTCCCCGGGACAGGGGAAGGGAGAGCCCCAGACCCTCGTGCTGGCAATCCAACCGGCAGTCCTCAGGCTGGATGTCAAAAACACGCAAAAATACCACCGACTGGAGGGAGGGATGCTGGGGAGCTCTGGGTCTCACCCCGAAAATGGCGTTTCATTACATTCAATGCTGGTTTTCTGGGGGGAGCCCCCGTCGGCTTCCCGGAGCTAACTACCCAAAGACAAAGAAAAACACAGGGACTTACCCGGGAGGCAATCAGTCCTCACTCCTCAATGAGAACTCGAGACAACTGGCTGCAACTGCCAACCCAATGCAACGCAGGCCCTACCAGGTCCAGGGACATTGACTAGGTAGCGAGCAGTCAGGACCCTGTTTGACCTCCAAAAACTCCAAGCCCGAATGTCAACCCAAGACAAGTTGCCAAAGATAGCAGCCAAAGCAGCAAACTTACGAACATCGTAGGCACAGGGATAGAATGCAAGATGGCTAGACTTAATAACCCTGCGGATGACCTGGGATACCTGAACTCTAGAACAGGGAAGGAAGGAAGGAAACCGAGTCAACCCAAAGCGCACCCCCCCAACAATCAAAGCCATGGCGAGCATATAACGGCAGAGAGTCGCAACCAGACACAACACATGATGCACCCCTGGCCCGACCAACCAAGCATTAACAACCCAAGGACTCCTCCGGAAAGCAGCAGTCTCATTCTTCGTCAGAAAAGGGAAAGACAGCTGCAAACAAATAAACCTACCACCAGGACTGAAGGAGCAGAAACCCCTGCACCGGAGGAGAGTATGAAGCTCACCGACCCGACTCTCAGAGGCCAATGCCAACAGGAAAATGAGCCTTAGAAAAACAATCTTGAACAAAAGGAGCCACTACAAACCGAGGAGAAGAGAGAAAAGAGAGACCCCGGCCTAAAGACCAGGATGGTTCAGAAGGCACATGAGCAGACTGGAGGTGAAACAATGCACGAGACAGCTTGCGGAACAGGGCAGAAGTAACATCAATACCGAATGAATGCTGGAGTGGCTCCGCCAGCGCCGCACAATACAAGGCGATAGAATTTGGCAAAAGTCGGTGGTCCTGGAACAACCACGAAAGGAGGGACAAGAAAACCCTATCAGAGACCAAAGTACACCTATGCAGTGATAGAAAAAACCGGAAGGACCACCAGGAAACTTCACACTGCCGCCGAGACGAGGCACGCAGGTGGAGACCAACAAAGAAGCCACAAAAAAAGAAATAATTTTATCTTTTTTCACTTCTTTGGCTCTTTCTGACCTAGATGTTATCTCCTTTTCTTTGCAACCAAACATTAATAGACACTTACTTTGATCGACTGTGTTTTGCACCAATTTTGGGTTTGATGTCAGTTCCTTTCTGACTTCCAGTCTAATGTTTGTTTTATCCTGGTTGCTGCAGTTTCTGGCTTCCTTTACTACTTCTTCTATTTTTCATTCTCCTTGGCCACTTGTGCATTGGTAAGTTGCATATCTTTCTTGCACTGTTCTAGTCCTGTCTAACTTCCTCCATCTGTACCGACAAAAGGTGTTTTTCCTGTTGGATTTCCTCACCTAACCTATTGTAGTCATTTGTGTTTTAGATTTGATTACCATTCTCACCAGTGCTTGTGCAGCACTGGTAAGTATGGTATATAAAACCAAGCTTGTAGAATGCTGGAATGTGACATTACAGCTAGTGACCATGGGATATATGTCAGATCATACCCAAAATGGTTCACCAACCAACCTGTCCTCCTATAAAAAAAAACGTCACTTATTGCTCGAATGGGTTACATAAGGCCAAAAATTGTCGTACTAGAAAATGCAAGCGGCTCACAAAAATTAAGAACTGTCTCGTTTTCTATTTTGGATCCTCTGGTAGGTTAGGTCCCACAAAAACAGTATTTTCAACCAGTCTAACTTAACCCAGCTTAATCTAATGATATATCAAGTTTTGACAATCAAAAAGAGCTTTGTTGAAAAGAGAAAAAGAGCTGGGAGAAGACATAATACCAACACTAACACCAGAAGCTAATGTGAACAGGGTAACATCAGCAGCATATGGGAAGTTAGCAAACACAAGATCATTTAAGAATCTAAACATGATGGCTTTCAAGTAAATACACACTGCCAATGTGTGACCATTACTTGAGTATGCAGCTCCAGCATGGAACCCACATCTTGTCAAGCATGAACAGAAACATGAGAAGTTCAGAGGTTTAACTGTAGTGTCACAACTGAGAGGGCTCGTGTATGAGGACAGGTTGAGAGAACTCTCCCTTACAACCTTTAAGTGGATATGATAACTATGCACAAGATCACGAGGGGAAAATAAAGTGGATAAAGAAAGCCTATTAAATTAAAAAGAGGTAGGACAAGGGGTCATCAAGGGAAGCTGGATATGCAGTCAAGTTGAAGTAGGGAATCTCATTCCCTATAAGGGTGGTAGGCAAGTGGAATGTATTGTAGGATGAGGTTGTTGAAACCAATTCCGTTAACAGCATTAAAAAGAAATATGATGAAAATATTAATACTGAGAGGGGTAATAAATGGCACAGGTATATACAGATAGAAGGCGGAGAATAAAGAGTCCGGGTAGTACAGGTCCCCTGGTAGTACGTTAAAGGGTCCTGGTAGTACAGGTCCCCTGGTAGTACGTTAAAGGGTCCGGGTAGTACAGGTCCCCTGGTAGTACGTTAAAGGGTCCTGGTAGTACAGGTCCCCTGGTAGTACGTTAAAGGGTCCGGGTAGTACAGGTCCCCTGGTAGTACGTTAAAGAGTCCGGGTAGTACAGGTCCCCTGGTAGTACGTTAAAGGGTCCTGGTAGTACAGGTCCCCTGGTAGTACATTAAAGGGTCCGGGTAGTACAGGTCCCCTGGTAGTACGTTAAAGGGTCCTGGTAGTACATGGTCCCCCTGGTAGTACATTAAAGGGTCCAGGTAGTACAGGTCCCCTGGTAGTACGTTAAAGGGTCCTGGTAGTACAGGTCCCCAGGTAGTACGTTAAAGGGTCCGGGTAGTACAGGTCCCCTGGTAGTACGTTAAAGGGTCCTGGTAGTATAGGTCCCCTGGTAGTACGTTAAAGGGTCCTGGTAGTACAGGTCCCCTGGTAGTACGCTAAAGGGTCCTGGTAGTACAGGTCCCCTGGTAGTACGTTAAAGGGTACTGGTAGTACAGGTCCCCTGGTAGTACATTAAAGGGTCCTGGTAGTACAGGTCCCTGGTAGTACATTAAAGGGTCCTGGTAGTACAGGTCCCCCTGGAAGTACGTTAAAGGGTCCAGGTAGTACAGGTCCCCCTGGTAGCACATTAAAGGGTCCTGGTAGTACAGGTCCCCTGGTAGTACGTTAAAGGGTCCGGGTAGTACAGGTCCCCTGGTAGTACATTAAAGGGTCTTGGTAGTACAGGTCCCCTGGTAGTACGTTAAAGGGTCCTGGTAGTACAGGTCCCCCTGGTAGTACGTTAAAGGGTCCGGGTAGTACAGGTCCCCTGGTAGTACGTTAAAGGGTCCGGGTAGTACAGGTCCCCTGGTAGTACGTTAAAGGGTCCTGGTAGTACAGGTCCCCTGGTAGTATGTTAAAGGGTCCTGGTAGTACAGGTCCCTGGTAGTACATTAAAGGGTCCGGGTAGTACAGGTCCCCTGGTAGTACGTTAAAGGGTCCTGGTAGTACAGGTCCCCTGGTAGTACGTTAAAGGGTCCTGGTAGTACAGGTCCCCTGGTAGTACGTTAAAGGGTCCTGGTAGTACATGTCCCCTGGTAGTACGTTAAAGGGTCCTGGTAGTACAGGTCCCCTGGTAGTACGTTAAAGGGTCCGGGTAGTACAGGTCCCCTGGTAGTACGTTAAAGGGTCCAGGTAGTACAGGTCCCCTGGTAGTACGTTAAAGGGTCCTGGTAGTACAGGTCCCCTGGTAGTACGTTAAAGGGTCCAGGTAGTACAGGTCCCCTGGTAGTACATTAAAGGGTCCTGGTAGTACAGGTCCCCCTGGTAGTACGTTAAAGGGTCCTGGTAGTACAGGTCCCCTGGTTAAAGGGTCCAGGTAGTACAGGTCCCCCTGGTAGTACGTTAAACGGTCCTGGTAGTACAGGTCCCCTGGTAGTACGTTAAAGGGTCCGGGTAGTACAGGTCCCCCTGGTAGTACGTTAAAGAGTCCTGGTAGTACAGGTCCCCTGGTAGTACAGGCCCCCTGGTAGTACGTTAAAGGGTCCGGGTAGTACAGGTCCCCTGGTAGTACAGGTCCCCCTGGTAGTACGTTAAAGGGTCCGGGTAGTACAGGTCCCCTGGTAGTACGTTAAAGAGTCCTGGTAGTACAGGTCCCCTGGTAGTACAGGTCCCCTGGTAGTACGTTAAAGGGTCCTGGTAGTACAGGTCCCCTGGTAGTACGTTAAAGAGTCCTGGTAGTACAGGTCCCCTGGTAGTACAGGCCCCCTGGTAGTACGTTAAAGGTCCGGGTAGTACAGGTCCCCTGGTAGTACAGGTCCCCTGGTAGTACGTTAAAGGGTCCTGGTAGTACAGGTCCCCTGGTAGTACATTAAAGGGTCCAGGTAGTACAGGTCCCCCTGGTAGTACGTTAAAGGGTCCTGGTAGTACAGGTCCCCCTGGTAGTACGTTAAAGAGTCCAGGTAGTACAGGTTCCCCTGGTAGTACGTTAAAGGGTCCGGGTAGTACAAGTTCCCCTGGTAGTACGTTAAAGGGTCCTGGTAGTACAGGTCCCCCTGGTAGTACGTTAAAGGGTCCAATTAATACAGGTCCCCTGGTAGTACATTAAAGGGTCCGGGTAGTACAGGTTCCCCAGGTAGTACGTTAAAGGGTCCTGGTAGTACAGGTCCCCCTGGTAGTACGTTAAAGGGTCCGGGTAGTACAGGTCCCCCTGGTAGTACGTTAAAGGGTCCAGGTAGTACAGGTCCCCTGGTAGTACGTTAAAGGGTCCGGGTAGTACAAGTTCCCCAGGTAGTACGTTAAAGGGTCCTGGTAGTGCAGGTCCCCCTGGTAGTACGTTAAAGGGTCCAATTAATACAGGTCCCCTGGTAGTACATTAAAGGGTCCGGGTAGTACAGGTTCCCCAGGTAGTACGTTAAAGGGTCCTGGTAGTACAGGTCCCCCTGGTAGTACGTTAAAGGGTCCAGGTAGTACAGGTCCCCTGGTAGTACGTTAAAAGGTCCAGGTAGTACAGGTCCCCCTGGTAGTACATTAAAGGGTCCAGGTAGTACAGGTCCCCTGGTAGTACATTAAAGGGTCCTGGTAGTACAGGTCCCCTGGTAGTACGTTAAAGGGTCCAGGTAGTACAGGTCCCCTGGTAGTACGTTAAAGGGTCCAGGTAGTACAGGTCCCCCTGGTAGTACATTAAAGGGTCCAGGTAGTACAGGTCCCCCTGGTAGTACATTAAAGGGTCCTGGTAGTACAAGGTCCCCCTGGTAGTACGTAAAGGGTCCAGGTAGTACAGGTCCCCCTGGTAGTACGTAAAGGGGCCTGGTAGTAACAGGTCCCCTGGTAGTACGTTAAAGGGTCCTGTAGTACAGGTCCCCTGGTAGTACGTTAAAGGGTCCAGGTAGTACAGGTCCCCCTGGTAGTAC
>WNGS01003388.1:22000201-22009848 GCA_020271785.1 Procambarus virginalis | reverse complement strand
CCGGGTAGTACAGTCCCCTGGTAGTACGTTAAAGGGTCCAGGTAGTACAGGTCCCCTGGTAGTACATTAAAGGGTCCTGGTAGTACAGGTCCCCTGGTAGTACATTAAAGGGTCCAGGTAGTACAGGTCCCCCTGGTAGTACGTTAAAGGGTCCTGGTAGTACAGGTCCCCTGGTAGTACGTTAAAGGGTCCGGTAGTACAGGTCCCCTGGTAGTACGTTAAAGGGTCCTGGTAGTACAGGTCCCCTGGTAGTACGTTAAAGGGTCCGGGTAGTACAAGTCCCTGGTAGTACGTTAAAGAGTCCGGGTAGTACAGGTCCCCTGGTAGTACGTTAAAGGGTCCTGGTAGTACAGGTCCCCTGGTAGTACATTAAAGGGTCCGGGTAGTACAGGTCCCCTGGTAGTACGTTAAAGGGTCCTGGTAGTACAGGTCCCCTGGTAGTACATTAAAGGGTCCGGGTAGTACAGGTCCCCGGTAGTACGTTAAAGGGTCCTGGTAGTACAGGTCCCTGGTAGTACGTTAAAGGGTCCGGGTAGTACAGGTCCCCTGGTAGTACGTTAAAGGGTCCAGGTAGTACAGGTCCCCTGGTAGTACGTTAAAGGGTCCAGGTAGTACAGGTCCCCTGGTAGTACGTTAAAGGGTCCTGGTAGTACAGGTCCCCTGGTAGTACGTTAAAGGGTCCGGGTAGTACAGGTCCCCTGGTAGTACGTTAAAGGGTCCTGGTAGTACAGGTCCCCTGGTAGTACGTTAAAGGGTCCGGGTAGTACAGGTCCCCTGGTAGTACGTTAAAGGGTCCTGGTAGTACAGGTCCCCTGGTAGTACGTTAAAGGGTCCGGGTAGTACAGGTCCCCTGGTAGTACGTTAAAGGGTCCTGGTAGTACAGGTCCCCTGGTAGTACGTTAAAGGGTCCGGGTAGTACAGGTCCCCTGGTAGTACGTTAAAGGGTCCTGGTAGTACAGGTCCCCTGGTAGTACGTTAAAGGGTCCTGGTAGTACAGGTCCCCTGGTAGTACGTTAAAGGGTCCTGGTAGTACTTACAGGGTCCTGGTAGTACAGGTCCCCTGGTAGTACGTTAAAGGTCCTGGTAGTACGTTAAAGGGTCCTGGTAGTACAGGTCCCCTGGTAGTACGTTAAAGGGTCCTGGTAGTACAGGTCCCCTGGTAGTACATTAAAGGGTCCTGGTAGTACAGGTCCCTGGTAGTACGTTAAAGGGTCCTGGTAGTACAGGTCCCCTGGTAGTACGTTAAAGGGTCCGGTAGTACAGGTCCCCTGGTAGTACATTAAAGGGTCCTGGTAGTACAGGTCCCCTGGTAGTACGTTAAAGGGTCCTGGTAGTACAGGTCCCCTGGTAGTACATTAAAGGGTCCTGGTAGTACAGGTCCCCTGGTAGTACGTTAAAGGGTCCGGGTAGTACAGGTCCCCTGGTAGTACGTTAAAGGGTCCTGGTAGTACAGGTCCCCTGGTAGTACGTTAAAGGGTCCTGGTAGTACAGGTCCCCCTGGTAGTACGTTAAAGGGTCCGGTAGTACAGGTCCCCTGGTAGTACGTTAAAGGGTCCTGGTAGTACAGGTCCCCTGGTAGTACGTTAAAGGGTCCGGGTAGTACAGGTCCCCTGGTAGTACGTTAAAGGGTCCTGGTAGTACAGGTCCCCTGGTAGTACGTTAAAGGGTCCTGGTAGTACAGGTCCCCTGGTAGTACGTTAAAGGGTCCGGGTAGTACAGGTCCCCTGGTAGTACGTTAAAGGGTCCTGGTAGTACAGGTCCCCTGGTAGTACGTTAAAGGGTCCTGGTAGTACAGGTCCCCTGGTAGTACGTTAAAGGGTCCTGGTAGTACAGGTCCCCTGGTAGTACGTTAAAGGGTCCTGGTAGTACAGGTCCCCTGGTAGTACGTTAAAGGGTCCGGGTAGTACAGGTCCCCTGGTAGTACGTTAAAGGGTCCAGGTAGTACAGGTCCCCTGGTAGTACGTTAAAGGGTCCTGGTAGTACAGGTCCCCTGGTAGTACGTTAAAGGGTCCAGGTAGTACAGGTCCCCTGGTAGTACGTTAAAGGGTCCTGGTAGTACAGGTCCCCTGGTAGTACGTTAAAGGGTCCAGGTAGTACAGGTCCCCTGGTAGTACGTTAAAGGGTCCTGGTAGTACAGGTCCCCTGGTAGTACGTTAAAGGGTCCAGGTAGTACAGGTCCCCTGGTAGTACATTAAAGGGTCCTGGTAGTACAGGTCCCCTGGTAGTACGTTAAAGGGTCCTGGTAGTACAGGTCCCTGGTTAAAGGGTCCAGGTAGTACAGGTCCCCCTGGTAGTACGTTAAACGGTCCTGGTAGTACAGGTCCCCTGGTAGTACGTTAAAGGGTCCGGGTAGTACAGGTCCCCCTGGTAGTACGTTAAAGAGTCCTGGTAGTACAGGTCCCCTGGTAGTACAGGCCCCCCTGGTAGTACGTTAAAGGGTCCGGGTAGTACAGGTCCCCTGGTAGTACAGGTCCCCCTGGTAGTACGTTAAAGGGTCCGGGTAGTACAGGTCCCCTGGTAGTACGTTAAAGAGTCCTGGTAGTACAGGTCCCCTGGTAGTACAGGTCCCCTGGTAGTACAGGTCCCCCTGGTAGTACGTTAAAGGGTCCTGGTAGTACAGGTCCCCTGGTAGTACGTTAAAGGGTCCTGGTAGTACAGGTCCCCTGGTAGTACATTAAAGAGTCCAGGTAGTATAGGTCCCCCTGGCAGTACGTTAAAGGGTCCTGGTAGTACAGGTCCCCTGGTAGTACGTTAAAGGTCCAGGTAGTACAGGTCCCCCTGGTAGTACGTTAAAGGGTCCGGGTAGTACAAGTTCCCTGGTAGTACGTTAAAGGGTCCTGGTAGTACAGGTCCCCCTGGTAGTACGTTAAAGGGTCCAATTAATACAGGTCCCCTGGTAGTACATTAAAGGGTCCGGGTAGTACAGGTTCCCCAGGTAGTACGTTAAAGGGTCCTGGTAGTACAGGTCCCCCTGGTAGTACGTTAAAGGGTCCAGGTAGTACAGGTCCCCTGGTAGTACGTTAAAGGGTCCAGGTAGTACAGGTCCCCCTGGTAGTACATTAAAGGGTCCAGGTAGTACAGGTCCCCTGGTAGTACGTTAAAGGGTCCTGGTAGTACAGGTCCCCCTGGTAGTACGTTAAAGGGTCCAGGTAGTACAGGTCCCCTGGTAGTACGTTAAAGGGTCCAGGTAGTACAGGTCCCCTGGTAGTACATTAAAGGGTCCAGGTAGTACAGGTCCCCCTGGTAGTACATTAAAGGGTCCTGGTAGTACAGGTCCCCTGGTAGTACGTTAAAGGGTCCGGGTAGTACAGGTCCCCCTGGTAGTACGTTAAAGGGTCCAGGTAGTACAGGTCCCCCTGGTAGTACGTTAAAGGGTCCTGGTAGTACAGGTCCCCTGGTAGTACGTTAAAGGGTCCAGGTAGTACAGGTCCCCCTGGTAGTACATTAAAGGGTCCAGGTAGTACAGGTCCCCTGGTAGTACGTTAAAGGGTCCGGGTAGTACAGGTCCCCTGGTAGTACGTTAAAGGGTCCTGGTAGTACAGGTCCCCCTGGTAGTACGTTAAAGGGTCCAGGTAGTACAGGTCCCCTGGTAGTACGTTAAAGGGTCCAGGTAGTACAGGTCCCCTGGTAGTACATTAAAGGGTCCAGGTAGTACAGGTCCCCTGGTAGTACGTTAAAGGGTCCGGGTAGTACAGGTCCCCTGGTAGTACGTTAAAGGGTCCGGGTAGTACAGGTCCCCTGGTAGTACGTTAAAGGGTCCGGGTAGTACAGGTCCCCTGGTAGTACGTTAAGGGTCCAGGTAGTACAGGTCCCCTGGTAGTATGTTAAAGGGTCCAGGTAGTACAGGTCCCCCTGGTAGTACGTTAAAGGGTCCGGGTAGTACAGGTCCCCCTGGTAGTACGTTAAAGGGTCCAGGTAGTACAGGTCCCTTGGTAGTATGTTAAAGGGTCCAGGTAGTACAGGTCCCCCTGGTAGTACATTAAAGGGTCCTGGTAGTACAGGTCCCCCTGGTAGTACGTTAAAGGGTCCAGGTAGTACAGGTCCCCAGGTAGTACGTTAAAAGGTCCAGGTAGTACAGGTCCCCTGGTAGTACATTAAAGGGTCCTGGTAGTACAGGTCCCCCTGGTAGTACGTTAAAAGGTCCAGGTAGTACAGGTCCCCAGGTAGTACGTTAAAGGGTCCGGGTAGTACAGGTCCCCTGGTAGTACGTTAAAGGGTCCAGGTAGTACAGGTCCCCTGGTAGTATGTTAAAGGGTCCTGGTAGTACGTTAAAGGGTCCTGGTAGTACATTAAAGGGTCCAGGTAGTACAGGTCCCCTGGTAGTACGTTAAAGGGTCCTGGTAGTACAGGTCCCCTGGTAGTACATTAAAGGGTCCTGGTAGTACAGGTCCCTTGTAGTACATTAAAGGGTCCTGGTAGTACAGGTCCCCCTGGTAGTACGTTAAAGGGTCCAGGTAGTACAGGTCCCCCTGGTAGCACATTAAAGGGTCCTGGTAGTACAGGTCCCCTGGTAGTACATTAAAGGGTCCTGGTAGTACGTTAAAGGGTCCGGGTAGTACAGGTCCCCTGGTAGTACGTTAAAGGGTCCTGGTAGTACAGGTCCCCTGGTAGTACATTAACCCTTACACTGCTCAGGGGTCCTGGGGACATTTACACCCCTGTGCGCAAGAAAAAAAAAAATTCCAAAAAATTTTTTCGTCTTCTAAACACGTTAATTTGTGTCCCCTGAGCACGGGAAAAATAGCAAAAAAATCGTAGGTCACATATTTTGGGCGCAATTGACCGAGGAAGTCTGGCAAAAAGTGGGCGTTGACAGAGCGGTCGCCAGGGCCGGTCTGCGTCACCCGCGCTGACAGATGGGAGTTGCCACAAAGATATTATTACCTAATTGTTTCAATGTCTCCGATTGATTTTTTCTTAGTTTTTTTGCAGTAATATTATTCAATAGTGTGTATTGTAATATATTTATATAATAAAAGTGGTGAATAATCGCTATACTCAAAAGTATGGTGTGCATATTAGTGATTCAATTATTATGTTCATAAAACAATAAACAAATAGTTTTGCTGCTATTACACTCTATACACAGGTTATATATAAGTATCTGCATATTTTGGTCACCATAACGAACCACTAAGTTGGTATTGAGAGTCGAAAAGCAACGAAGAGTTACCGCCACACACCAGCCAGCCACTCGCTGCCACTCCCTCAACACACGCACTAAACTTTCTCCCCCAACAATACCATTTGTGGTGTTATTACACTATATACAGACGTTATATATAAGTATGTATATATTTTGTTCACCACAACTGTACAGCTAAGCTGATATAGTTAGTTCAGGCACAAAGAGTCGTCGGTATACACAGCTGGCGGCTGGCGGCTCCCTCACTCATTCAAGGTCACACGCACTAAACTTTCTCCCCCAACAATACTGTTTTCAGTGTTATTACCCTATATACACATATTATATATAAATATCTACATGTTTTATGCACTGTAACTGTACACCTAAGCTTGTAGTGCGCCCAAAGAGCATAGTGGCCACCCTCTAAACAGCTTGACAAATCGTGCAGACGACGTCACCTCCGTCACCCAAATGGCTCCTCCCAGCATAATCCTTTTGCTGTTATTACACTAATACACACATTATATATAAGTATCTACATTTGTGTTCACCATAGAGAACCACTGAGCTGGTATGGTGAATGTAAACAATAACAGGTGGCCACACAGTCAGTAAACGATGCTGTCTTCCTCAGTCTCTCAGCATCACTCCTCCCACAGCGCTAATTATTACAACAATCCTGCTATTATCACAACCCTGGTTATTTATATCACAGTCACGGGTCATCTGTAATATTGTCATCACTAAATAATAACAGTTATATATTTATTTTGACATTTTTCGGTGATGCTGTGGTCACAAGCTGAACAGCAATGCTGATCGCTCATGCTGCGTGCGCCAGCCTTGGTTGCTCCAACAGTACTGTGCCTCTCACACCTGAGAATATTGCCCACGATTTTTTTTTTAAATTGCGTCTGTTTACAAGAGCCCTGAGGAAGCTACTGTGAACCCCGTGTAGCCGCGGGCCATTTGAATCGGGAATGGCACCCTATGGCGTATATATACGCCATGCGCACCGTCGGACATGTTACTCAGGGCGTATATATACGCCATGCGCAGTTTAAGGGTTAAGGGTCCTGGTAGTACAGGTCCCCTGGTAGTACGTTAAAGGGTCCTGGTAGTACAGGTCCCCCTGGTAGTACGTTAAAGGGTCCTGGTAGTACAGGTCCCCTGGTAGTACGTTAAAGGGTCCTGGTAGTACAGGTCCCTGGTAGTACATTAAAGGGTCCTGGTAGTACGTTAAAGGGTCCTGGTAGTACAGGTCCCCCTGGTAGTACGTTAAAGGGTCCTGGTAGTACAGGTCCCTGGTAGTACATTAAAGGGTCCGGGTAGTACAGGTCCCCTGGTAGTACGTTAAAGGGTCCAGGTAGTACAGGTCCCCTGGTAGTACGTTAAAGGGTCCTGGTAGTACAGGTCCCCTGGTAGTACGTTAAAGGGTCCGGGTAGTACAGGTCCCCTGGTAGTACGTTAAAGGGTCCTGGTAGTACAGGTCCCCTGGTAGTACGTTAAAGGGTCCTGGTAGTACAGGTCCCCTGGTAGTACGTTAAAGGGTCCTGGTAGTACAGGTCCCCTGGTAGTACGTTAAAGGGTCCTGGTAGTACAGGTCCCCTGGTAGTACGTTAAAGGGTCCTGGTAGTACAGGTCCCCCTGGTAGTACGTTAAAGGGTCCTGGTAGTACAGGTCCCCTGGTAGTACGTTAAAGGGTCCGGGTAGTACAGGTCCCCCTGGTAGTACGTTAAAGGGTCCTGGTAGTACAGGTCCCCTGGTAGTACAGGTCCCCCTGGTAGTACGTTAAAGGGTCCTGGTAGTACAGGTCCCCCTGGTAGTACGTTAAAGGTCCTGGTAGTACAGGTCCCCTGGTAGTACAGGTCCCCTGGTAGTACGTTAAAGGGTCCGGGTAGTACAGGTCCCCTGGTAGTACGTTAAAGGTCCTGGTAGTACGGTCCCCTGGTAGTACAGGTCCCCTGGTAGTACGTTAAAGGGTCCTGGTAGTACAGGTCCCCTGGTAGTACGTTAAAGGGTCCTGGTAGTACAGGTCCCCTGGTAGTACGTTAAAGGGTCCTGGTAGTACAGGTCCCCCTGGTAGTACGTTAAACGGTCCTGGTAGTACAGGTCCCCTGGTAGTACGTTAAAGGGTCCGGGTAGTACAGGTCCCGCTGGTAGTACGTTAAAGAGTCCTGGTAGTACAGGTCCCCTGGTAGTACGTTAAAGGGTCCAGGTAGTACAGGTCCCCTGGTAGTACGTTAAACGGTCCTGGTAGGACAGGTCCCCTGGTAGTACGTTAAAGGGTCCAGGTAGTACAGGTCCCCCTGGTAGTACGTTAAACGGTCCTGGTAGTACAGGTCCCCTGGTAGTACGTTAAAGGGTCCGGGTAGTACAGGTCCCCCTGGTAGTACGTTAAAGAGTCCTGGTAGTACAGGTCCCCTGGTAGTACGTTAAAGGGTCCGGGTAGTACAGGTCCCGCTGGTAGTACGTTAAAGAGTCCAGGTAGTACAGGTCCCCCTGGTAGTACGTTAAAGGGTCCGGGTAGTACAGGTCCCCTGGTAGTACGTTAAAGAGTCCTGGTAGTACAGGTCCCCTGGTAGTACGTTAAAGGGTCCAGGTAGTACAGGTCCCCCTGGTAGTACGTTAAAGGGTCCAGGTAGTACAGGTCCCCCTGGTAGTACATTAAAGGGTCCAGGTAGTACAGGTCCCCTGGTAGTACGTTAAAGGGTCCTGGTAGTACAGGTCCCCCTGGTAGTACGTTAAAGGGTCCAGGTAGTACAGGTCCCCTGGTAGTACGTTAAAGGGTCCTGGTAGTACAGGTCCCCCTGGTAGTACGTTAAAGGGTCCAGGTAGTACAGGTCCCCTGGTAGTATGTTAAAGGGTCCAGGTAGTACAGGTCCCCCTGGTAGTACGTTAAAGGGTCCGGGTAGTACAGGTCCCCCTGGTAGTACGTTAAAGGGTCCAGGTAGTACAGGTCCCCAGGTAGTACATTAAAAGGTCCAGGTAGTACGTTAAAGGGTCCGGGTAGTACAGGTCCCCAGGTAGTACGTTAAAGGGTCCAGGTAGTACAGGTCCCCTGGTAGTATGTTAAAGGGTCCTGGTAGTACGTTAAAGGGTCCTGGTAGTACATTAAAGGGTCCAGGTAGTACAGGTCCCCTGGTAGTACGTTAAAGGGTCCGGGTAGTACAGGTCCCTGGTAGTACGTTAAAGGGTCAGGATAGTACAGGTCCCCCTGGTAGTACGTTAAAAGATCCCAGTAGTACAGGTCATTTGGTAGTACATTAAAAGGTCCCAGTAGTACAGGTCATTTGGTAGTACATTAAAAGGTCCCAGTAGTACAGGTCCCCTGGTAGTACATTAAAAGGTCCCAGTAGAACAGGTCCCCTGGTAGTACATTAAAAGGTCCCAGTAGTACAGGTCCTCTGGTAGTACATTAAAAGGTCCCAATAGAACAGGTCCCCTGGTAGTACATTAAAAGGTCCCAATAGTACAGGTCCCCTGGTAGTACATTAATGGTTGAATCCCTTGTTAGAATCTGACCAGACTGTCAACTGAGTTAACTCATTTGTTCCATTTCCACAATGGTCACCCAAGTTAAAATCGGTGAACACCCCAAGAATATTGTTAAAAACATCGTGATAACTTATGAAACAAAATACCCAAAGTTTTTAATGTTAGGTCAGGTCAGGTCAGGCAAGGTCAATGGTTTACCACTGCGCCATGGGGACTTCATATCTATGGGGAAATTTTGAGCGTTAAAATCTGCGTTTGCCAATTTTAACTTGGGCGACCATTGTGGAAACGCAACACATGGGTTGACCCAATTTCTACTTGGGTCAGATTTCATTATGGTTCAGAACAAGATGACTGGCAAATGCTCTTTAATGTCGATAAATGCAAAACCTTACATCTGGGGCATAATAATCCACGTCACAACTACCAAACTGACAACACTACCTTACAGCAGATAGTTAAAGAAAAGGACCTTGGAATAAGAATCCATCATTCACTAAAATCTGCACAAGTGGCTCCCAGTTGGAAGTAAAAAAAAGCAAGCCAAACCCCTGGTAATAATCAAGCATACCTTTACCCTCGAGGAAAAGAAAGTAGTTGTTCAATTGTACAAGTCTCTGGTGCACCCCCACCTGGATTATTGCACCCAGGCATGGAGACCTCATCTTCAGAAAGACAGCCGCTCTGGAAAAGGTGTAATACCGAGCAACAAAAATCATACCAGAGCTTAGTCATCTCTCGTATCAGGAACGGTTGAGGGCCACAGGGCTAACAACACTGCAGACCAGGCATGACAGGGAGGATCTCATAGAAACCTTCATTATACTAAACAATTTGGACAATGTCGATGTGGACACTTTCTTCAAAAGGTCAGATGTAACACGAACAAGGAGCAACGGGTTCAAGCTCAACAAGCCACATTGTAGGACAGAAAACAAGAGATGCTTTTTCACCCATAGGGCTGTAAACCCGTGGAACCGCCTACCCGCTGAAGCCATAAACACCAAATCTCTGCTGGGTT
>WNGS01003388.1:21992701-21995201 GCA_020271785.1 Procambarus virginalis | reverse complement strand
TCTTTGTTATTGATTTCCCATTCACAGACTTGGTGTAGAGGGTGTACTTACCTAATTGCTTACCTAATTGTGCTTGCGGGGGTTGAGCTTTGGCTCTTTGGTCCCGCCTCTCAACTGTCAATCAACTGGTGTACAGATTCCTGAGCCTACTGGGCTCTTATCATATCTAAAATTGAAACTGTGTATGGAGTCAGCCTCCACCACATCACTGCCTAATGCATTCCATTTATTAACTACTGACACTGAAAAAATTCTTTCTAACGTCTCTGTGGCTCATCTGGGTACTAAGTTTCCACCTGTGTCCCCTTGTTCGTGTCCCACCCGTGCTGAAGAGATTGTCTTTGTCCACCCTGTCAATTCCCCTGAGAATTTTGTAGGTGGTTATTATGTGTGGGTGGGAATGGTTGAGGGCTGGGTGGAGTGTAAAGTGTATTGAGGGTATAAGGGCAGGGTGGAGTGTAGCTTACAAAGGCGGTCTTTTGTATCAGTAGCTGAGTTTGTGATGGGCGTTTGTTGACTGAATAACAAGGGCATGTTGGCTCGATTGTCTACCTCTCCTCGCCCACCTCTCTTCCCAGCCGTGCCCTCGTCAACCCCCGCTTCCTCTGGCCCCTTAGACGGGCTCACCATAGCCCGTGCTACATGAACACTTCGTTCTGAGTAGCTAAATCTGAAACATCATCATCTGTCCCCCTTCTCTTCTTCACCCACTCTCTCACTCCCTCTGGTTCCTTCTAGTCTGCTCCAACCACGTGGGCTGGACGGTAGAGCGACGGTCTCGCTTCATGGAGGTCGGTGTTCAATCCCCAATCGTCCAGAATGGTTGGGCCACCAGTCCTCCCCCCCCCCCCGTCCCATCCCTAATCCTCATCCTGACCCCTTCCCAGTGCTATATAGTCGTAATGGCTTGGTGCTTTATCCACGGGAGACATCTCCTGTCCACGAGGCTCACCATAGCCTGTGCTTCTTGCCCAGCTCCTGTGCCAGGTAAGTTACGGGCTCACCATAGCCCGTGCTACTTGGAACTTGTTCCGAGTAGCTGAATCTATAACAACAACAACGTGCTTTATCCTGATAGTTCCCTTCCCCACGGCCTGGCTCCCAGTTATGTAAGCCGTGTTTAATGCCGCAAAGGTTGCGTATAGGTATTGTGGGCCTTACACGGGCCAATGCTTATATTGAGATCAACTGCTGTCGGGTGTTGTGTGGTGTTCATGTCGGCCACACGCTGAATTCCAGTTCGTTGCTAAATTTCTACAAGTGTTGGTCACGTGTCGGCAACCTGTGGGGTAGGCTGTATCTAATCACAGCAACCTATTAGATATAATTCTCTATTACAGCCTATTGAAGACAATTTCAGTAATTATTACATCCAATTGAAGACTACTTTCTCTAATATTTTCCTAACTGCTGAGAGGATGAACGCCGACGGATAATTTATTAATTATAGATCTTTATTTTTATAAATTGACACAACTGTTTAAATCGTGTTGAAACTGGGTAATCTGGCTTGGGTTAATCACACTCTAAACATAAGGGGCATAACTAGTTGGTTTGTGTTCAAAAGTTAACTTGATAAACACCTCCAATGGATAAATTCAATTTACCAACTATCTCTAGGTTTGTTCTGAGTGTCTGTTCCCAATATTAACACAGTTCCTCTTCTTTTTGCCACCGTACAGATTATTTTCTGAAGTACTTAATATATGGCATTACCTCAGACCCCATAAAGACTCGATGTTTTCCCAGACTTTCCTGGTTTTCTGATATGTTTGTATTTGCTACATTAAATCGTCCGATTGTTTTGGTGTATTGTACGGCGTTTATCATAGATCTTGCAGCTCATTCCGTCGGAACTGTTTTCCTCTCGTGTGTCCAGCCATTGTGTGTGGTGCTCTAGCAGTGTTTTATCTGGTTTACAGGGTCTCCAGTTCACCTAATAAAGAGTTAGGAAAGTGGGAGAAGTGAGAGATGGCGGCGGGAAGAGGTAATAATAGTGAAGATGGTCAATAATACTTGTGTATAGACACATGGACACTACTTAGCCGAGGGCGTTGACCGCCAGGTGCGAAGTTGTCAGTTGTTTGTGTGTCTTAGATTTAGCCACTCGGAACGAAATATCACGAAGCACGGGCTATACTGAGGCCGTAAAGCTGTCAGTGTACCAGCATGTCTTATGGCAGCACAGCTGTGCACGCGCGGTGCAATGAGGAGTGCTTGCACGGGTTGAGAATGGGCTCTTTGGTCCCGCCTCTGCCTTAAATGACCCGGTTTACACATTTGCGAGCCTCCTGGGCTATTGTGTCTAAAGTTTCAAGCTTAGTGCATTGGTATTCAGAACCAGTGCTATATCTGTCAACGGGTAATGGCGAGTCGAACACGTGGCTAAGTCTAAACAATTGCAAATTGCCATGAGTGAGTTATTACAAGACAATCCCTGCATCACTTTCGACTCTATATAAGGGTCCAGGACGGATGGAACGTCACTACTTTCATGTGT
>WNGS01003388.1:21963880-21992676 GCA_020271785.1 Procambarus virginalis | reverse complement strand
TGGGTTGGGCTTATTATTAACAAATGATTAATATAAGAGCCTAATTGTCGGTAAGGTGATCAATATGTAGGTGGATATAGGCGTGTCAACAGGGTCTCACCTTGGTGTTGAATAAGCTCTCGGGGTCCATACAACAGAGGGCCCGCGCATTATGCACCTGGTCTGTCCTGCTGCTGCTGTCTGCTGCTGCTGACTGCTGCTGCTGCTGCTGCGCTCTGGATGTGTAGCGCTGCTCAGCTCGACGTGATGCTGCACTGTTGTAATGGGCGGCTTATAACGCATTGCATACTTTATTCCCAAAAAGACATGGTCACTTTACCAAGGGAGGAAGGTACTGAATGTCAAATATCTCTTCCTCCTTCCTGGTAAATATCAAATCTAGCATGGAGGGAACGTCCCCTTCCCTCATCCTCGTAGCTTGTGGAGTCGGCCACATGTTAGTGTGGTGAAATGATGCTTCATGCGCTATTCATGGTTGCTGAGTTGATACTGCGGCCTCCCCACCAAGGAAGGCTTGGTAATCAGTTATTACCAAATCAATTACCATTAGTAATCAGGGAGCCGGTCGGCCGAGCGGACAGCACGCTGGACTTGTGATCCTGTGGTCCCGGGGTCGATCCCGGGCACCAGAGAGAAACAATGGGCAGAGTTTCTTTCACCCTATGCCCCTGTTACCTAGCAGTAAAATAGGTACCTGGGTGTTAGTCAGCTGTCACAGGCTGCTTCCTTGGGGTGGAGGCCTGGTCGAGGACCGGGGCGCAAGGACACTAAAAGCCCCGAAACCATCTCAAGATAACCTCAAGATAGTAATCAGTAATTACTAATGTCCAGGAATTTTTCACGATGGCAGATGTTTACTAGAAACCTGAGGCAATGTATGGTTGCCCTGTTTACCACATGGCAGTTTTGAATCTTGCATAGTACAATACCTTAAAACATCTCTGGATGTGATGCTCAGCTGAAGGGTTGAAATGCATTCACTGCCAAATATTTGTGCTGTTTACTTTGGATTTAACATGCTTTGGGCTTAAATTATATATAGAACACCATTGAATTCACTTGTAGTGTACATCATATGAATCACAGTACTGTATTTACTATTGAAATGGTTAAAAACTTTTAAAAACTTTCAGTAATGATTATAAGTATTACTTTGATTATATCTTAGGAACATGCAATGCCGTAATAAATGAAAGAAAATAGTACATACATCATCTAACCACTTAACTGCGCCAACGAGTATTCTCAGTCGGCGGGAAACTGCGCCAACCGAGAAAACTCGTTTTGATTTTTCGTAACCAATTCTAAATGTGTACGAGGGTGGTTGTGCACGAAATGGACTCTTAGGACCTCCAGTGAGAGGCAGCCATCTTGAAAAAAATTCCCAGAATGCCCTAGGGCTGCTGGCTGGGTTAGTACTGAATGAGCAACCATGGGTGGCGCATGCGCCTCTGGCTCCCAACACCCGTACGATGAGGTGTTGAAAGATCATGCTCTGTCGGTGAAATTCAAACTTTATTGTTTGAAGAACATAAGGGTCATAATATTGGGGAAGCTAGGCGCAATAAGGACCTAACACAAAGGTCAGATGCAGGTGATACAGCACCTATGAGGACGATACAGCGAGCGTATCTAGTTGTAGCTCTGAGTATCACCCTTGCAATCCTATGCTATTTATTTAGATGATACATAGATGAATCGTTTTCTGTGTTCAGTGATGATGCATCTGATACAAATAGCATAGATGACCAGTGTTAGCGGCTTCCATGGTGGTGGTTTCCATAGATATTTTCAAGAATACCTGAATCTCTTCCTAACTGACGGACACTCTTTGAGGCAAGCTGAATCTCTTCCTGTGTGGGAATACAAAGCGATCTTTTCAAGACTATCTTACAAATCGATCTTTTCCTATAATCATTTCAATACTACCTTATGCTTTACAAGCTGGCTACATACAGCCTACAAGTACTAAAGCCAAGGGTATACGTGAGTGCGTTATTTGCAAGCACACAGAATGAAGAAATAGGAAGCGAAAATTTATCTGTACCTGGTGCACTGATAGCGAAGTTGCGCTGTGTACCATGGGCTACTTCGTTGATTATTACTCGCTTCCGAAGTACTGAGTGTGTAATACAGTGTGTTACTGTGTAAATAGTGTGTGAAACTGTACATATTGTAATTTTAGTGAATGTTTAACAGGTACAGGTTTATTGTGACAATAAACATTTATTGTGGGCACATTACTGACACATGTATCACAGTTCCATGGAACATTATGAACATTCTACTGTATACATATTGTAAAGGACACAAATATGCATCATATACGATAAAAAAAAATAAAACCGCATTGGAAATATATAAAACAAATAATTGAAAATATTTTGTGGCAACACCCGGTGCTTGAATGGCCTGCGCGACCGTGTCTGGGCGATTCACCCACGGGCGACCAGGCCCTGATGACGTCACAGGGCACCTTGTCCACGTCCCCACAGCCAAAGTAAGTGGAATTTGGTATTTATTTTTACATAGACATGTTCAGGGAAGGGAATTTATCAATTTACGAAGAAAAAGAATTTTTGGGGAACACTTTATTTCATGTGCACCGTGGGAATTTCACAATAAACTCCGCGCAGCACAGTGGTTAATAAACTAATAAATTGTTCCAGGGTTTCTACGCAAAGTGTATGGACTGCTGTCAGTGCAGCTGTTAGTTACTACAGTTGTGGCGGCAGCATTTGCTTACACTCCAGTTCTTCGTGAAGCCATTCATGCCAACCCATGGATGCTTAAATGTGCCTGCCTCTTACCATTGGACTCCTGATTGCTCTCCATGTGAAGAGGTAAATACACCAAAATTGTTCACTTTAACTATGCTTCTGTTTGTATATATGCTACACTTTGTACAGTATCCACTCAATTTAACGGCCTCTTTTATACCGATCTGCCGGTATTAACGACCGGTTTGGGAGACCGGTATCTGGAGCCTCCTATACCGGTCTGGCGGTCGATATTACAGACGGTCGGTATTGGGATTGTTGTGGCACAGGCGTCCCCTCGCATGGCGACCAGGCCACCGACCTGGATCGTCCAGACTCATATATTACATCTTAATTTTCTTTTAAAATGATTCAGTTTAATGAAGAAAATTCTAAATTATTATTAATAAAATATTTTGAAACAGTTTTTGTTAAGCAAAAGTCTTTGTTTTCTTATTAAATACCTTTTATAGTATAGGCACTAGGTATTTTTTTTCCCACGGACCTAGAATGTGCTCCGCCGCGCCATGTGTTCCCATTGTTTACTGTGAACTCGCGCGGCTAGCTTCAATTGTGAAGGATATTACTGTACTGTTAATTGTGATCTTTTTAATTTACAAAATGCCAAAAGTTACCCAAAGGAAGCGCCTGACGGTTGCACAGAAGCTGGAGTTAATTAAGAAACTCGATAAAGGATATTCTCATGCACGAGCAGCAGCAGAGTTTAACATCGGGAAAAGTACAGTAAGTGACATCAAGAAACAGAAGGATACTCTATTAAAATATGTGAGCACAACAGAGTGTGCTACTTCTGGTGCTGCATGTTCAAGAAAAACAGTAAAGTCTGGTCAGTATCCACAATTGGATGCTGCAGTGTATAAGTGGTTTATTCAGCACCGCACAATTGGCATGGCAATAAGATTTGAAGAGCTTAAAGTTGCAGCAAGTAAACTTGCCATTCAATTAGGTATAAAAGATTTCAATGCAAGTGATGGGTGGGTTGGAAGATTTAAGGCTCGTCATAACATTTCAAACACCAAAAAAATTTCTGGTGAGGCGTCAAGTGCTGATCCCACTAATGTTGATTCATTCAAGGCTAAATTAAACGAGTACATTGTCAGTAATAATTTAAGCAAATATCAAGTATATAATGCTGACGAAACTGGGTTTATGTGGCGAGCTGTACCAAGTACATCCTTAACCAGTAGGATGCAGGAAAATATTCCTGGACGAAAGATAAGCAAGGAACGACTCTCAGTCTTGCTCTGTGCTAATGCTGATGCCTCTCACAGGACAAAATGTGCCGTGGTAGGCAAGTCTAAAAATCCTCGAGCCTTAAAAAATATAATGCAGGCACTACCCGTAATATATTACAGTTCTAAGAAATCATGGTTTAATCAAACAATATTTACGGACTGGTTTGAAAACCACTTTTGCAAAGAAGTTAGAGAATTCCAGATCAACAAATGTGGAATAAAGGCCAGTGAGGTTAAGGCATTATTGCTGCTAGATAATGCCCCTGCTCATCCCATTAGCAAGTTAATTTCAAGGGATGGCAGAATAAAATGCATGGCACTTCCACCAAACACAACATCCTTGATCCAGCCCATGGACCAAGGTGTTATCCTTGCTGCTAAACGTATGTACCAAACAGCAATGCTTGAAGATGTTTTAGTTGTTTTACCTAGCGAGGAAGATGAATTGACAGGAAAGGATACAAGGGCTCAAAGAACACTAGAAAATCTCAAAAAGTACACAATCAGGGAAGCAATATTCCACTGGGCTAGGCTTTGGAATAAAGTGAAAGAAACCACACTAACAAATTCATGGAAGAAACTGTTAACAGAGAGGCCTAGATGTGACGCAGCAGTATCTGATAGTGAATTCGAAGGTTTTGAAAATGAAGCCAATGATTTTGAAGGGTTTGAAGAAACGATCCGAACAATGTTGCTCCAAGCTGGTCAGGGTGTACAAGTGAATGATATCAATGAATGGTTAGAAAATGATTACGATCCTGGTTATGAATTGTTAACTGAAGAACAGATTGCACAAAGTGTTCTCGGAAATGACTCTGATGACTCTGATGATGACTCGGACGATGTTGGTGAGGCTCTGCCTAGAGGTGTCGGATATCAGAAAAGATTGGAACAAATTGAGGAACTCATTGAATATTCAAGAAAAAGTAAACATGAGGTTGTTGGAAATTTTTATGTACACTTTACAGCCTTTAAGCAATGTCTCAGAACGTTAGCCAGAGAAAATCAGATTCAAACAAAAATAGATAAATTCATGATTTCAACGGTTCGTGAAAAATCTTCGTCGACAAGCCATGCTGCACCCGCCGATGCAGAATTACCATCGATAAGTCGTGGAGCATCCGCCGGCAACGAATGCTCTGCAAGCCATGCTGCACCCGCCGATGCTCAATTACCATCGACAAGTCGTGGAGCATCCGCCGACAACGAATGCTCTGCAAGCCATGCTGCACCCGCCGATGCTGAATTCCCATCGACAAGTCGTGGAGCATCCGCCGGCAACGAATGCTCTACAAGTCATGCTACATCCGCCGATGCTGAACTCTCATCGATAAATCATGGAGCATCCACCGGCAATGAATGCTCTACAAGCCATGTTGCACCCGCCGATGCTGAATTCTCATCGACAAGTCGTGACGAGTCATCCACTAACGATATAAATTATGATTGAAAGGCATATAAATTAGTGTAAAAAGTGTTGATAGAGTACAGTATTGTAAGTGTTAATGATTAATTAAGCCTAGACAAAAAGATACTGTACAGTGTAAATATACAGTAGAAATAATTGTCAATAGTGAAGTAGAATTAGAACTCATGTGAATTAGTAGTAAGCCTAGCTGTTGTGTGAAGTGAATGCCTGAAAATAAGTGTGCATACTGTATGTACCCTGTATGCAATATAAACAATATAAAACTAGCGCTGCAGAGGATGACGTAATCTTCAAAGCTTCGTAATCTTCAGCTTCAATAAAAGTAAGTCAATTTACCAATTTTATTATAGTATTACAAGATATTAATTTTTTTTCAACAAAAGCTACATATTACTCTCTGCAAATGTATATTCTATCGTTAGCAGAGAAAAGGTGAGCTCAAAATATTTCGTCTTGACTAGCTCTGTGACAAGGCTCGATCGCCATTGTTATGGCCTGGCCGCCACGCCCTGTGTCATAACATTAAAAATACATTGATCACATCACAATGCTTGTACTCTTCAAGTCACTTGTGCTGTCCCGTCTTGAGTACTGTTCAGTACTCACTTCCCCCTTCAGAGCAGGAGAGATTGCTGAAATAGAGGAATACAGAGAACATATACAGCACGTATAGACGCGATAAAGCACCTAAATTATTGGGATCGTCTCAAAGCTCTCCAAATGTACTCACTAGAAAGAAGACGAGAGAGATATCAAATAATATACACCTGGAAGATACTGGAGGGCCAGGTCCCAAATCTACACAGTAAAATAACAACGTACTGGAGTGAACGATATGGAAGAAAATGCAGAATAGAACCAGTGAAGAGCAGGGGTGCCATAGGCACAATCAGAGAACACTGTATAAACATCAGAGGTCCGCGGTTGTTCAACGTCCTCCCAGCAAGCATAAGAAATATTGCCGGAACAACCGTGGACATCTTCAAGAGGAAACTAGATTTATTCCTCCAAGGAGTTCCGGACCAACCGGGCTGTGGTGGGTATGTGGGCCTGCGGGCCGCTCCAAGCAACAGCCTAGTGGACCAAACTCTCACAAGTCAAGCCTGGCCTCGGGCCGGGCTTGGGGAGTAGAAGAACTCCCAGAACCCCATCAACCAGGTATCAACCAGGTATCAACATTACCTGCACTGTTCAGGGTAAATCAAAACACATCTCTAAAATTTTATTGAGAAAATATTAACAATCACTGATTGATACATGAAATATTTTGCAATACAAAGGAATGAATCAATTTTTTTCCACCCATCTGGACTTGATCAGACTGTGTTCACATATCATCCATGCAGCAGCCACCAGCTGGCTTAATCGTCGGCGTGGCACTAAACTGGAATGCAATTACACAATGAACTTTATTTAATTTTAGTTATACAGTATAAAATATATCCTACCTGAATGTTACTTGAAAAATTACCCGACCCGACCTAACTTCGGAAATAACGGAGCTCCGGAAATAACGACTAGGGTACAGCCCCATATAAGTCGTTAAATTGAGTGGATACTACTTTATATTCTTTGCTTGTAAAATTTCAAGTTGAGATTGTCAATGTTGCACGCAAAATTATATATTTCTGGGGGGAGCCTCTTCGGCTCCTCGGAGCTTATCCAGACTGATATACTAATATCAGACTTTGGCATCAGTCCTGTGTATGGAGTTCTATGGGCCTACTGGGGACCACGAGCCAGAACCTGGCCCCCTCAGAGAGGCATGGGGAGCAATGGCCTATAGAAACCCCCATGTGGTTGGAAGCATTCTATGTCTGCCATCGACCGGGTCAGGCACCCAGAAAGGTAAGCGTCCCAAAACAAACCCCCTATTATGGTGAAAATTGCTACCAAAAGCAGAACAAGTGGATAGAACTCCCCAAAAAGAAATGAGCAAACGAGCATGACGTCACACGTCATCGCACCACTGTCTGCGTAGCTCCCCCATCCTCGGGAGGGGAAAGGGGGAAGCCCCAGACCCCCGCCTGGCTATCCACCCTTCAGTTCTGAGGCTGATGCTATAGGCAACGGTCGTGTGCTCCAGCTCCAGTGATTGTTTCAACACTATACTTAGTGTGTGGTGACTGTCTTCTAGGTGGTGCGTGAGCCGGGAGTAATTTCCCAGTACTCAGGCTGCATGCGCCTACGGTTTCCTTCCCTATGTGCTCTGTAATTACTGCCCTTGGGGCTTGGGGTTACCTTCCCTAAGTTCCTTGGGTTCTGCCTCTGCTTGGTTTTTGGCTGCCCTCTGTGTGTTCTAGGGTGTTCAGTCTCCCTTGTTTGCCTTAGGATGAGGGGCAGTTTTGCACCGGCAGGAGCACAGGGTACTGCGCAGCATATTTTCACCAATCAAAGCGGCCAGCTCTGTTCCTCCTGGGTACGCTGTCCTTTTGAGGGTTTTTCTTTTTCTTTGTCTGCCTGGTGGGGGGGGAGGGGGTCTGCCTTGGTTCTTGCCTCCCTGTGTACTGAGTACTCTTCCTTTTTTCTTTCTCACAAATGATGGCCTCCGAAACACTATCACCCTTTAACTCCTTGTCGTGTATCCAAATTAATAACAACTTTTCTACTTTAAGTATTTGTGGTCTTTGTTTCATCATTGTTCTTACGCCTCTTGCCACTTTAGCACTCATAATGTCCTTTTTCTTCTTAAGTATAGTGCATATTGTAGGCGATGAGTCACAATAACATGGCTAAATTATGTTGACCAGACCACACACTAGAAGGTGAAGGGACGACGACATTTCAGTCCATCCTGGACCATTCTCAAGTCGATTGTGATAAGAAGTAGATGTAGGCAATAAATAGGCAAGAGCGGTGAGGAGCAAAGTAAGACGTAGTAGAAGGGATAGTAGTAGGAATAAGAACTGCAGAAGGCCTATTGGCCCATACGAGACAGCTCCTATTAAAACCACCGAATGAGAGGAGATAGTAATAGGAATAAGAATAGGATAGTAAGATAACGTAAGAGAAAAAACAATGAACAGAAAAAAGAGAGAGAGGAGAGAAAGAAAGATAAAATGAAGGGTAAGCTTATGTTAGGTCATGTTTGTTAGAAAGATTAGAGCATTTAAGTATATACTGTGAAAGGGAAGAGTCCACAGCAACAAAACCAGAACTCAAGTTCATGTTGGGTACATTGTGTATTAGAGCCGATTCAACAAGACAGCGTCTGTGTAGAGTAGAGGCAGGAAAGATTATTTTGGATTAAGACCAATCAATAGGATGATTGGAATCCCTCACATGACAGAAGAGAGCATTGTTAGTAAGAGAAAAGAGTTAAGTCTGCAGACACTAACAATGCTCTCTGCTGTCATGTGAGGGATTCCAATCATCCGGCCCCCGTGGGGTTTCCCAGGGCCATTAGCCGTTGGTACACGCTAAGGGAAGCCCAGGCAGGGTACCACAAACCGGCGCCCAAATCTACCAACAAGCTGCTAAAGCTGAACCCCGGGACGTGTCCACTCACGGGGGCCAAGTAGGGAGTACCGCCAACAGAAGAAATCAAAAGAAAATCACCTAGAACAGTAATGGGGGAGCATAAAGGCAGACCCCCACCAGGCAAAAACAAAAACAAAAGAAAAACCCCGCAAGAGGACAACGTACCCAGGCGGAACAGAGCCGGCCGCTGTTATTGGTGTAAACTAGCTGTGCAGTACCCCGCGCCCCTAACAGTGACGAAAACTACCACCTACCCAGAGACAAACCCAGCCCATCCTCCAAAAATGGGGTGGTAAATGTAAGGAGACAAATAAGTGCAATTATGTACTATTCATAGCAGTTAGGAATTGTACTTATTTTCACCGAGTATTAAATCGTACCGTCATATATATAGTGAATATTTGCGTTTACCTGAAAAACTGAATAGAAAACCACAACCTCACCTAACCGTCTTAGTTTTTGAAGATAATAATTTTATTGCTTCTTAATTACAATTAGTACTTAACCTATAGCTATATTGATATTACAGTTTTATAAAACTAATAAAACAAAACTAAAATATATCAATAAATTGTAAAGAAACTCAGGATATTTTAAAATTTTGTATAAAATCTATATTGTTTAATAAACCTGAAAAAGAAAGTCCTGATATTTAAAACTTGTGTATAGCATACTGAAATTGAAAACTTCATCCTAAAATTCTGAGTGTCTTAACAGAAAACGAGGAGAATTAAATCGGGGGAGGGGGTTGGGTAAATGTAACTGCCCCATAAGTGCAATTTTGCACTGTTTATGACAATAAGAAAATGTACTTATTACACTTAGTATTAAATAGTACTGTCAATTTGGAGGATGGGTTGGACAAACCAGGGAAACAAAACCCCAGCCGACTCCAAGGGCAGTTCAGTACCGAGCAGTAAAGGACACAGCGGAGGTAGAACCCAAGGTGACTTGTGGAAGATGGCCCCAAGCCCCAAGGGCAGTACTTACAAGGCACCTAGGGAAGATAGCCCTAGGCACATGCAGCCCGAGTACCGTGGAATCTTACTCCTGGCTCACACCCCACCAGTAGAGACAGTCTACACCACAAGGCACAGAACTGAAACAAAAACGGAGCCAGAGGCACTCGACCAGCCAGTAATACCATCAGCCAAGAACTGCCAGTTGGATCGCCGGCGTGGAAGGTCTGGGGCTCCCCCTTCCTCCTCTCGGGGAGGGGGGGGGTTGCACGCACGGTGGTGCGGCGACGTGATGACGTCATGCTAGTTTGATAATTTTGTTTGGGGAGTTCTGTCCACTCGTTCGCCTTTCGGTAGCAATATTTTTACCAGAATAGGGGTTTGTTTTAGGGCGCCTACCTTTCTGGGTGCCTATCCGGTCGATGGCAGACATAGAATGCTCCCAACCACATGGGGGTTTCTATAGGCCATTGCTCCTCGTGCCTCTCTGAGGGGGCCAGGTTCTGGCTCGTGGTCCCCGGTAGGGAAGAACTCCTAGCACTTTGACTGATGCCAGAAAGTTATACATATCCATTCAGCCTGGATAGCTCCGGAAAGCCTCCGGGACTCACCCAGAAAATGGCGTTTCATTACATTCAACGCTAGTTTTTTAACATTTCTTTCCAGTTGGACGAATTCTTGTTCTAAACTGACTTCCCAATTCCTAATCCTTTTCTACCAAGCCCTCTTTCTACCTATAAAGTTCTAAAGATCCTTTGTTATCCATTTTGGTTTAATATTATTCGATCTATTATAATCGAATAATAATATAATAGATTTTTGTAGCTCCATAGTGGCTGCTTAAAAAGAAAAAAAGAAATTTATGGCCTGAGGACAAGGAAGGGTATACCATGCTCTCTTGTAATGTATTTGAGGCATACCTATGCAGGCGATGAGTCACAATAACGTGGCTAAAGTATGTTGACCAGACCACACACTAGAAGGTGAAGGGACGACGACGTTTCAGTCCGTCCTGGACCATTCTCAAGTCGATTGTGATGAGGAAGTAGAGAGACAGGCAATAAATAGGCAAGAGAGAGCTGAGGAGCAAAGTAAGGTGAAAGGACGAAACGTCGTCGTCCCTTCACCTTCTAGTGTGTGGTCTGGTCAACAGGCATACCTACTTTGAATATATACTTCACATTAGATTTATATATTTATAATTAATGACATTTGTTTGAGGTTGTAGTTATTTTAATACATTTGTCTTTCAGACATCATGTGCCCATCAACTTCATGCTACTGGCGGCATTTACTGTGATTGAGGCCATCACTGTGGGAGTCGCAGTGAGTATGTACGATGCAGAAGTGGTTGTGAAGGCATTCTCTCTGACCTTGATCATCACAGGTGGTCTTACTGCTTACACTTTCCAAACTAAGAGAGACTTCACAAACATGGGCGCTGGGTGAGTCATTACCTGTTACCCCAATACTTGTATGTATATTTTTTAAAAATAATTGCTAATATCTATAGATGTGATTCTTAAATATATATTAACAGTGGAACTTCAATTCGGTGAACATGGATTTGGGGAATCTCTGGTTGGAATGCACACTTTCCAGGTCGGATTTATTCGCCCAATTCAACGAACAAGGGTTTGCTGAAGCTGGAGACGTGCAGATTTGTTTAGGATGTTGGGCAGAGTTTGCAGACTTGGGGAAATATTGCCCATCATATCATAAGTTAAAATGAAAGATTTCCTTTGTGAAATGAGCCCATAGAGCATGGGAAATATAAGGATATGAATGATAACTCTAATACAGTGGCACCTCGACTTACGATTGCCCCGACTTACGATAATTTCAAGTTACGATGTAAATTTGATCGAAAAAGGCGACTCGACATACGATGGTGTTGTCGACTAACGATATTTGTTGGTACACGTTTGGGTCGACCGAGCGCGAGGTTCCTGGTTACGCGGGCCGACCTGCCTCAGTTTACTACAGCTACCCGCTTAGTGATGATCACACCTATAAGAAATTCCATTTTTGTGGTGATTTTTTGCTTTTTGAACATAAAAGTAATTATTATATATCATGCCATGGGTCCCAAGAAAGTCAGTGGTAAGGTTCAACATATGAAAACCCATGTAAGGATGACCAAAGAGCAGAAACAAGAGATCATTCTTAAATATGAAGATGGTGTGTGCAGGTTGTTGAACTAGCTAGGCAGTACAACAAATCTCAGTCAGCGATATCCACCATACTTGCTAAGAAAAAGGACATTATGCTAAAGTGGCAAAAGGCGTATCAATAATCACGAAACATAGAACACAAACACTTGAGGATGTTGAACAGTTATTATTAATTTGGATACACAGCAAGGAGTTAGCGGGTGATAGAGTTTCAGAGGCCATCATTTGTGAAAAGGCAAGGAAATTGCATGAAGACCTTTTAAAGAAAACCCCTGGAACCAGTGATGCAAATGTGAAAGAGTTTAAAGCTAGCAGGGGATGGTTTGAGAAATTTAGAAAAAGAAGTGGCATTCATTGTGTTCTGAGTGTTGTGTGTTGCGAGCTGGTGGAGGAACACAGCGAAGAACTGACCACTGAAGAACTTCACAAGGGGCAGCAACAAGAGACGGCTGAGGAAATTTCTTCAGGGTAAGAGGAGACAGTACAGAATGTCCCTTCCTCATTAATTAAGAAAATGTGTGCAGCATGGAAAGAATTGCATACTTTTGCTGAAACGACTCACCCAAATCATGGTATAGTAGGCCGTTGCCTTAACCTTTTTAATGACACTGTGATGCCTCACTACAGACAAAAATTAAAACATATGGAAAAACAAAAATCTCTGGAAAGGTTTTCAGTGAGACAAACAAGCAGTGAATCACAACCAGGTCCTAGTGGTATGCAGGCAAAACGTAGGAGTGTGTGTACCCCAAGAAGTCATCACTGTCTGGTGTTATAATGAAAGGGGACTCCCCTTCCAAACAATAACACCTCTCCTCCTCCCCCCCCCCCTCCTCACCATCTTCCATTTGCATCATGAGTCCTCCATAAAGGTAAGATAAACATATGCACTGTATTGTAGTTAGAAAAAACATTGTATTCAGTATAAAATGTATTTGTAGGTTAATATTTTGGAGGGTGGGGAATGGATTAATTCAATTCCCTTTATTTCTTATAGGAAAAATTGCTTCGACTTACGATATTTCGACTTACGATCCGTCTCTGGGAACGGATTACCATCGTAAGTCGAGGCCACACTATAATATGGCTTTATTCACTTTTGTAGGGGGAGCCCCTACGGCTTCCCGGAGCTATCGATGGCTGATATGGATACCCTAATTACAGAGCACCACTTGGTTTCCGAACCCCTTGGGAACGAGACCCGTCGGTTATCATGTAAGTTCGTAAAGGAGAAATGAAGGAAAAAAATAAATTTGAAATGTAACAAAAAAAATTATTGAAAAATTTATGAATAAACTCTAGGGGGAAAAATTGACAGGTTCATAACGTAAATGTGACCGTACTAGTATTTTGTTTATGCTCACCAATAAGTGAAGTCCTGATCCGCTTATGTTGATGATCAATGTTGATGAAGCATAGTTATTTACATGGAAGAGGTGGTATTGGATGTTGATGGTGTTGGGTTGGCTGAAGCTGTTGGGTTGACTGGATGAACATGTGATGAGTCAGGTGCAGGTGATGCAATGCGAGCTTTCTTGGAAGCCATTGCAAAAGACACTTTAATTGACATTTGTTTGTGACATCATCTGCTACTGGCTTCTTCGTCACCTCACGCCTCTGTTTGAACCACTCCCACACTGCATTATCAACACTCTCCACCTTTGCTTTACTTACTACCTTTCTATTTCGTATTGCCTTACAACTTTCACTTTTAAAGAAATAGTAAAAAATGATAGGTTTAGCCTTAAGAAGATCAAAAATAGTACTTTTACTAATGCCATATCCAGAGCACACATGACACTTCTTGGGACACTGCTCTCCACCTTCATAATTACTTCAACTTTCTTCTCAAATGTCATCACTGACCTCTTTCTTTCATGTATCCCACTTGTTGATGCTTTTACTGACACGATGCGTGCATTTGGAGCCGACATGGTGCACGGATGTTCCTTGATTGTGCAGATATATCCAACAAAGTCATGGAATGAACACTCCAGAATCGTGACAAATCAAAACAATGGGAACAATAGGGCATGAATCTGTGATGTCACAGGGTAGCTGGCACCAGAGAGGTGGCGTCCGACACGGTCAGTAGGCAAACTAAACCATCTCCCACCCACCACTCACCATCACAGGCCGGCACGACGCTTGTCTGGCCGCTTCCTCACCTGAGCTTGGTTAGTGTAGGGTAACTCCCACCCCGGCCGGCGTGAGGCTTGGCGGACTGCTTCCTACCCGAACTTAGCTCGTGTAGCGCGACTCCCCAACCCCAATCGGGAAACTAGAAGTTTCGGGTAACTAGAGTTCGGAAACCAAGTGGTGCTCTGTATTTTGCTTCAGTCGATGTGGGTGGAGTTATAGCCTACCAGGGACCACGAGCCAGAACCTGACCCCCCCTCACAGAGGCACGGGGAGCAATGGCCCATAGAAATGCACATGTGATTTGGAGCATTCTATATCTGCCATCGACCGGGTGGACAGAACTCCCCAAACGAAAAACGAGCAAATGAGCATGACGTCACACAAGCCGAGCTGCATGTCTGCGCAGCTCCCCCCCCCCCCCCCGGGAGGGGAAAGGGGGAGCTCCAGACCCCTCGCGCTGAAACTGGGGCGATCCCTGCCCCAGTTTCTCAGCTGATGGGATCGTGCATGGTCATGTGGCTCCAGCTCCAGTCTTGTCTCAGTGCTGTTCATTGTTTTCAGTGCTGCTCTTACAGTAGTCGTGTGAGCTGGGAGTATTATTCTCAGGTACTTGGGCTGCATGTGCTTAGGGTCTCCTTCCCTGAGTGCCCTGTAAGTACTGCCCTTAGTGCTTGGGGTTATCTTCCACAAGTCACCTTGGGTCTACCTCTGTTGGCTTTTCGCTGTTTGGTGATTGACCGCCCTGAGTGTTTGGGGGTTTTCCTCCCTTGTTTACCTTGGGGTAAGTGGTAGTTGTAGCACTGGTGGGGTGCGGGGTACTGCGTAGCTAGTTTTCACCCATAACTGCGGCCAGCTCTGTTCTCTCTGGGTACATTGTCCACTTGTGTGGTTTTTCTTTTCTTTTTACCTGGTGGAGGGGTCTGCCTTGTGTTCTCCCTCCCCCCTTATATTAGGGTCGTTTTCTGGGGGGAGCCCCTACGGCTCCATGGAGATTACTAGGCTGATATGCTAATGTCAGACTTTGGCATCGGTCATGTGTATGGAGTTCTTATGGGCCTACCGGGGACCACAAGCCAGAATCTGGCCCCCCCCTCTAGAGAGGTAAGGGGAGCAATGTCCTATAGAAACCCCCATGTGATTGAAAGTATTCTATGTCTGCCATCGACCGTGTTAGGCACCCAGAAAGGTAGGCATCCCAAAACAAACCCCTATTCTGGTGAAAATTGCAACCAAAAGCCGAACGAGTGGATAGAACTCCCCAAACGAAAATGAGCAAACTAGTATGACATCACGTGTCGTCGCGCTGCTGTCTGTGCAGCTCCCCCCTTTCCGGGAGGGGGAAGGGGTAGCCCCAGATCCACTGTGCCAGCGATCCACACCCCAGTTCTTGAGGATGATGCTATTGGCTCGGTTGTGTGCTCTTGCTCTGGTCTTTTTGTGGCGCTGTGCCTTTTGTGTGGCGGCTGTACTCCAGGGGGGGGAGGGTGAGAGCCAGGAGTTACTCCTCAGTTTACTCCTCAGTACTCGGGCTGCATGCGCCTAGGGTTCCCTTCCCTAGGTGCCTTGTGAATACTGCCCTTAGAGCTTGGGGGTTACCTTCCACAAGTTCCTCGGGGTCTACCTCTGTGGGTCCGTTTAACTGCTCAGTTTTTCGGCCGCCCTCTGGGTACTTGGGTGTTTTGTCTCCCTAGTTTACCTTAGGGTAAGAGGCAGTTTTCGCACTGATAAGGGGAGCAGGGTGCTGCGCAGCTTGTCACCTATCACAGCGGCCGGCTCTGTTCCTTGGGGTACGTTATCCTCTTGCAGCATTGTTTTACTGTTTGTTTTTGCCTTGGTGGGGGCTCTGTCCTATTTGCCACTGGTGTTTCGTCTCACCCTGATACTTGGTGGTGCACCCTGCTTGGTCCTCATGATTGTACACGTCCCTGGGGTTTAGCTTTAGACAGTTTGTTTGGTAGTTTTGGGCACCGGTTAGCAGTACCCTGCCTGGGTTTACCTGAGCGCGAATCCTCTTCAAGGAAACGCTCAAGACTCCTGGGAATCCCCTAGGGAACACGTGGGTCCAATGGATGTGACCCCAGGGTCCCTCCCCTCGCTTCATGCGAGTTTGAGGGTTCTTCGGCCCCCTTGTCTCAGGGGGGACCCTCACTGTTTTTGTCTCCGTCACGCAGCCTGTTGGGTCGGTGACACTTTCGACCCTGAGTCCTGTGAGTATTACTGCTTGCTGGTGACTCACTTTACCCAATCTGTGGATGTTCATCTACGGGTACAGCTGCGCAGGCATTGCTTTCTAGGTTTCGTTTGTTGCAACGCACTCGGTTTGGTTGCTCACCCGGATGCCCCACGGCTGCCCCGTTTTGCTTATAGGGACCCGGACTTGGTGGTGGGGGTCGCTTCGACCCTGGTTCAGTCCACACCTCCTAGTCCTTCCCCTTCTGTTGTTCATCCTGATCCCCCTTCCCTGCTTCCGGCCCCAAAAAGTCTGAAAGTTTCGAAGTCGAGACAGGGGTTAGTTGGTTTTGAGACTTGGACTGGTACGTCACGTGGATGGTTCGATCTTCTCCTTGAGTCTTCATGTATGGTATTTTTCACTCGAGTTTATCATCATCTCTATGGTGATCAGGTGGCTTCCTTATTAGTGTCCCACCTGCGGGCTTCGTCTCGGCGGCAGTACAGGCATACCTCAGTTTAAGAGTTTAATTGGTTCCTGGAGACGCCTCGTATTCCGAAAACTCGTATTCTGAAGCTAATTTCCCCATAAGAAATAATGGGAAATGAATTAATCCGTTCCTGACTACCCCAAAAACCCCATATCAAACTAAATTTTTATACCTAATTCATCTAAATAAACCTACAAAACTATGTTCAAGTTATTACTTACCTTGCTCTTGAATGCTGTAGGCGTATGGAAGATGGTGAGGAGGGGGGAGGAGGAGAGGAGTTACTGTTTGGAAGGGGAGTCCCCTTCCATTATCACATCAGGCAGTGAGGACTTCACTGGTATGCACACACTGGCACATTTTGCCTGCATACCACTAGGACCTGCTTGTCTTACTAAGAATTTGTCTAAAGACACTTGTTTTTCCCTACATTTTAACACTTGTCTGTAGTAAGACATCACATTATCAATTAAAAGGTCAATGCAACGGCCTGCTACAGCTTTATCTGGGTGAGTTTTTTCAACAAAACTTTGCAGTTCTTCCCATACTTCACACATTTTCTTAATCAAGAAGGGACATCCTCTACTGCCTCTACTCACAGCTATTTTCTTAGGTTGAACCTTATCAATGGCTTTCTTGAGACCCATGGTGAGATATATAATAACAAATTGTATAGTCAAATGACCAAAAATCCAACAAAACACTGAAAATCCAGGTGAAGAATTGATGTGTGGTAGTCACTGAGCGCGAGACAATGGTAAACTGAGGGGCGGAGGGGTGGAGGGGCGACGATCGCTGAACCACCACCTCTAGGTCGGCCTGTACGCGTATCAACAAACTCGCGTCCCGAGGTAACCCTCGCGTTCCGAGACATATTTCCGAGGAAATCCTGCTCGTCTTCCGAAAAACTCGCATACAGGGACACTCGCATTCCGAGGTACCACTGTATGAAGTTTCCTGGCGGTCCTTCCGGTTCTTCTTACATCTTCGTCGTCGTACTTTGCTTTCTCTTAGGGTGGTGGTCTCTTAGGTCGCTTTCTCATACGTCAGGCTGCGAGCAGCCGCGTCCAACAGCCTGGTTGATCAGTCCAGCAACCAGGAGGCCTGGTCGATGACCGGGCCGCGGGGACGATAAGCCCCGGAAGCACCTCAAGGTATCCTCAAGGTAGGTAAGGTGGTATTCTTTCTCTCTTGGTTGTTCCAGGACCTGTCTCCTTATGCCTAACACTGTCGCCTCATATCGTGCAGCGCTGGCGGAGCCGCTTCAGCTTGCTTTCAGTATTGATGTCACGTCTGCGCCGTTTTGCAAGCTGTCTCGGGCGTTGTTTCACCTCCGGACTGCTCATGTGCTGCCTGAATCGTCCTGGTCATTGGACAGTGTGGTCTCTTTTCTTTCTTCTCCTCGCTATGTTGTGGCCCCTTCAGTTCCAGATTGTTTTTCGAAGGCTCTTTTCCTGTTGGCATTGGCCTCTGGGGGTCGGGTAGGGGAGCTTCATGCTCTCCTCCGGCGCAGAGGTTTCTGCTCCTTCAGTCGGGGGTGATCGGTTTGTTCATCTGCAACCTTCTCCTTTTTCTGGTGAAGAATGAGACTGCTGCTTTTCGGTGGAGTCCCTGGGTTGTTGATGCTTGGTTGGTTAGGCCGAGGGTGCATCATGTTTTGTGTCCGGTTGCGGCTCTCCCCCGTTATTTGTGCGCCACGGCTTCTGTGTCCATGGATGTGCTTTGGGTTGATCCGGTTTCCCTTCTTCCTTGTTCGAGAGTGCGAGTCTCCCAGGTCGTCCGCAGGGTTATTAAGGCTAGCCAGCCTGCGGTCTATCCCTGTGCCCATGACGTCCGCAAGTTCGCGACTCTTGCTGCCATCTTTGGCAATATGCCCTGGGCTGACATTCGGGCGCGGGGATTTTGGTGGTCGAACAGGGTCCTGGCTGCTCGTTACCTTGTAAACATTCCTGGGGCCCTGTCAGGCCTGTGTCGCTTTGGGTTGGCGGATGCAGCCAGCTTTTTTGACTTTGGGTTGAGGAGTGAGCAGCAACCGCCTCCCGGGTAAGTCCCTATTCTTTTCCTCTGTGGGGAGTTTGCTCCAGGAACCCGTAAGGGCTCTCCCCAGAAAACCAGCGTTGAATATAATGAAAAGCTATTTTCTGGGTGAGTCCCGGTGGCTCCCCGGCATCCCTCCCTCCCTCCGGTTGGCGTTTTTTTCACGCGTTTTGACATCCAGCCTCAGAACTGGGGTGTGGATTGCCGGCACGATAGGTCTGGGGCTACCTCTTCCCCCTCCTGGGGAGGTGGAAGCTGTGCAGACAGTGACGCGATGACGGGTGACGTCATACTAGTTTGCTCATTTTCGTTTGGGGAGTTCTATCCACTCGTTCAGCTTTTGATTGCAATTTTCACCAGAATAGGGGTTTGTTTTGGGACACCTACTTTTCTGGGTGCCTAACCCGGTCGATAGCAGACATAGAATGCTTCCCATCACACGATAGAGGAGACCCTTGCGTCCCCTCTCGCTTTGTGTGAGTTTGAGGGTTGCTCTGTCCCCTCGTCTCAGGTTGACGCTCAGTATTTTTGCCTCCGTCATGCTGTCTGTTGGGTCGATGACACATTCGACCCTTAGTCCTGCGAGCTGTGCTGCTTATTCGTGACTCAATTCACCCAGTCTGATGATGATTTGCTTCGGGTGCAGGCAGCTTGCGCATTGCAGGGTAGGTTTATGTTGTTGCAACACGCTCGGGTTGTCGCTTTCCCGGATGCCTCGAGGCTGCCCGGCTTTGTCTATAGGGATTCGGACTTGGGGGTGTTGGTCGCTTTGGTCTTGGTTCCGTCCGCGTCCCCTTGTTCTTCCCCTTCGGTGATTCATTCCCCCCCCCCCTTGCTTCTGGCCCCTAAACGTCTGAGGGCTTTGGGGTTAGGGCAGGATGTAGAGGTTTCCGAGACTGGCAGTTTCGGGGGTTGCCCCGTCCGGGGTGGCTGCAGAGGCATTCGAGTCTGTTCCTCCTGCCGATGCTCCAGAGTCTGACCAGTGGGCCTCTTCCCTTCTGGCTGCACTGTCCTTTTCTTGTGGATCCGGGGCTTTGGAGGACGTCTCTGGCCTTGGGCTTGTGTGGAGGTTCCTGGAGTTGGGGAGGAGCTGACTTGGGGGGGGGGGGGCCCTGGGTTCCATTGGACTCCGCCTGGATTTCCTGTCATGAGTGGGGCTTACTGTTGCAAGGAATGTGGTTTTCTTTCCCCTCTTCCCCTCTGCGTACAATTTGGACTTGGGTTCTGCTCCTCCCCCTGGTTCAGTTCCATGTCCCTGTGGATTCTTCGGTTCCGTCTTTCCGGAGGTTTTCGGCTTCCCGCATCTCTCCGCCTGAGGTGCAGTCGGCTATCGCGGCTTACCTCCTGCGTGACCCGAAGTACGCCTCCATAATGGATCCTTCTTCGTTCAGGTTTGGATCGTCGTGTCCTTACAGGGTGCATTACGAGGTTCCGGGGTCGTCCTGGCTTGCAGACAGCCCCCTTGTTTTCATTGGAGGCTTGGGTCTTGTTCTGTCGGACCCACGGCTTTTTGACTTCGGTCCTGCATTTCTTTTCCCCTCATGGAACTGTCTTCAGATTGGCTTGCGGAGGATGTAGAGGCGCTTGGGGCCGTTCCGGGGTCTGGTGCCTTGGTCTCAGCTGTTCGAGCATCGTCTGACATGTTGAAGCTGTTTGCGCTGATCCTGTATGGGGTGTTGCTGCGTTTTTTTGCTGCACATTTCACGTGTCAACAGGCAGTCCTTGCTTCCTCCTTCGAATCCGCTTGGGCCCTGGTTCTTGGGTTGTCTTCTCCCTTTTGTCCTCTGCTTTATTAGGCTTCTGCGGTTGAGCATTATATTCAGGCGGCTTCTACTACTTGCCGCCCTATGTCTGAGTTGTTGATGCTCCAGGGAAACCAAGGGGTTCCTTCCCGGTAGGGTCATGCCAGGGCTTGCGGTTCCTTTCGTCTGGGTAGGCCACAGGTGTCGGGTTCGGCACAGGTGCCGCATGCGGTCCCACCTGTGCCTGGTCGGCGCGGTGTTCACTCTGCATGCAGGTCGGGTTCTCGTAAGGGGCGGTGGCCCTTTCACGGTTTGCCCCATTGACGGGGAGAAGGGGGGAGGCTTGCTCTGTTCACTCATGCCTGGTCTCACGATTTGTGGGCGTTTCAGGTCGTTTCTTGCAGCCTGCGGTGGCGTTGGGTGGCTCCTCCTCCTTCGGGGCTGACGGGGCAGGCTTCCTCTCCTGCACTCTGTCGGGTCATCTTGGAGTGGGTGTGCTTGGGCGTGGTCGAAACGACAATGTCCCTCAGGTGGGTTTCCCGCCCTGTTTCTAGTTCCGAAACGGGACTATGCGGACCTGTGGTTCATTCTGGACTTGTCCCTTCTGAACCCTTGGGTTTCTTTCCCCGCTCGTTTCGGATGACCACTCTGTCCCAGGTCCAGCTTCTGTTGGAGCCGGGCACTTGGATGGTGCCCCTGGACATCAAGGACGCGTATTGGCACGTCCCTATTCATCTGGGGTCCAGGGATTGGCTCGGTTTTGTTGTGGGGCGTCAGTGCTACCCCTTTCGTTGTCTCCCTTTCGGGTTGAATCTGGCGCCTCACGTGTTCACACGCCTTAGCTGGGTCGTGGTGACCCATCTGCGTCTGTTAGGTGTTTGGGTGTTGGCTTACCTCGAAGACTGGCTGGTTTGGGCTCCCAGTCGGTCCGCGTGTCTGCTCGCCAGGGATTTGGTACTTTCCCAGCTCGCCGGGTTCGGGTTCCTTGTGAACTGGCGGAAGTCCCGTCTGGTTTCCTCCCAGGTTCGGTCCTGGCTGGGTCTTGTGTGGGACTCTAGGACCGCTTTCTTGTCTCTTCCTCCGGAGTCTCTCCTTCGGCTGCGGTCTCGCCAGTGTCTGTTTCTGGGGGGCTCCCGGGTCACCCGGAGGTTGCTCGAAGGTCTGTGCGGGAGCCTGAACTTCACGATGTTGGTCTACCCACCGGGTCGGGTTTGGCTTTGTCGGCTGTTCTGGTTCCTTCTGGGACGTCCCTTCCGCCTCTCGCGATCGCTGGGTCGTCCCCCCCCTCCCCCCCGGAGACTTTGTGTCGGCTGCTGCGTCGCCGGTTTCCTCTTTGTTTTTCTTTTGAAGAGTTCTGTCCACGCTTTTGACGATTTTCGTTGTTAACCAGAATAGGAGTTTTGTGTTGTGGCGCTTACCTTTCTGGGTGCCTGTCCCGATCGATTGCAGATATAGAATGCTCCAAATCACATGTGCATTTCTATGGGCCATTGCTCCTCGTGCCTCTGTGAGAGGGGGCCAGGTTCTGGCTCGTGGTCCCCGGTAGGCTAAAACTCCACCCACATCGACTGATGCAAAATAGTTGGGGTATCAATATCAGCCATGGGTAGCTCCGGGGAGCCTCTGGGACTCGCCCAGAAAATGGCGTTTCATTACATTCAACGCTAGTTATTTAATAATTTTCATGGATGGATGCAATATTAAAAGTTGGGACATTTTATTGTGTAAAAAAAATTTATGCAAATCCCTCACTACAATGAGACGGAGTTGGTCCCAAATAGTTTGAATCAAAGTTGTACTGCATGTAAATGTTCAGTTGCAACATACACTTTCCAGGCCAGATTTATTCATCTGCTTCGCCAGATAAGTGGTCGGAGATTCAGTAAAGCAGGAAATGTGTGGATTTACTTAACACTTTGGCGTGCCCCCCGCGGCACCCTTCAACTGTGCGATTTGGGTCCCAGGGTTTCACGGGAGCGCGCGTTAATTCTGAAAAGTGTATACTCTCTTCAACTTTGTCACCTTAATTCTCGTCCTACAAGATTAAATTTGGTATCGTTGTGTTTGCAATAGAATTCTCTACAGCACTAAATGCATATAAACTCCAAAAGCCCGGCTAATTACCCGCAGAAAACAGAGAAAGTGCGAACGAGTTACCCAGGAGTGCGCAAAAGCGATAAAATGTGTTCACTATTTTCACTCTGGTCACCTCAATTTTCGTCCTAGGTCTTTCATTTTGATATCAATGGGTTCGCAATAGAATTCTCTAGAGGAGCATTAGCATATAAATAAAAAACCTGGTCACACTCCAACAGCCGACGAGTTGAAGACGGGCCACGTTAGCCGCGAGTGAGCGCCCAGACGCCTTCCAGCTAAACTCCCAATTCCTGCCCACAAATGTTTAGTACTATTGTGTGTTGAACATGACATAGGTGTGTAGGGAAGACATAGGCGCGCATTTTGAAACCAGTCCCCAAAAAATCGGATAAAAACCTGATTTTTGGCGATTATTTAAAGTGGATGACGCAATGCTGCGTCATGCCCGGCAGCACCGCCACTAAACGGATGACGCAGTGCTGCGTCATGCCCCAGCGAAAGTGTTAAGAAGCAGGGCCAAAGACCTCAGACCAGTTGAAAAATTGTCTATCAGATAATAGATTGAAATTAAAATTTCCCTTTGTGGAATTAGTCCATAGAAAATGGGAATATTAACCCTTAGACCACGCAATACATACATACATTCATACATACATATGTACATGATTTGACAAAATAATTTAACACAAGTTTTTAAAACTTGCACAAACACTTTCCAATATTTTTTTTTTTTTTTTGTATAACCACTTAACTGCGCCTACCAAGTATTCTCGGTAGGTGGGAAACTGTGCCAACCGAGAATTTTTTTTTTTACCCATTCTAAATATGTGCGTGGTTGGTTGTGTACAAAATGGACTCTTAGGACCTCCAGTGAGAGGCAGCCATCATGGAAAAAATTCCTAGAATGCCCTAGGGATGCTGTCTGGGTTAGTACTGAGTGAGCAACCATTGGTGGCACACGCGCCTCTGACTCCCTGACATCTGTCTGACGTGGTGTTGAAAGATTGCGCTCTGTCGGTGAAATTCAAACCTTATTGTTTGAAGAACATAAGGGTCATAATATTGGTGAAGCTAGGTGTAATAATGAGCTAACACAAAGGTCAGATGAAAGTGATACAGCACCTATGAGGACGATACAGCGAGCTTATCCAGTTGTAGCTCTGAGTGCCACCCTTGCTATCTCCAATTTATTTAGATGATACGTAGATGAATCGTTTTCTGCTTTCAGTGATGATGCATCTGATACACATAGCATAGATGAACAGTGTTAGCGGCTTCTATGGTGGTGTTTTCCATAAATATTTTCAATTATAGCTGAATCTCTTCTTGACAGACAGACACTGTTTGAGGCTGGCTGAATCTTTTCCTGTGTGGGACCTAACAAAGTGATCTTTTCATGACTACCTTACAAATTGATCGTTTCCTGTAATCTTTTCAAGACTACCTTACGTTTTACAAGCTTGGCTACATACCACCTACAGGTACTAATGCCAAGGGTTTACATGAGTGCGTTATTTGCAAGCACACAGAACAAAGAAACAGGAAGCGAAAATTTATCTGTACCTGGTGCAACGAGTGCGAAGTCGTGCTATGTACCATGGACTACTTCGTTGATGATGACTCGCCTCCAAAATACTGAGTGTGTAATGCAGTGTGTTACTGTGTAAATAGTGTGTGAAACTGTACATATTGTAATTTTAGTCAATTTTTAACAAGTAATATTGCAACAATAAACATTAATTGTGGACACATTACTGACGCATGTATCACAGTTCCATGGAACATTATGAACGTTCTACTGTATACATATTGTAAAAGACACAAATATGCATCATATACGATAAAAAAAAATCGCATTGGAAATACATAGAACAAATAATTGAAAATATATTGTGGCAACACCCGGTGCTTGAATGTCCCGCGCGACCGTGTCTGGGTGTGTCATGCACGGGCGACCAGTCCCTGATGACATCACAGCACACCTTGTCCACGTCCCTACAGTTAAAGTAAGTGGAATTTTGTATTTATTTTTACATACACATGTTCAGGGAAGGGAATTTATCATATTACGAAGAAAAAAGAATTTGGGGGAACACTTTATTTCATGCTCACGGGGAATTTCACAATAAACTCGGCGCAACACGGTGGATAATCAACTAGGCAAATGCTCCAACTTTGTTGGATTGATCATAGCGTAACTTGAAAAACAAGAGAACAAAAATTTAATTTTTAAATTGAATATTGAAAACTCCAGATTTTCAATTCAGAATAAATAATATGAACTATTGCCAATTATTCATTTAATGTTGTTATTTTCTCAGAATAGCATATGATCTTCATTTTCATCAAATTAGAATATAGGTTTTCAGTATAGTTTACTGTAAAAAAAATCATCAATAGGGCATTTGAAATATGCAGCAAATTTAGACCAAAAAAAATTATAACTCCAATTGTATAAAGTTTATGAAAAATCAATTCTGAAGGAATTGTAGAACAGACAGCTGAGCACAAAATGTCAAAATAGTGAGAATCGGTCAAAAACTTGAATTTTAACCCTTCAATTGCGCATCGCATCATATGATGCTTTGACCGACTTGCAGTAAATTGCGTGTCGCATCATATGATGCGTTGGAGTACTACGCAATATTTAAACGGCCCACGGATACACGGGGTTCACCACACCTTCATCAGGGCTCTTGTAAACAGACGCCATTTTTTTAAAAAATCGTGGGCCAAACTCCCGGGTGTTAGGGGCCTCAGTATCGAGTAAGCTACCAAGCCTGACGCACGCAGCATGAGCTCACAGCACTGCTGTTCAGCTTGTGACCACAGCATCGCCTAAAAATGCCATAATATACTTGTTCATGCTATTATGTAGCGATAATATTATTACAGAAGACCCCTGACTGTGATAAAACTGACTATGGGTCTGATAATAAGAGGATTGTGATGATATTTAGCGCTGTGCTCCATGGAGGGAGGAGTAATGCTGTGGGAGGGAGGGTGGTGGCATTGTTATCTGACTGTGTGTGGCCACCTTTTATTGACTGCACTCAGCATACCAGCTTAGTGGTTCGCTATGGTGAACACAAATGTAGATACTTATATATAACGTGTGTATAGAGGGTATAAACAGCAAGAGTAGGAGGTTGGGAGCCGCCATTTAGGTGAGAGATAGAGGAGCGTCGTCTGCAGGAATTATCGTGTTGTTTACTGGTGACTACGATGGTCTTTGGGCACCATACCAGTTTACTTGTACAAGTATGGTGAATAAAACCGGTAGATATTTATATATAATGTGTGTATATAGCGTAATAACACCACAAGCAGTATTGTTGGAGGAGAAATATTAGTGTGTCTGGCCTTGAGGGCGGCAGCCATCAGCTGACTGTGAGGTCCTACGTCTTTCTGCCTACTCACCATACAAGAGGTCCTACTCACCATACAAGCTTAGATGTACAGTTATGGTGAACAAAACATGTAAATACTTATATATAACATCTGTATATAAAAGCAAAAACAGTATGGTGAGTGGAAAATGGTGGCAAGTCAGGTGAGGTGAGGGAAGGAGGGAGTGGCAGCCAGTGGCGGGCTGCCACTGCCACTCAGCATACCAACTTAGTGGTTCGTTATGGTGAACACGAATGTAGATACTTATATATAGCGTCTGTATATAGTGAATAAAAGCAAAAACAGTATTGTGGGAGGAGAATGTGGGTGAGTCTGATGACTTGAGGGAGGGCGTGAGTGGCTGGCTGGTACACGGCGGTCACTCCTAGTTACTTTTCGATTCATAATAGCAACTTAGTGGTTCGTTATGGTGAACAAAACATGCAGATACTTACTATAACCTGTGTATATAGTGTAACAACCGACAAGTATTTGTTCACTGTTTGATGAACATAATTGAATCAACAATAAGCACACCATATTTTTGAGTACAGCGATGATTCACTCATTTCATTATATAAATATATCACACTACACACTATTGAATAATATTACAGCAAAAAAAACTACGAAAATCAATCGAGACATTGAAATAATTAGGCAATTATCTCTTGTGGCAACTCTGTCGGCCTGACAGCTGGCGATCAACAGACCGCCTGGGACGCATGCTGAGTGAGCGCCTGTTTTGTGCCAGACTTCCCGCCCTATAGCGGCCAATATATTCAACTTACGATTTTTTTATTATTTTTCCCGTGATCAGTGAACACAAATTAACAGTTAGAAGAAAAAATTTTTTTTTTTTTTTTTTTTTTTTTTTTTTTTTTTTGTATCACCTGTGGGTGTCAAATGGTATATAGCTATGCGCCATTTAAGGGTTAAAATATTCATAGAGTGACTAATAAGGTCAATTAAAATCATGTAAACATAGTATTTCTTACCTAGAGTAACTAATATATAGGTAACGTATGATACCTTAGTATAATGCATTGTTATTGATCTACCAAGATAAACAATAGAGGGACACTGCTGACACCTACGCCTATCCTGGAAGCGTCACCCCTTGCAACGGAATCCACGCTCCAACCGAACCTGGGGCCTACGGGTGTCCCTCCCATCATAGTACGTTGAAGCGAGGTTGTACTGTAATGGGAAATGAATTAATACATTCCAGACTACCCAAAAACCCCCACATCAAACTAAATTTTTATACCTAGTTCATCTAAATTAACCTACAAAACTATGTAGTGTTCAAGTTATTACTTACCTGGCTCTTGAATGCTGTAGGCATATGGTAAGATGGTGAGTGCAGGGGGGAGGCAAGAGAGGAGTTTACTGCTTTGGAAGGGATGTCCCCTTCCATTATCGCGTCGGGCAGTGAGGACTTCACTGGTATGTACACACCTGGCACATTTTGCCTGCATACCAACTAGAAGACTTCTTGACTTACTAAGAATTTGTCTAATGGCACTTGTTTTTCCCTAACATCTTTAACACTTGTCCGGTAGTAAGACCATCACATTAGCATTTAAGGCCAATGCAACGGCCTGCTACAGCTTTATCTGGGTGAGGTTTTTTCAACAAAACTTTACAATTCTTCCCATACTTCACCACATTTTCGTTAATCAAGAAGGGACATCCTCTAATGCATCTACTCACAGCTATTTTCTTTGGTTGAACCTTAACACTGGCTTTCTTAGGACCCATGGCAAAATATATATAATGACAGACTTTTATGCTCACAATGCCCAAAAAACCGACAAAAAAACCTGGTTAATCCTTGTGAAGAATTCAGGTAAGGGATAGTCACTGGACACGAGACAATGGTAAACTGAGGGTGCGATCTGTCATGCCACGCTACGCACGCCACGTCGGCCTGTACACGTATCCCACGTAAACTCCGCTCCTTCGACGAGGTAACACCTCTAGCCTTCCGAGACAATTTTTCCGAGGAAATCCTGCTTGTATTCCGACAAAACACTCGCATTCAGGGACACTCGTGTTCCGAGGTGGTACCACTGTACATACTTTGTCCAATGTTAATGTATGTTATTCTCATCAATGTCCCAAAAATATTTTATTTAGGTGATTTTTTTTTTAAGATTTAGTTTTTTCTCCTTTGTCTATTATCTGATTTTGTTGTAGCCTTCACATCCTGGAGAATGCATCTGTTTCCATAACTATGTGAAGGACAGAATGAAAATTGGTCAATCAAATAAATCGGTCACACATTGCAAAACGTCGAGGACTTTTAAATGTTTTGGCTGATTTCTTCTCTGATTTCAAACTCTTTTCTTTGTCTCTTTAAGTTGTTTTGATGGATTAGAGACCGGATTAGGGCTTTTTCACTTACATAAAAGATACCCTAAATATATCCCCTAAATCATTATCATTATTATAAATTATCCCTATATTTTGTGTTTTTGGGGGTTATATTTTCTTGACTTCATGTCAACACATAATGATCTACAACTTTCACATATTTGAATACGAATGCCAAACAATGTTTATTAAAACATACATTACATTAACAAAATAAAACTACCTTTATTCATTGTCGATAACTTCAATCATTCCATTATCTGAATTAAAGTTTCACTTTGATTGGCTGTTC
>WNGS01003388.1:21938928-21963855 GCA_020271785.1 Procambarus virginalis | reverse complement strand
GTGACCTATGACTTTTGAAAGTTTCAATGTATTAATAAACATTTCTGAAACAGTGTTTTAATAGCCTTTTTACTATCCTAATTAAACTAAACTAAACAAATAAGACCGAAAATATAGTAATATGATGAATCTCTATTGAGAAATACTGAAAGTTATTGGAACAACTCCATCGAGTGGACGGTCTAATCCCTGTCCATGCGTGTTTCAGGGACAGGGATTAGACCCGTCCCTCCCTCTCTCTTGAACTATGACGACACACAGACGAAAGTGACTGAAACCTCACTGTAAAGTGAGGTTTACAGTACGTACAGTACTGTATTCTCTTATCTGTCCACCCTCACCCATCTTGTTTCATCACAGAAAATGTCTATAAGAAGATTTTACCACTTGTAGCTAAGTAATCACGCTTTATCCTTTAAATTAATGTACAAAGATACATGTGCCCCAAATCAGTGAACGAAAATCATGGAAGCTCAGTTGTTCACTTGTGTGGATCACTCTGGCTGGTGTTTGGCTAGTATGCTTTACTTGTTGTGTGGACCATTCTGGCTGGTGTTTGGTTCATATGGTTCACTTGTTAAGTGATCCAACTTATCTTATGAAGGAATTATTAATTGTAATCTGTGATAGAATGAGAAAGTTTTCCACCACTCTGTGAACTGTCCCAAAATCGTAAGCTTGTGGTCCACTTGTGTGGTCCACTTGTGTGGTCCACTTGTCATATGAGAGAATTATTAATTGTAATCTGTGATAGAATGGGAAAGTTTTCCACCCATCTGTGAATTCTATCTGGACATCGTAAGCAAATCCGAACATCCCCCACTTCGGCCAACCATTGTTCGTCGAACCGGGTGAGTAAATCCGGCCTGAAAAGTGTGCGAACTAGCCAGAGATTCGTTGAATCGAGGTTGTACTGTATTTCTTATGTCCTCAGGACTACGAATCCGAAGCACTGTCCACCCAGCTGTCAGGCGCCCATCTAAGTTATTTATCCTTCCTATTATCTTAGTATCATCAGCAAACATGTTCATATAATTCTGTATTCCATCTGGTATTATCATTTATGTAGACAATGAACATTACCGGTGCAAGAACTGAACCCTGTGGTACTCCGCTTGTGACATTTCTCCAGTCCGATACACTTCCTCTTTTTACTGCCCTCATTTTTCTATCAGTCGGAAAATTTTTCATCCATGTTAGAAGCTTACTTGCCACCCCTCCAATGTGTTCCAGTTTCCAGAATAACCTCTTATTTGGAACTGTCGAAAGCCTTTTTTAGGTCCAGATTGATGCAATTAACCCAACCATCCCTTTCCTGTAAAATCTCTGTAGCTCGATCATAGAAACTGAGTAAATTCGATACACAGGATCTACCAGATCAAAAGCCATACTGTCTGTCTGATATTATATCTTTCTCTCCAGGTTTTCTACCCATTTTAGTTTTAATTATTTTTTCCAATATTTTGACTATTACACTTGTCAATGATACAGGTCTATAATTGACGGGGTCTTCCCTGCTGCCACTTTTGTAGATTGGAACTATGTTAGCCTTTTTCCACACATCAGCTACAACTCCTGTACACAGGGATGCCTGAAAAATCAATTGAAGTGGAATGCTGAGCTCAGGTGCACATTCTCTCAGAACCCATGGTGAAACTCCATATGGACCAACTGCTTTGTTTTTTCTTAGCTCCTTGAGCATTTTTTCCACTTCATCTCTAGACACCTCTTATGTGCTCTATGTTGTTCTCAAGAATTCTTATTGTGTCTGGTTCCCTGAAGATTTCATTTTGTATAAACACACTTTAGAACTTTTCGTTTCATGTTTCACACCTTTCCTTTTCATTTTCCATGAATCTGTTTCCCATTTTCAACCTCTGAATATCCTCCTTTACCTGCAATTTGTTGTTAATGAATTTATAGAATAGACCTGGTTCTGTTTTACATTTGTCCGCAATCCCTTTTTCAAAATTTCTTTCTGCCTCCTCACTGCCGTGTAGTTGTTTCTCGCATCTTTGTATCGCTGGTATGTTTGGGGGTTTGGCCTCTTCTTATATTGATTCTATTTATGTATCTTTTGGTCATTGGCCCTCTTGCAATTTCTGTCGAACCAATCCTGTTTCCTAGTTCTGCATCTCTGCTTTGATATAATTTTTTTTGTGCCTTTATCATATATTTCACAAAACTTGACATACATCTCATTTACTTCATGTCCTAATAGCAAGTCTTTCCAGTCAAATTCCTTAAAGAAATGTCTGAGTTCCCCATAATAACCTCTCCTGAAATCAGGCTTTTCAACTGCTTCAACCTCATTTTCTTCCAGATTATAACGCATTGCATACTTTAGTCTCAAAAAGACATGGTCACTTTTACCCAAGGGAGGGAGGTACTGAATGTCAAATATCTCTTCCTCTCTTCTGGTAAATATCAAATCCAGCATGGAGGGAACATCCCCTTCCCTCATCCTCGTAGCTTGTTAAGCACGTTGAAACATGAATGTTTCCAGGATAAGGTTTACGAATCTACAAGTCCAAAATTCCTCTTTTTCTAGCTTCATGTGCCTCCCAGTCTATGGATTTCAAGTTGAAGTCGCCGACTACCAACAGTCGTAATCCATTTTTATCAGCTCTCGCTATAATCTCTCTCATTATTGTTACAAGACCCTCTCGTTTATTATTCAGCTCCTCCTTTGACCATGTATTGCATGGCGGTGGACTATATGCATTTATGATCATTAGTGTGTGCGTGCGTGCATGCAGCGTGCGCGTACTAGAGTCCATACAGTCCATCCATAGTAGCCATTGTGCTATGATTTTTGGAGGATAGGTCAAGTATGATCATGTTTTACACCAAATTCAAGTCCCTTTTTCCCCCCCTCAGACTGGTTATTGGACTGCTTGTGATGATTGGTGTGGGTGTAATGAATATGTTCTTGGGCAGCAGTGGTCTGGAACTGGCACTAGCTGGTGGCTCCGCACTCATCTTCTGTCTCTTCATAGTATATGACACACAGGTATGTAACACCACCATAAACTGTATAACATAAGTGTCTCTCAATCAGCTAAAAGTTGGTGTTGTTAACTTCTTAATTTAGTAGCTCTCAGCTGAATAACTGTAGAATTGTTATTGCTATTTTTTTTCCACTATACATTTACTAAAGACCTTACCAGGTTCTGAACTTCATTATATTATTTAATGTTTTACAGATGATGATGCTGAAGCTTTCACCAGAAGAGTACATTCTGGCCACAATTAATCTCTACCTGGATATTCTTAACCTGTTCCTTGAGCTACTTCGCATTTTTGGTGATCGAAAGGGCTAAATTTAAAAGCATATCAAATCATGGTTGTGTGAATTAGATATAAAAATAAAATAGGTTGAAAACAAGAACTGTTTAACTAGCTAGGACACTTGAAAATTTGTACATGAATATTTAAACCCCAATTAATTGTGTTGACATACTGTAAATGTCTGAGTGCAGCCTTGCACATGCAATCCCAAACTCTATCTTCCTATCATTCCTGATTTTNCTTGCTGTGCTGGGCCTGGTTTTCCAGGTTCCTTGGATTCTGTTTTGTCCTTGCCTCATTGTGCTGGTTGGGGATGAGCTTGGGGTCTTCGTCTCGCCCCTCGCTTTTTCCTCCGGTTTCCGTTCACGTTCCGGAGCCTAGTGGGGCTCCCTTCCTTGTGTTTTTCACGGCTGCCCCGGGGTTTCTTGACGCTGGGGCTTTGAGGGACAGCTCGGCCCCGGGGCCTGGGGTGGTGCTAACGTAAGGGGCCTTCGCCCCGTTGGTCCCCGCCGGGTTTTTCTACCCCTCTGGGCCAGGCTTACGGTTTGTGTGGTGTGGGGTTTTTTCCGTCCCCCCGCTCCGCACGTGCTTGTGGGCATCGGTCCCTCCCTGGCTCGGTTTTCCTTGTCCAGCGTGCCCGTTGTTTCCGTCCTGTCGGTGGGTGTTTTTCTACAGTCTTCGCACCTTTTTCCAGGACGGGCCTTCTCAGTCATGTCCCCCTCTTCTTGGGGTTCTGCATGACTTTTGGTCTCGGTGCGACGGAGTTTTTTGTGCCTTCGTTCTTTGTTTGCTGCTTTTGTTTTCGAAGGTTTGGGACTGTTTTGGGGTAGCCTTGGTTGCTGCACCCAATTGCCGTGGGAAAGGAGAAAGCGGATAAACAGAGGGGAGTTCAACACCCACTGTGTGACGTTGACATGTCAGTCAGTCCGACCAGCGCAGGTCAGTCCTAGCGCCATATACTGCATTGGTCATCTGTTGGGTTCGTGACACCCGTCAACGACATCTTCTTCCTTGTCCCCGGTCGCTCCGTGGCTTCTGGCACCCACACCATAGAGAGAATGCAGCCGGCGATGACACTGCTGCTCCTCTCGTTGACGGGGCCGCGCCTGCCTGCTACTCTGGCGGCGTCTTTGTGCTGGGTTTTCCTTGACACACTTCCAGTGGGCCCCTCCTCCTTCACTCTCCTGTAAACGTACATGTACGTGTGCGGCGGAGAATGTAAGGGCAGGAATAATGAGAGAGTGGGAAAGTGCAATTCTGTGTCTTCTACCCCAGTCAGCTCTTTCCCTTTTTCTGGTACGTCTGTCGTCATTCGTTTGAGCTTCCCTCCGGTCCTTTCTAGGGCTTGTGGGTCCTCTTCCCGGCAGTTTCTGGATGTTTGGCCTTCTGGTTCTTTTGTGCATATATCTCCTCTTCGCGCTGTCTCGGCGCTCCTCGTTTCCTGTGGGCGCTTTTGCTCCTTTTCCTGAGTCTTCGCTCCTGCCCTTCTGCCGGGGGTTGGTGCGGGGCGGCTCCTTATGCAGGTTCCTTCCCTGTCGGCTGCACTTGTGGTGGTGGCCTTGCACGCTTGTGGCATTTTGGTTTTGGTCCTGCGTTTTCTTTTCCCTCCTGGGGCTGTCATAGGATTGGCTTGCAGAAGGTGTAGAGGCGCTTGGGACTGTTCCTGGGTCTTGCACCTTGGTTCTGCTGCTAGCTTTCGGTATCAATGTTCCTTCTGTGCCGTTTCGCAGGCTGGATCGTGCATTGTTTCACCTCCGGCCTGTTTCTGCACTGCCTGTGCCGTCCGGTCTTTGGACTGGGTGCTCTCCTGTTTTTCTTCTCCTTGGTGGTTGTGGCTCCTCGGGGCCAGGTTTGCTTTGCCTCGGCTCTTTTGGCATTGGCCTCTGGGGGTCGTGTGGCAGTGCTTCATGCCCTTCTCAGGCGCAGTGGTTTCTTGGCTCCTATGATCTTGGTCATAGTTTTCTTCGTCTGTGGCCGTTCTCCCTTTTTCTGGCGAATGTTGTGCCTGCTGCTTTCCGGAGGGGCCATTTTGGTTGTTGTCTTGACTTCGTGTTGAGGAGTGGTTCACCGACCGCCTCCCGGGTATGTCCCCTTGTTTTCTTAGGTAGTCTTTGGTGAGGTAGCTCCGGGGAGCCGTAGGGGCTCCCCCCAGAAAAACAGCGTTGAATGTAATGAAACGCCATTTTCTGGGTGAGTCCCGGAGGCTCCCCGGCATCCCTCCCGCCCTCCGGTCGGCGGTTTTTCGTGTTTTGATATCCAGCCTCGGAACTGAGGTGTGGATAGCCGGCGCGGGGGTCTGGGGCTCCCCTTCCCCCTCCCGGGAGGGGGGAGCTGCGCAGACATGCGGCGCGGCTGGTGTGACGTCATGCTAGTTTACTCGTTTTTCTTTTGGGGGAGTTCTGTCCACTCGTTTGTTAATTTTTGTTGTTAACCAGAATAGGGGTTTGTTTTGTGGCGCTTACCTTTCTGGGTGCCTGTCCCGGTCGATGGCAGATATAGAATGCTCCAAATCACATGTGCATTCTATGGGCCATTGCTCCCCGTGCCTCTCTGAGGGGGCCAGGTTCTGGCTCGTGGTCCCCGGTAGGCTAGAACTCCACCCACATCGACTGATGCAAAGTAGTTAGAATATCCATATCAGCCATGGATAGCTCCGGGGAGCCTCCGGGACTCACCCAGAAAATGGCGTTTCATTACATTCAACGCTGGTTTTTGCTGTAATATTATTTAATAGTGTGTAGTGTGATATATTTATATAATGAAATGGGTGAATCATCGCTGTACTCAAAAATATGGTGTGCTTATTGTTCATTCAATTATGTTCATCAAACAGTGAACAAATACTTTGTCGGTGTTACACTATACACACAGGTTATATATAAGTATCTGCATGTTTTGTTCACCATAACGAACCACTAAGTTGCTATTATGAGTCAAAAAGTAACGAGGAGTGACTGCCGTGTACCACCCAGCCACTCACGCCCTCCCTCAAGTCATCTGACTCGCCCACATTCTTCTCCCACAATACTGTTTTTGCTTTTATTCACTATATACAGACGCTATATATAAGTATCTACATTCGTGTTCACCATAACGAACCACTAAGTTGGTATGCTGAGTGGCAGTGGCAGGCAGTGGCAGCCCGCCACTGGCTGCCACTGCCACTGATGGACCTCACAGTCAGCTGATGGCTGCCGCCCTCAAGGCCAGACGCACTAATATTTCTCCTCCAACAATACTGCTTGTGGTGTTATTACGCTATATACACACATTATATATAAATATCTACCGGTTTATTCACCATACTTGTACAAGTAAACTGGTATGGTGCCCAAAGACCATCGTGGTCACCAGTAAACAACACGATAATTCCTGCAGACGACGCTCCTCTCTCTCCAAAATGGCGGCTCCCAACCTCCTACTCTTGCTGTTTATACCCTCTATACACACGTTATATATAAGTATCTACATTTGTGTTCACCATAACGAACCACTAAGCTGGTATGGTGAGTGCAGTCAATAAAAGGTGGCCTACCTTGAGGATACCTTGAGGTGCTTCCGGGGCTTATCGTCCCCGCGGCCCGGTCATCGACCAGGCCTCCTGGTTGCTGGACTGATCAACCAGGCTGTTGGACGCGGCTGCTCGCAGCCTGACGTATGAGTCACAGCCTGGTTGATCAGGTATCCTTTGGAGGTGCTTATCCAGTTCTCTCTTGAACACTGTGAGGGGTTTGCCAGTTATGTCCCTTATGTGTAGTGGAAGCGTGTTGAACAGTCTCGGGCCTCGGGCCACACACAGTCAGATAACAACGCCACCACCCTCCCTCCCACAGCATTACTCCTCCCTCCATGGAGCACAGTGCTAAATATCATCACAATCCTCTTATTATCAGACCCATGGTCAGTTTTATCACAGTCAGGGGTCTTCTGCAATAATATTATCACTACATAATAGCATGAACAAGTATATTATGGCATTTTTAGGCGATGCTGTGGTCACAAGCTGAACAGCAGTGCTGTGAGCTCATGCTGCGTGCGTCAGGCTTGGTAGCTTACTCGATACTGAGGCCCCTAACACCCGGGAGTTTGGCCCACGATTTTTTTTAAAAATGGCGTCTGTTTACAAGAGCCCTGATGAAGGTGTGGTGAACCCCGTGTATCCGCGGGCCGTTTAAATCTTGCGTAGTACTCCAACGCATCATATGATGCGATGCGCAATTTACTGCAAGTCGGTCAAAGCATCATATGATGCGATGCGCAATTGAAGGGTTAAATCTGTGGTGTTTGGAGGGGATTTTCTGATTGATAGCAAGACATCTTTTCAAAAGTACAATTGATTTGTAGATCACCAGCTTCTGACCAGGTACAGTACTGTATATAGAAATGTGTGCTTTTCATTCTGGTCACAGAAGAGGTGTCACACTTTCCACAGTCTATCATTTACCATTTGGTTGTCACTATTCCTGAAATGAATACATATGAGAATTATAATGTGTGTGTGTTGTGAAGCATGTATTTCATGAAAGAAGTGTCGGGGGGAAGACCGTCTTTGTTTCATTAGTCTTGTGTAATTACCTAAGTGTAATTATCTAAGTGTAGTTACAGGATGAGAGCTACGCTCGTGGTGTCCCGTCTCCCCAGCACTCTGTCATATAATGCTTTGAAATTACCGACGGTTTTGGCCTCCACCACCTTCTCACTTGACTTGTTCCAACCGTCTACCACTCTGTTTACAAAAGTGAATTTTCGTATATTTCTCCAGCAGCTTTGTTTTGTTAGTTTAAATCTATGACCTCTTGTTCTTGAAGTTCCGGGTCTCAGGAATTCTTCCTTATCAAATTTATAGATTCCTGTTACTATTTTGAACGTAGTGATCATATCGCCTCTTTTTCTTCTATCTTCTAGTTTTTGCATATTTAACACTTTCACGTTCCCGGTGAATAGGCCCCAAGTATCCCCTAAGTGGTCCCGACGGGTGGGCCTACGGCGCGTCAGCAAAAAAAAAGTTTATAATCTTTTCAGGGTGGCGAGCTTAATTTTCGCGGTATGTATTTAAATTTGGTATCATTGTGTTCGCGAGAGAATGCTCTAGAGTAATATATACATAAATTGTCACCAAATTCAACATGAGAACCACACAGAATAAGAAAATGCGGCGTTCGTTAGCCGTGAGCGTCAAACCGGGCATGAATGTTTACGATGTTTTTATGTTTGCCAACCCCCTAATGTTTATTCGTGGTTTTTTTTTTTGGTATTGTGACCGCAATAAAATTCCCTACACGGACATATGAATAGGAATCATAAATAATGGTGTCACCCCGCACGCAGGAATGTGGGAAGTTGGCCGAGGGTTACACGCTCCAGCGCGCCCAGCTACAACCACAACTGAAATGTTTATACTCTGCACATGTTTGTGACCCTCATTTTAGATGTACGTGTTTTATTTTTGTATCACTGTGTAGCTAATGAAATGTTCTATAAGAGCATATGCATAACATTTCACCAAAGCTAACATTACGCACACCACCAACCAAAGAACTGCGTCCTTTGTTTGGCGCTAACGCTAAACTCTGCTAAACTCTCCCCATATGTTTCTACTCTGATTGTGTTTATCAAGTCCAAACTTGCTGCATATGGTTTTGTTTGGTATCGCTGTCATCGCTATAAAATTGCCTACACAGACATACAGTACAACCTCGATTCAACGTACCCCGATTCAACGAATCTCCGGCTAGTTCGCACACTTTTCAGGCCGGATTTACTCACCCTGTTCGACGAACAATGGTTCGCCGAAGCGGGGGATGTTCGGATTTGCTTACGACGTCGAGACAGAGTTCACAGACTGGTGGAAAAGTTTCACATTCTATCACAGATTACAATTATTAATTCCTTCATATGACTAGTTCGATCACACAAGTGGACCACACAAGTGGACCGCACATGTGGTCCACAAGTGGTCCACAATCTTACGATGTTGGGACAGAGTTCACAGTGGTAGAAAACTTTACCATCCCATCACAGATTACAATTAATAATTCCTTCATATGACAAGTTAGATCACACAAATGGATCACACAAATGGACCACACAAGTGGACCACACAAGTGGACCACACAAGTGGTCCACAAGCTTACGATGTTGGGACAAAGTTCACAGTGGTGGAAAACTGTCTCATTCTATCACAGATTACAATTAATAATTCCTTCATAAGACAAGTTGGATCACACAAGTGGACCACACAACAAGTGAATCATATGAACCAAACACCAGCCAGAATGGTCCACAAGAAGTGACGCATATTAACCAAACACCAGCCAGAGTGGTCCACAGAAGTGAACGACTGAGTTTCAATGATTTTCGTTCACCGATTTGTGGCACACATATCTTTGTAAATTAATTTAAAGGCTGAAGCCTGAATAGCTAGCTAATATGTTGAAATCTTCTTATACATTTTCTGTGATGAAACAAGACGAGTGAGGGTAGACAGATAAGGGAATACTGTACAGTAAACTTCACTTTACAGTGAGGTTTCACTCACTTTCGTCTGTGTTGTCATAGTTCAGTGACCCATGACTTTGAACGTTTCACATTAATAAATCATTTCTAAAACTGGTGTTTTAATAACTCTCTATTATCCTAATTAAACTAAACTAAATAAGACCAAAAATATGCTGTAATAAGGTAGATATCTCCTATTTGAGAAATTGTTCACGTTATTTGCAGCACAACTCCAGCACGAGTAGACGGGTCTAATCCCTGTCCATACACCATGCTTGTTGTGTTGTGTTCGATTTCGTCGCCACAGTTCAGCGATCTACGGCTTCGAAATAATAAAATTAATAAATTAGTTCCAAAGTATTTTTTATAGCTCTTATTACCGTAATAATGTTGCTAAACTAAATATGTAACCCAAAAATATATAATTTGATGTAAATTGAATATTTGAGAGAAACATATGCCACTGGAAATCGAACACAACACCAGGCGGTGTTTTGTTCGATTTCGTCGCCACAGTTCAGTGACCTATGGCTTCGAAATAATGAAATAAATAAATCAGTTTCAAAATAAGTATTTTTGTTGACCAGACCACACACTAGAAGTTGAAGGGACGACGACGTTTCGGTCCGTCCTGGACCATTCTCAAGTCGCTTGTGAATGTATTTTTTTTAAGTATTTTTTATAGCTCTTATTATCGTAATAATGTTGCTAAACTAAATACATAACACAAAAATATATAAATTGATGTAAATTGAATATTTAAGAGAAATTTATGTTACTGGATCAGGCTTAAACACCAACCAACTGAAGGGTGTGCGTATAGACTTAGTCTGCGTTCGTACAGTATGCACCCAGTGCCCTTAGCTTTGTCTGCGATTGACGTACAGTATTTATCCGCTGGTGGAAGAATAATTGTGGAATTAACCATTTTTTTACTACAGCTCTTTGGTTATAAAACAAAATGTCTCAGGGGCTTACTAATAGTGCCTTATTTATGCCAAAAACGAAGCAATATTTTGCAACAACTAGTAGCAGAAAATCAACCAGCACGAGAACAGCCGTACCCAGCACGAGAACAGCCGTACCCAGCACGAGAACAGCCGTACCCAGCACGAGAACAGCCGTACCCAGCACGAGAACAGCCGTACCCAGCACGAGAACAGCCGTACCCAGCACGAGAACAGCCGTACCCAGCACGATAACAGCTGTACCAAGCACGAGAACAGCCGTACCCAGCAAGAGAACAGCCGTACCAAGCACGAGAACAGCCGTACCAAGCACGAGAACAGCCGTACCCAGCACGAGAACAGCCGTACCCAGCACGATAACAGCTGTACCAAGCACGAGAACAGCCGTACCCAGCAAGAGAACAGCCGTACCAAGCACGAGAACAGCCGTACCAAGCACGAGAACAGCCGTACCCAGCACGAGACCAGCCGTACCCAGCATGAGCACAGTTGTACCCAGCACTGGTACAACAGCCATACCCAGCACAAGCACAGTTGTACCCAGCACTGGTACAACAGCAGCCAGCACCGGCTCAGAAGCAGCTGAACTCACAGCAGCAGCGAGCACCAGCAAAGCTGATGCAAACATCTAAAAACATCGTGTGCAACATGAACAGTTAGAACAAGTGTTAAATTTAAGTGTGTACTCAGTGTTAAAATTAAAGTTGCAGTAATTTTTGTGTACAATAGTTTTCATAAACTGTATTGTAGTACTCAACATACAGCAGAACTACTTTTAATCAACACAGTGCTAACGGCATAATGCACTGCAGTACGTATTTACTGTAGAGCATTCACAACTTCACAAAACTTCAAGATGGATATAACTTCAAAAATAAGGTAAATTATGAATTACAGTATTTCTTAGTAGAGAAGTAATATATAGGTAGAGTATGTAATATGATAATGCATTTTTATTGTGTACAAGAAAAAAAAAAGACTGACACAAACGCCTCCTGAAGGTCACCTCTTGCAATGAATCCAACGCTCCAACGAACTGGGGTTGGTCCCATGTAGTATGTTGAATCGAGGTTGTACTGTACATAAAAGTTAGTCACATGGGTGCGCCTCACCCCAAACACATCGATGCCTCACCCGCCCATTCACCCATTTCCACACCCGCTACACCCAATACACCCGCCAAACAAAAATATATTTCCAATGGAAGTTTTTGTGCTACATTGTCCATTTTGGTATCAAAATACTCGCAATAAGATGCACTATGTAGACATACCAATTTGAACACTAAGAACCGGAAGATATATAGAAGTACCCACAGCAAAGTATAGTAATAGTAATAAAGTAATAACTTCACAATGATGAATACAAAGTGTGTGTACTTACCCACGATGTGATGATGGAAGGTCAATAAGTTGAGCATTTGGTTATCCACTCCACCTGCTTCAGGAAAATGTCCCTGAAGTTGCTCAACAGATGTTACGTTAGGTGGAGTGGATGGTTGCAGAGGCGTTATTTCTTTGCTTTCCAAAATACCCTCTTGCAATGGTATTTTGTGTAGCATGGTGAGGGACACAGTGCAACTCCACATGTCTTGCACTGATACTTAGTCTTTCCTAATTCCTGACTTCATGCAAACACGACAGCGTTTCCGTTTAGCAATTGTCACTATAGCGTGGCTCAACCTCTTGTTTAGCCTATCCTCTGAATCAACAATACGGGGATTCTTCACAGGTGGAGGAATAGGTTCAGGTTCAGGTGCAGGCGTTTCAGTTTCACTGTCTGATGAGGCTGACTCTTGTGCTGGGCGTGCAGGAGGAGGAAATAAAGGACGGCTCACTCCAGATGGGCCAGGTGTTGCCAAATCGGCTGCAGGATCTTGATAGTCAGCAGCATGTGGGATAGGGCTTTCAGTGTCAGGCCACTCATCCAGGTCCCACCTCAACAGGGCCCATATTGCCATCTCATGAAACTGGAGTAGGGTCAGTTTCTTGGTATCAGTTGTGTACATCTTGTACAACACATAGGCATTGTGTAGAGCCATTTGAAGGAAATAGAATGTGATCTTCTTAGTCCACTTATGTGATTTCCTGGTGAACCTGTAATATTTGATCATTTGGTCGAAGTGATCAACACCTTTCATGTTGGTGTTGTAGTCGCAAATGGCTGTGGGTTTGTTGACTGTTATAATCTCAACTGTTGATGTTCCGTCACGTTTCTTCACTCTCCTCCTTCTTTGTACCTCTTGTGTGTCTGCATTATGACAGTTTGTGATCAATGACACCACTCTTTTGTCTTTCCATAGGATAATGAAAGTGTTGTCCTTGCGCCTGAAAATAGTTTGATCAACAGCGAATTTCCTTTCGTAAAGTGCCGTCAACTTATCTTCTTTGGTCGTTTTGGGATCTTTCTTGGGCGTAGAAGTGCTCTGTCCTTTACCACGATCCATGTTTTCAAGTAATAATGGGTTTCAAAGACACGGGAACGAATAAAGACTCGTAAACGGGCAAGAGAGGTGCACAGGTACTGGACGCGAGAGCGCGTTGATCCGGTCGCGACTGCTGTAAACAAAGCACTAGGCCGACCGCATGGCGTGACCCATAATGCCATGCGGCCTACGGAGGATTGTGGGAAAACAATGGCGCTCATTTCAAAAAAAAAAAAATGAAGATCGGATAGTAATTTTTTTTTTTTACAATTATTTATATTAAGTGACGCAGATGGCGTCGTTGGAACCTATTCAGTAGAAAAATGTGTGACACGAGTGTCGTCTGTAGAACGTGAAAGTGTTAATGCCTCTAACCTCTCCTCGTAGCTCTTGTCCTTCAGTTCTGGGAGCCACTTAGTGGCATGTCGTTGCACCTTTTCCAGTTTGTTGATGTGCTTCTTTAGATATGGGTACCATACAACCGCTGCATATTCCAGCTTTGGTCTAATAAAAGTCGTGAACAATTTCTTTAGTATTTCTCCATCCATGTATTTAAAAGCAATTCTGAGGTTAGAAAGTGTAGCATAGGCTCCTCGCACAATGTTCTTAATGTGGTCCTCAGGTGACAGCTTTCTATCTAGAACCACTCCTAGATCCCTTTCTTTGTCAGAATTCTTTAAAGATTTCTCACATAATTTATAGGTTGTGTGGGGTCTATGTTCTCCAATTCCACATTCCATAACATGGCATTTATTCACATTAAATTCCATTTGCCAAGTGTTGCTCCATATACTTATTTTATCCAGGTCTTCTTGAAGGGCATGACAATCATTAATGTGACATCATGATGAAACATTCGTCAGAAGGAAAATCATTTAGAGGCAATGGAGTGACTTGAACTTGTATTCTGGTGAATTCCAGATGCGTGCCTTAACCGATTTAGCCATGGTGGTACAAAAGTCGACCGACCCAGAAAGCGACTGATTTTCATACACAGAGAAATCACAGTAACGTGATTTTGACCATGTCGTGGCCTAGTCGTTTAGAGCGTGCATCTGGGAATACCTAGTGCATAGGTTCGAATTCTCATTGCGGCTCCTGTGGATTTTCTCTACTGATTTTTATTATATTGCATGATTTTCATTTATATATTACCCCATGTGATTTCATTGCAATCTGAGTGGGGAGTAAGAGTGTGAATGCCAGTACAGTTAGCAATTGTGTGGTCTGGTTGGCTGAAAAACCTTGGTTGGGCTCCAGTTCAAGGCCTCCAGACCCTCCTAGAGAACTCAGTAGTTTTGGGTTGGTCGACTTTTGTACCATTGAGGCCGAGTCGGTTAAGGCAGCCATCTGGGAATCATCAGAATGCTAGTTAAAGTCACTCCATTGCCTCAAAATGATTTTCATTCTGACAAATGTTTTATCATGGAACATGAGGTCCTGTAGCATGATGCACAGTCACACCAACCCCTCACGATTCTGGCTGTGATGGCTGGGTAGGCCTACCGCTGGTCACAGTCATGTGTTTTGGGCTTATTATTGATATTATTGATACCTGTATATTGTACATAGATGATCTTGACAATGATGACGTCTGTCACTCGTCAAATTCTTGCAGTTTCTTATTTATTTCCTCGTGTAAGTAATATTGTAATTACCTAAGTGTAGTTACAGGATGAGAGCTACGCTCGTGGTGTCCCGTCTTCCCAGCACTCTTTGTCATATAACGCTTTGAAACTACTGACGGTCTTGGCCTCCACCACCTTCTCACTTAACTTGTTCCAACCGTCTACCACTCTGTTTACAAAACTGAATTTTCGTATATTTCTCCGGCAGCTTTGTTTCGTTAGTTTAAATCTATGACCTCTTGTTCTTGAAGTTCCGGGTCTCAGGAATTCTTCCCTATCAATTTTATCAATTCCTGTTACTATTTTGAATGTAGTGATCATATCACCTCTTTTTCTTCTATCTTCTAGTTTTTGCATGTTTAATGCCTTTAATCTCTCCTCATAGCTCTTGTCCTTCAGTTCTGGGAGCCACTTAGTGGCATGTCGTTGCACCTTTTCCAGTTTGTTGATGTGCTTCTTAAGATATGGGCACCATACAACCGCTGCATATTCCAGCTTTGGTCTAATAAAAGTCGTGAACAATTTCTTTAGTATTTCTCCATCCATGTATTTAAAAGCAATTCTGAAGTTAGAAAGTGTAGCATAGGCTCCTCGCACAATGTTCTTAATGTGGTCCTCAGGTGACAGTTTTCTATCTAAAACCACCCCTAGATCCTTTTCTTTATCAGAATTCTTTAAAGATTTCTCACATAATTTATAGGTTGTGTGGGGTCTATGTTCTCCAATTCCACATTCCATAACATGGCATTTATTCACATTAAATTCCATTTGCCAAGTGTTGCTCCAAATACTTATTTTGTCCAGGTCTTCTTGAAGGGCATGACAATCATCTAGGTTTCTTATCTTCCCTATTATCTTAGCATCATCAGCAAACATGTTCATGTAATTCTGTATTCCCACTGGTAGATCGTTTATGTAGACAATGAACATTACCGGTGCAAGAACGGAACCCTGAGGTACTCCACTCGTGACATTCCTCCAATCCGATACCTTGCCTCTGATCGTGGCCCTCATTTTTCTGTCAGTTAGGAAATTTTTCATCCATGTTAGTAGCTTACCTGTCACTCCTCCAATATGTTCCAGTTTCCAGAACAACCTCTTATGGGGAACTCTGTCGAAAGCCTTTTTTAGGTCCAGATAGATGCAGTCAACCCAACCATCTCTTTCTTGTAAAATCTCTGTGGCTCGATCATAAAAACTGAGCAAGTTCGTTACACAGGATCTTCCAGATCGAAAACCATACTGTCTGTCTGATATTATATCGTTTTCCTCCAGGTGTTCTACCCATTTAGTTTTAATTATTTTTTCCAATATTTTGACTATTACACTTGTCAATGATACAGGTCTATAATTAAGGGGGTCTTCCCTGTTTCCACTTTTGTAGATTGGAACTATGTTAGCCTTTTTCCACACATCAGCTACAGCTCCTGTACACAGGGATGCCTGAAAAATCAGTTGAAGAGGAATGCTGAGCTCAGGTGCACATTCTCTCAGAACCCATGGTGAAACTCCATCCGGACCAACTGCTTTGTTCTTACCTAGCTCCTTTAGCATTTTTTCCACTTCGTCTCTAGACACCTCTATGTGCTCTATGTTGTTCTCTGGAATTCTTATTGTGTCTGGTTCCCTAAAGATTTCATTTTGTACAAACACACTTTGGAACTTTTCGTTTAGTGTTTCACACATTTCCTTTTCATCTTCCGTGAATCTATTTCCCATTTTCAACCTCTGAATATTATCCTTTACCTGCAATTTGTTGTTTATGAATTTATAGAATAGACCTGGTTCTGTTTTACATTTGTCTGCAATCCCTTTTTCAAAATTTCTTTCTGCCTCTCTCCTCACTGCCGTGTAGTTGTTTCTCGCATCTTTGTATCGCTGGTATGTTTGGGGGTTCGGCCTCTTCCTGTATTGGTTCCAATTTTGTGTCTTTTGGTCTCTAGCCCTCTCGTAATTTCTATTGAACCAATCCTGTTTTCTAGTTCTGCATCTCTGTTTTGGTATAAATTTTTTGTGCCTTTATCATATATTTCACAAAACTTGACATACATCTCATTCACTTCCTTGCCTAGCATCAAGTCTGTCCAATTATACTCACTAAAAAAATTTCTAAGGTGGCCATAATGTCCTCTCCTGAAGTCTGGTTTCTCAACTGCTTCAACCTCTTTATTTTCTTCCAGCTTATAACGCATTGCATACTTTATTCCCAAAAAGACATGGTCACTTTTACCCAAGGGAGAAGGTACTGAATGTCAAATATCTCTTCCTCCTTCCTGGTAAATATCAAATCTAGCATGGAGGGAACGTCCCCTTCCCTCATCCTCGTAGCTTGTGGAGTCGGCCACATGTTAGTGTGGTGAACTGATTCTTCATGCGCTATTCATGGTTGCTGAGTTGATACTGCGGCCTCCCCACCAAGGAAGGCTTTGGTAATCAGTTATTACCAAATCAATTACCATTAGTAATCAGGGAGCCGGTCGGCCGAGCGGACAGCACGCTGGACTTGTGATCCTGTGGTCCCGGGGTCGATCCCGGGCACCAGCGAGAAACAATGGGCAGAGTTTCTTTCACCCTATGCCCCTGTTACCTAGCAGTAAAATAGGTACCTGGGTGTTAGTCAGCTGTCACAGGCTGCTTCCTTGGGGTGGAGGCCTGGTCGAGGACCGGGCCGCAAGGACACTAAAAGCCCCGAAACCATCTCAAGATACCTCAGATAGTAATCAGTAATTACTAATGTCCAGGAATTTTTCACGATGGCAGATGTTTACTAGAAACCTGAGGCAATGTATGGTTGCCCTGTTTACCACATGGCAGTTTTTGAATCTTGCATAGTACAATACCTTAAAACATCTCTGGATGTGATGCTCAGCTGAAGGGTTGAAATGCATTCACTGCCAAATATTTGTGCTGATTTACTTTGGATTTAACATGCTTTGGGCTTAAATTATATATAGAACACCATTGAATTCACTTGTAGTGTACATCATATGAATCACAGTACTGTATTTACTATTGAAATGGTTAAAACTTTAAAAACTTCAGTAATGATTATAGTATTACTTTGATTATATCTTAGGAACATGCAATGCCGTAATAAATGAAAGAAATAGTACATACATCATCTTAACCACTTAACTGCGCCAACCGAGTATTCTCATCGCGGGAAACTGCGCCAACCGAGAAAACTCGTTTTGATTTTTCGTAACCAATTCTAATGTGTACGAGGTTGGTTGTGCACGAAATGGACTCTTAGGANGAAGACTATTGATTTGTTGACACAACGAGGGTAATCGCCACTTCACACACTCTTGGTGTGGGCCGCGATCATGATTCTACATTGATATGCATATGTCTGTGTAGGGAATTTTATTGCGAGTTCAGTGATTAAAATTTAACACTGTAGGACTAATGTGGAGCTGACAACCAACAAAGTATGAACATTTTTTGTTGCTGTTTGGCGTCATGGCGAGTGATCTATATTTTATTTATTCGTGGTGGGATAGCTAATGCTTTGGTGACATTTTATACATATGATCTTGTAGAGAATTTTATTGCCAACACATTGATACCAAATGAAATACGTAGCTCGAGAATTGGTGTCAGGAGAGTGAAAGATTATACACTTTCTGGGGGGAGCCCTACGGCTCCCCGAGAGCTATCCATGGCTGATATGGATATTCTAACTACTTTGCATCAGTCGATGTGGGTGGAGTTCTAGCCTACCGGGGACCACGAGCCAGAACCTGCCCCCTCAGAGAGGCACGGGAGCAATGGCCCATAGAATGCACATGTGATTTGGAGCATTCTATATCTGCCATCGACCGGACAGGCACCCAGAAAGGTAAGCGCCACAAAACAAACCCCTATTCTGGTTAACAACAAAATTAACAAACGAGTGGACAGAACTCCCCAAAAGAAAAACGAGTAAACTAGCATGACGCACACCAGCTGCGCCGCATGTCTGCGCAGCTCCCCCCTCCCCGGAGGGGGAGGGGGAGCCCCAGACCCCCGCGCCGGCTATCTCACACCTCAGTTCCTCGGCTGATGGGATCGTGCATGGTCGTGTGGCTGGCTCCAGCTCCAGTCTTGTCTCAGCGCTGTGAATTGTTTTTCAGTGCTGCTCTTATGGTGGTCATGTGAGCTGGGAGTAGTATTCTCAGGTACTCGGGCTGCATGTGCTTAGGGTCATCTTCCCTGAGTGCCCTGTAAGTACCGCCCTTGGGACTTGGGGTTATCTTCCACAAGTCACCTCGGGTCTACCTCTGTTGGCTTTTCGCTGCTTGGCGTTTGGCCGCCCCGAGTGTTTGGAGTTTTACTCCTTTGTTTACCTTGGGGTAAGTGGTAGTTATAGCACTGGTGGGGCGCGGGGCACTGCGTAGCTAGTTTTCACCTCTGACAGCGGCCGGCTCTGTTCCCTCTGGGTACGTTGTCCACTAGTGTGGTTTTTCTTTATATTTGTTTATGCCTGGTAGGGGGGTCTGCCTTGTCCCCATCCCCCTTATGTTAGGTTCGTTTGTGTGGTGGCGCCCCCTGCTTCGCCCTCGCGAGTGGACACGTCCCGTGGGTTCAGCTTTAGCAGTTTGCTTGGTAGTTTGGGGCGCCGGTTAGCAGTGCCCTGCCTGGGATAACCCTTAGCAGACCCAGTCTAGGGGCCCTGGAAAACCCCCGGGGGCTCTCGGGTCCGATTGTGGGAACCCTTGCGTCCCCTCTCGCTAGGTGCGAGTTGAGGGTTGCTCTGTCCCTTTGTCTCAGGGTGACTCTCCTTGTTTTGCCTCCGTCATGCTGCCTGTTGGGTCGGTGACACATTCGACCCTGAGTCCTGCGAGCTTTGTTGCTTGTTCGTGACTCCAGTCACCCAGTCTGCTGATGAATTTCCGTGGGTGCAGGCAGCTCGCGCGTTGCAGGGTAGGTTGGTTGCAACGCGCTCAGGCTTGTCGCTTCCCCGGACGCCCCGATGCTGCCCCGCTTGTGTAGGGACACATTTGGGGTTTTGGTCGTTTTCGGCCTTGGTTCTTCCACGCCCCTTGATTTTCCCCCCTCCTGCTTCCGGCCCCTACGCATCTGTAGGCTTTGGGGTCGGGGCGGGGTTCGAGGTTCTGAGACTTGGGCAGTTTCGGGGGTTGCCCCGTCCGGGGTAGCTGCGGAGGCATTCGAGTCTGTTCCTCCTGCCGATGCTCCGGGGTCTGACCAGTGGGCCCCTTCTCTTCCAGCTCTCTCGGCTGCCCCGGCTTTTTCTTGTGGGGCCGGGGCTTTGGAGGTCGACTCGGCCCCGGGGCCTAGTTAGGGGCTTCTGGGGTTGGGGAGGAGCGACCTTGGGGGGCTTTGTGCTCCATTGCGCCCCGCCTGGATTCCGTCCTTCTGAGCGGGGCTTACTGTTGCGAGGAGTGGGGTTTTTCTTTCCCCCCTCTGCGTACGACTTGGGCTTGGGTTCTGCTCCTCCCCGGGTTCGGTTCCGTGTCCCTGTGGTTCCTTCGGTTCCGTCTTCCGGAGTTTTTTTGGCTACCGCGTCTCTTCGCCTGCGGTGCCGTTGGCCATTGCGGCTTACCTCCTGGGTGCCCCGGAACTTGTAGCGGTTTTAGGCTACTTGTAGCAGTATTGGGCTACTTGTAGCAGTATTGGGCTACTTGTAGCAGTATTGGGCTACTTGTAGCAGTATTGGGCTACTTGTAGCGGTATTGGGCTACTTGTAGCGGTATTGGGCTACTTGTAGCGGTATTGGGCGACTTGTAGCGGTATTGGGCGACTTTTCGCCCTGTTGGGCTACTTTTCTTTCGCGTCCTGCGCATGCGCCGTGAGTTTGTTTTGGTTCCGGGCGGTGTGCACATGTGTTGTGCTTCCGTTTTCTCGGGGGCTTCGCCTCTCGCTCTTCATCCCATCCGTGCCCCGTTGCTTGGGGGTTGTCTGGGGTGCTGCTGTACTCTCCTAGTTGTGTTTGCGGGGGTTGAGCTCTGCTCTCTGGTCCCGCCTCTCACCGGTCACTCAACAGGTAAATTTAAATTTTTTAAATTTTGCCCCGAGGGGCGAGTTTATTGGGCAGCGCCACTCATCTTGTGAGTGGACACACCGCCATAGCAGCATGTACAACACTCCCCAATAGGAAGAAAACCCGCTGGGTTGTTCATCCTGTCACTTGTCCCCAGACACAGCTGGGACAATCAACAGGTGTACCGCTTCCTGAGCTTCTTGGGCTTTCTCATCTCTACACTTGACTCTGTGTATGGAGTCAGCCTCCACCTCATCCCTTCCTCATGCATTCCAATTGTCAACCACTCTGCACTAAAACAGTTCTGCAGGTGAGTTGGTGCGGTTTGGCGTTTCCTTCGTCCTGACGCTGTTTTTGGGCGTAGGCATGGGTGTACGTCCGTACTTGTGACTGTGGTCCGTATCGCCCGAGGTGCCTGCTGCTGGGCTATTAGCCCATATTGGGCTGCTCTTGTTCTCTCCACCTGATTCCTTCCTCGGTTCACGGGTGTCTGCGGGTGGCCTCTTGGCCCTTTCGAGGCGACCCCTGCCTGTACTCCTGCCCCTCTCCTCTGCTTGTCTCACCTGGCTTGAGTTCGGGGCCCCGCCTCCACCTTGTTCCACGGTGCAACGGTGGGGGTGCCTGTGTGGTGGTACGTTTCCTGTGTTGAGGGGGTTGTGTGCTTGCGGGGTTGGGTTCTGGCTCTTTAGTTCCGCCTCTCCCCTGTCGTTTGCCTGTTGAGCGGTTTCTGTGCTTCATGGGCGCTCTCGTCTCTGCTCTTGGGGCTGTGTATGGGATCAGCCCATGTGGGGCTAACCAATGTGTTACTTCGGTTGCCTGTTACACTGCACACGTTTCTCCTACCGTCCCTGTGGCTCGGTTGGGTGCTCGGTTTCCGCCTGTGTCCCCTTGTGTGCCGCTCGTGTACGATTTATCTATCTTCTCTGTCGCTCCCTCGGGGGTGTGGGGACGTTTTGCTGCGTTTTTGGTACTGCAGCTGTGTGTTGGGGTTGGTTGTGGCATTCTGTTCGGCCCTTCCGTGCTCCTTTTGGGGCCCTCCTTCCTTGTCGGTCTTGCTGTGCTGGGCCTGGTTTTCCAGGTTCCTTGGATTCTGTTTTGTCCTTGCCTCATTGTGCTGGTTGGGGATGAGCTTGGGGTCATCGTCTCGCCCCTCGCTTTTTCCTCCGGTTTCCGTTCACGTTCCGGAGCCTAGGGGGCTCCCTTCCTTGGTGTTTTTCACGGCTGCCCCGGGGTTTTCTTGACGCTGGGGCTTTGAGGGGACAGCTCGGCCCCGGGCCTGCAGGGTGGGTTCCCGGGGCTGGGGTGGTGCTAACGTAAGGGGCCTTCGGCCCCGTTGGTCCCCGCCGGGGTTTTTCTACCCCTCTGGGCCAGGCTTACGGTTTTGTGGTGTGGGGTTTTTCCGTCCCCCCGCTCCACACGTGCTTGTGGGCATCGGTCCCTCCCTGGGCTCGGTTTCCTTGTCCAGCGGGCCCGTTGTTTCCGTCCTGTCGGTGGGTGTTTTTCTACAGTCTTCGCACCTTTTTCCAGGACGGGCCTTCTCAGTCATGTCCCCCTCTTCTTGGGGTTCTGCATGACTTTTGGTCTCGGGTGCGACGGAGTTTTTGTGCCTTCGTTCTTTGTTTGCTGCTTTTGTTTTCGAAGGTTTGGGACTGTTTTTGGGGTAGCCTTGGTTGCTGCACCCAATTGCCGTGGGAAAGGAGAAAGCGGATAAACAGAGGGGAGTCAACACCCACTGTGTGACATTGACATGTCAGTCAGTCCGACCAGCGCAGGTCAGTCCTAGCGCTATATACTGCTTTGGTCATCTGTTGGGGTTCGTGACACCCGTCGACAACATCTTTCTTCCTTGTCCCCGGTCGCTCCGTGGCTTCTGGCACCCACACCATAGAGAGAATGCAGCCGGCGATGACACTGCTGCTCCTCTCGTTGACGGGGCCGGCGCCTGCTACTCTGGCGGCGTCTTTGTGCTGGGTTTTCCTTGACACACTTCCCAGTGGGCCCCTCCTCCTTCACTCTCCTGTAACCGTACATGTACGTTCGCGGCGGAGAATGTATGGGCAGGAATAATGAGAGTGGGAAAGTGCAATTCTGTGTCTTCTAACCCCAGTCAGCTCTTTCCCTTTTTCTGGTACGTCTGTCGTCATTCGGTTGAGCTTCCCTCCAGTCCTTTCTAGGGCTTGTGGGTCCTCTTCCCGGCAGTTTCTGGATGTTTGGCCTTCTGGTTCTTTTGTGCATACATCTCCTCTTCGCGCTGTATCGGCGCTCCTCGTTTTCCTGTGGGCGCTTTTGCTCCTTTTCCTGAGTCTTCGCTCCTGCCCTTCTGCCGGGGGTTGGTGCGGGGCGGCTCCTTATGCAGGTTCCTTCCCTGTCGGCTGCACTTGTGGTGGTGGCCTTGCACGCTTGTGGCGTTTTGGTTTTGGTCCTGCGTTTTCTTTTCCCTTCTGGGGCTGTCATAGGATTGGCTTGCAGAAGGTGTAGAGGCGCTTGGGACTGTTCCTGGGTCTTGCACCTTGGTTCGGCTGCTAGCTTTCGGTATCAATGTTCCTTCTGTGCCGTTTCGCAGGCTGTATCGTGCATTGTTTCACCTCCGGCCTGTTTCTGCACTGCCTGTGCCGTCCAGTCTTTGGACTGGGTGCTCTCCTGTTTTTCTTCTCCTTGGTGGTTGTGGCTCCTCGGGGCCAGGTTTGCTTTGCCTCGGCTCTTTTGGCATTGGCCTCTGGGGGTCGTGTGGCAGTGCTTCATGCCCTTCTCAGGCGCAGTGGTTTCTTGGCTCCTATGATCTTGGTCATAGTTTTCTTCGTCTGTGGCCGTTCTCCCTTTTTCTGGCGAATGTTGTGCCTGCTGCTTTCCGGAGGGGCCATTTTGGTTGTTGTATTGACTTCGTGTCGAGGAGTGGTTCACCGACCGCCTCCCGGGTATGTCCCCTTGTTTTCTTAGGTAGTCTTTGGTGAGGTAGCTCCGGGGAGCCGTAGGGGCTCCCCCCAGAAAACCAGCGTTGAATGTAATGAAACGCCATTTTCTGGGTGAGTCCCGGAGGCTCCCCGGCATCCCTCCCGCCCTCCGGTCGGCGGTTTTTCGTGTTTTGATATCCAGCCTCGGAACTGAGGTGTGGATAGCCGGCGCGGGGGTCTGGGGCTCCCCCTTCCCCCTCCCGGGGAGGGGGGAGCTGCGCAGACATGCGGCGCGGCTGGTGTGACGTCATGCTAGTTTACTCGTTTTTCTTTTGGGGGAGTTCTGTCCACTCGTTTGTTAATTTTTGTTGTTAACCAGAATAGGGGTTTGTTTTGTGGCGCTTACCTTTCTGGGTGCCTGCCCGGTCGATGGCAGATATAGAATGCTCCAAATCACATGTGCATTCTATGGGCCATTGCTCCCCGTGCCTCTCTGAGGGGGCCAGGTTCTGGCTCGTGGTCCCCGGTAGGCTGGAACTCCACCCACATCGACTGATGCAAAGTAGTTAGAATATCCATATCAGCCATGGATAGCTCCGGGGAGCCTCCGGGACTCACCCAGAAAATGGCATTTCATTACATTCAACACTGGTTTTTTAGGTCCAGATAGATGCAGTCAACCCAACCATCTCTTTCTGTAAAATCTCTGTGGCTCGATCATAAAACTGAGCAAGTTCGTTACACAGGATCTTTGAGGTCGAAAACCATATTGTCTGTCTGATATTATATCGTTTTCCTCCAGGTGTTTTACCCATTTAGTTTTAATTATTTTTTCCAATATTTTGACTATTACACTTGTCAATGATACAGGTCTATAATTAAGGGGGTCTTCCCTGTTTCCACTTTTGTAGATTGGAACTATGTTAGCCTTTTTCCACACATCAACTACAGTTCCTGTACACAGGGATGCCTGAAAAATCAGTTGAAGTGGAATGCTGAGCTCAGGTGCACATTCTCTCAGAACCCATGGTGAAACTCCATCCGGACCAACTGCTTTGTTCTTACCTAGCTCCTTTAGCATTTTTTCCACTTCGTCTCTAGACACCTCTATGTGCTCTATGTTGTTCTCTGGAATTCTTATTGTGTCTGGTTCCCTAAAGATTTCATTTTGTACAAACACACTTTGGAACTTTTCGTTTAATGTTTCACACATTCCTTTTCATTTTCCGTGAATCTATTTCCC
>WNGS01003388.1:21922535-21937928 GCA_020271785.1 Procambarus virginalis | reverse complement strand
AATATAGCACTGGAAGGGGTCAAGGATAAGGATTTGGGATGAGAACGGGGGAAGGAAATAGGGTGGCCCAACCACTTGGACGGTATGGGATTGAACGCCGACACTGCGTCTCCAGTGTTTTTAACAAGTAACTGTCAGGTACTAGGCCCGGATTCTGGAATTCCATTTCATCGAGAATTATAAAAAAAAACTATTGCAGGCCTTTAACATTATTTGGAGACTGAGCTATAATACGGGGCTATCCGGACCATACTTAAAATCATTACAGATAGCATCACTCATTAAAGGAGGAAATAAAGCAGTGCCATCAAATTATAGGATTAATAACTCTAATATCACACTTAACACTTTCAAAGATTATTGTGTAAGGTGACAAAACACATCGCTATTAGGAGCAATATCCAACTCTGGCCCGAGATCATCACTCGGTCCCCCGACTCAAATCTCTCAATATGTTAGATGTTAAGTCCCCACATTCCTCTCATGTGTATTATACATAATTAAACGCTTGAACTGTAAATGCCAATCCTGACCTCAAAAGCTTCATTGAACGGTAACAGAACCCTATGAGCACCACACCAGAAGAAAATAATCTACAGTTTTAATATGCCAAGAGTACGACTTAACCAAACTAGAAATGCTCTACAAATCAAAGGGACCCAGAATGTGGAACGACCTTCCCAACCATGCTAAAGACTGCTGACTCCTTCTCTCAACCCGTTTTAAGATTTAAAGACTAAACACTACCTGTGAACCTCCCTGTAACCTACCTTACCCTCTATTGCAACCCATGTCTTACTTTTTTTTTTTTTTTTTTTCTTATTGAACGCTTTTGTTCTACATATTGTATTTGTGCTTGCTTTTCAGTCATGTTCCCCCCCTTTTTTTTGTACCTTTATTTGTATCTGTTCTCAAAACACTTTTATTCTTTTTGTCAATTAGCATTAAGTTTTAAATATTAATATTTTCTTTCGCCCGAAACGCATTGACGCATAACTACGTGGCTAGTGCTCCTTGTCATGCTACGTGAAGCTCTCTCATAGTTAACCGACTTACTTATAGAACATCTCTCTATGTATGTATCCTTGTACCTGAATTACAACATTAATTTATTTATTTACCCGCTTGAGGTGCTTTCCGGGCTTAGCGTCCTCCGCGGCCCGGTCGTCGGCCCAGGCCTCCTCGTTTGCTGGACTGATCAACCAAGCTTTTTGACGCTGCTGCTCGCAGCAACATGGACTCACAAGCATGTACATAACCTTGGAAAACATAGGTTCAGAACAGGTTGCGCTTGTCCCCACCCCCCTGTATTACAAGGACCACTGTGACATGGACTTAGCTATCACGGAAGACACAAACGCTGATTACCAGCAAATTAGGAAAAACATTAATTTCGTAGCTAACAGGATCCAGTGTGTAATAGTTAAAGTAAAAACCGGATCATCCGCCAAGAAAAAAAAAGCTCCGCCCCGCAGTGGGCTGTACCTGCTCGAGTAGTAGTTGGCTATATGCAGAAGGGACTTGAGAATGGTCCGGACAGGACCGAAACATCGTCGTCCCTTCACCTTCTAGTGTGTGGTCCTGGTCACACATGCTTCTTTAGCCACGATATGTGACTCATCGCCCCTGCAGTAGAATAGACAATATAAAGGGCACGGCAAACTTCCAAATAGATGTAAATCAGGTTTTGCAATGGGCAACAAAATAATATTGAATAAACCACATGTTCCAGTTCTTGGTACTATAGAAAACCAGAAATATAAAAAAGGAGCCCACTATACCGGCCTAAAAATGCAGTGTAGACGAAAAAGCAGCATAAAAATGTTTGGAAGTAAGTGTCGGTCCGATCTTACCTTTAAGAAGCACAATAAAGTATGTGTCACAACTATAAGAAATACTACAGGTTGACTGAGCAAGAATCCTCAACACCAGAGGATCCTATACCAATGATGCTTTTCAAAGCACTAGTGCTATCTACCTTGCGATGGTTACCTTGTGATGGTTCAAAGGATCAACGTCCCTGGGGTCCTGTCTCTAAGCCTCCTGACTGGTGGTCTGATTAACCAGACTGTTGGATGCCGCTGCTTGCAGCCTGATGTATGAATCCCAGCCTGGTTGACCCGGTATCATTTAGAGGTATTTGCAGAGTTCTCTTTTTTTAACACAGAGGTCGGGCAGTGCCTCTTGTATGTAGCTTTACTACATATAAATGTAGTGGATGTTGAAAAGTCTTGGTCCCTTAATGTTGATAGTTTTTTCAGCGTGCCAATTGCAATTCTGCTTTTCAGTGGAGCTTGCTTGCTTCCTTTTTTTGGGGGGGGGGGGGGCACACCGCCATGTCTCCTGGTCTCCTATTGTTGTTCACTGACAGCCCCATTCAAAGCTGGAGAAATTGTTGATCTGGAGAACATGTAAAGATCTTTTACTGCTAGAATCCACTCAATAAAACATCTAAATTATTGGGACTGCTAATAGATTTTACATCTGTATTCCCTAGAGCGCAATTAGGTGAAATGTATAATTTACACGGAAAATATTAGAGGGGACCGATTCCAAAACTTCACACGGAAATAACACTGAGAGACCATGGTGCATGGCAGGAAGTGCAAAAATACCTAATTGAAAAGCAGAGGGGGATAGTTGGTACGCTGAGACATGTCTATCAACATGAAAGGTCCAAGACTTTCCAACACTCCATCAACACGTAGGGGGGGCAGAACTGGCTGACCTCTCACCGTGTTCACAAGAGAAGTGTCTTGTGAACACGAGAAATATCTCCAAAGAATACCTGATCAACTTGGGTAATACGTCAGCCTTATTAGCAGCTGCGTCGTCTGATTTGCCAGACCTCCAACCAGGAGACCTGGTCAGAGACCGGGCCGCGGGGACATTGATTCTCTGAACCAACGTATTTTAAGGCTTAAAGCTGTGGTTGTGGAAGGACGGGGATAGGGAGTTGGGAATTCTCGTTGGGGGCGAGGGCTTCGCTAAGGGTGGGGGGTTGGGGCGAGGGCTTCGCTAAGGGTGGGGGGTTGGGGGCGAGGGCTTCGCTAAGGGTGGGGGGTTGGGGCGAGGGTCCAGATACACTCCAGGTATGTGCTGAGCAGAGGGCTTTGGGTTATTAGCGAAGCATTAGGCTAAGTAAACATAATTTCGTGGTAACAACTGACAGGCGCCCATACAGGAAGCTTCCAAAGAAAATGTTTTCAGTTACTTGGTCTTCTGAGAAAGTGGAGGCATTTCCTGTAATAGCAAAGTGCACGCATGTCTCCATCCTAGTGAAGCTGCAGGATAATATGAACTGCGTCAGCGTGTTGTGTTCCGGAAATGAAGTGCTGGGGAGATGATTTGTCGTAATAGCGTGATGTTGGCTTCGCAAGTTTCCACGTTGTATGTGAGAGCTTACACACGGCTCTAGTGTGCGCGTTGTCGCGTGGTGGTGGTGGTCATGCAGCCTGCACACTGAAGCTTCGATTTGCTGGGTAGAGCGGTTCGCTTGCCATTGATAGGTTCTCTCGTATATAGAACCTATGAACGCTTGTTGCTTGCAACATGTCCCGATGGATGTTAGTCACTAAGTAAAGCAAAACAATAGTTGCATCGCTGTTCTTGCTGCTCATGTTAGGACTCTTGATCAGATGTGTTTAGCCGTAAGATAGACCCGGTGAAGTCTCTGTCTCCAGAAGACGGCATCCTTGATCGGCTCCTCAGATTTGTTGTTGGTACTGAGGGCCGATGGTCATATTGTTCCAGCACCTAATTTCCAAACAAATGTATGAAAGAGCAAGATTGTGGCGCTACGTGTGTGTGTGTGTGTGTGTGTGTGTGTGTGTGTGTGTGTGTGTGTGTGTGTGTGTGTGTGTGTGTGTGTGTGTGTGTGTGTGTGTGTGTGTGTACTAGGATGTTGACACAGGTACTTCCTGTGCCAATGTTTGCATCTGTGACATCTGAAAGTTTCATGTTCTGTATGTACTGGGAAAGTTAAAAAACTAAATCGTGCTAAGTGTAATTATGTTAATAAAGAGCTGTAGCATGGTTACAGTATAACACACTGCTGATAAATAGGAAACACATTTAGAAAGGCTTGATAAGCTGTGTGTTAAGCGACACTTAAGTCGGATACAATACCATGGCCTGGCTTCGGGCTGGTCTTGGAGTAAAACTCCCAGAGCCCCATGAAGGTGAGGTACATGTTTCTATTGCCGTGTCTTTACCCGTATGGCAACTGTAGGCTCACTATATGAGGTCCTGTACTAAATAATTTCTCTGTCCCACAGGTGAGTACCCGAGGTGCAGACGACACCTCTGCTGCATCCGCTGTTGCCTGGGGGTGAGTGGGGGGGGAGCGTGGGGGGAGCTCCAGGATTATCCCGGACATTTTATTAACACGTTTAAGTACACAGCACAAGTGTGTTAGCTAAGTGTTACACACACACATCACAATAGCGTGATGCATCAAATGAACAAATCCACAAGGGCCGTGAACCTACATCGAACCTACATCGGAGAGCATCCCAGACGTTACCTTAATAGACTACGACATGGTACCATGCGCTACCATGTTGTAGCTCAGTCGATTAAGGTATCGTCTGGGATGCGTTCGGACGTAGGTTCGAATCCTTGTCACGGCCGTTGTGGATTTGTTCACTAGCTCAGTGTGTTAGCCTGCGCTGGCAATCTTAATGGCCAGATTGAGGATATATAGAGCGTTCAATGCATTTTGTCCCATTTCGTCAAAAATCATTGATAATTGAGCATTTATTAATATAATATTGAATAGTGATAGTTTACTGCAATCATAGCTCTCAAGATTTAACACATGAGTACTTAAGAGTTGGTAGATTAGTTACCTGTTAATCTATCGCTATAAGTAGCGATATTTTCATCTAATTAAGGTAGGTACTATATCATACTTGAAGTTTGGTATTAACAAACATATTATCTATTTAGCTCTAGTTAGATTTCATATTCGTTACGGCGTTAGCTGCCTTATTGAGCATGATAGGTAATGCGTGAGAGACAGTATCCATGTAAACTTGATTCTAAAACATTGCTGTGTATATCATTTATAATTGATTCAAAGATTCTTAGCCTATTTTGCAAATTGGGTTAAAAAGTGCTTGAAGCAGCCAGAAAATTGATCTTGTACAGTATTTGGAACTGGTTCTACGCTTGTGTGAAGACGTTAGCCAGTTGTTTAAACAATAATAGTCTGTGTATATCTGCTGTCTTTGCAAAACTATCATCCTGCAGGATGACTCCTGCATCCTGTTGACAGATGAACGGAGCCGTTAGTGAAAGATAGTGCTCGTATGCCCTTCAAGTAGTCATTAGTGTCAAGTGTTGCTGCTTTGAGTAGCACTGGGCTTTCATGGCTGGGCACTGGCCTCGGGCCGGGCTTGGGGAGTAGAACAACTCCCAGAACCCCATCAACCAGGCATCATTCCTTGTTTTACTGACACTGGTGTACAGGATGCAAGTAGTAAGGTGCCAAACACACACCGAAACTACGACGTTGGTACAACGTTCGAACAAGTTTTAACACCTCGTAACCCGTTATAACAACCAATATAGCAAGTTGTAACAACGTTCTAATACGTCATAAACACGTTAAGCCAAGATGTAACAACTTTATTACAAGTTGTAACAAGCGGAAAATAGACAGTTTTGGTGTTTTTCCAGGGAAGGTCCCACTGAACAGATACATTATACACAGTACAAGATTCTACACTAATATTTATTCCTATATATTGCTCTAAAGTCCAATTTAGGCTTTATTATTTAGCATAATATGCATCATTACTGCTGTTGCTCGAAATGGCGTCAGCTAAGCTACTTCTCCTTGCTTCGCCTTGCCTAAATATATCAAATATTTATATGTCTACTTACGAAACCTGTACGTCTTTCGTCAATCGTGGCGTCTTAGCTTAAATTTATTAAACAGTTTGAGCTCCGAAGCGCCCACTTATGGCTAACAACATTGGGTTGCGTTTTGAAGCTCGTAAACTTTATAAACAGGTACAGACTAACCCGCCATGATTGAGGAAAGATGTACAGGTTTCGTAACCGGACATGTTAATAGTCCTTAAATCCTGGACCGGGTAGCTAGACTCGACGAAAGAAAACGGCGGGCTAGTATTAAGAGGCCCAGACACACTTAAAGATGTTACACGACCAAAGACAACATTCCTTCCTAACATCTACCACCTATGGGGCTATTCATGCCCGTGCCACCTCTTGTGGTGGCTTAGTCTTAATCAATCAATCAATCGCGCACAGGAGACATCTCCCGTCACGCAGGGTGCAGTCGCACCTCCACAGATCTCCAGTATCAGCTCTTGATATTGGTAATGGCTCCAAAGGGCCACCACTTTACGGGCTATTCATGCCCGTGCCACCTTTTGGGTGGCTTAATCTTCATCAATCAATCGCGGTCTGAACTTTGTAGTGTACTAGTAGTTAAATTTCCAATGTTAAAATTTGGAATCGTTTATGAATAAATGTTTGTATACAAGTTTACACAATTACTGTACATTGTCATAATAACAGCATAACACACAATTATTACTTATATATTGTATAATCTGGATTTTGAGGCTACTTGATTGTGGTTTATACGTCATTAACTTTGAATATTGGTGGTTAGGTCATTAATTAAGGGGTGTTGCTCACACCAGCCCATACCTGAAGAACCCTTTGAGAGGGAAGATCCTTATCGTAGCTTTGTGCTGCACAGTTCTGGACGATGATTAACCACCCCGTCCTCCTAAGGTTTCCCAACGTCAAGAAAAAGGTCAATTTAAAGTGTCCTAACCAGCAGAGGACCCAAAACAGAAAACGGGACAAAAGTACAATTTTTGGCTTCATGTAACGCGTACGAGCGAAATACGACGTTTGTACGAGGACAGGTTGGATTAACACGAAGGGAGAAAGCGAGTTTACTGCGGCGAGACGGTCTATGCAGCAGGAAAATAAGTCATTTGATACTGGAGTAGGGAGGAGGTGCAGGAAGAAATGGATGATGGAAGACGGGGAAATAATTCTCTGCACATGAGCTGTAGATTCTCCCTTTTTGTATTTTAATATAATTTCAATAAACAAATGTTGTATTTATCAGGCCGCCTGGTCAGACCGGGGCGCGGGGACTTTGATCCTCGGCACCAACGCAAGGTAAGGTACATTTTTGAGAAGGGGGGGGGATGTTGTTATAGATTCAGCTACTCGGAACAAGTTCGAAGTAGCACGGGCTATGGTGAGCCCGTAGTGGACTTACCTGGCACAGGAGCGATGCCGTGAGGGGTTGAAGGGTTGTAATGGCTAGTATAGTATGGTGCCGAGGGTGGTTGTCGGGTCAGAGGTTACGACCTCTCCGTAGGGTGCAGTCGCACCTCCACAGATCTCCAGTATCAGCTCTTGATACTGGTAATGGCTCAGAAGGGCCACCACTTACGGGCTATTCATGCCCGTGCCACCTTTTGGGTGGCTTAATCTTTAATCAGTCAATCAGGTTGTTGGGTAGTATGGTTGAGTGTGGACGATGCCTGGCGCCAGGGGTTATTGGGTTTCCACCCGACGTGCAACAATCGCCTCGTGTATTGATTTCTCGGTGGGGGGGTTCCCGCGTTGCCGAGTTAAGGAGGGAGCTGCTTTTATGGTGGTATTTGTGTGGCTCTCCTTGGCGGGTGGGAGCACCTGGCTGTACGCCGGGTGTTGCGGGTGTGCCGCCGTCGGCTGTGTTGTCGAGGAGCGCTGGGTCTTCGGTGTGGCGGGGTCCCCGCCCGTTATGTGTCACAACACCGCGCCTTCCGCTCTTCCCGCCCCTTCCGTCCTCACCCCCCCCCCCCCGTCTCCGTCCCTCCTCACCGGCTAGATAAGAGTGGTTGCTGCACCCCCCCCCTCTTGTAGCCGGCCAGATAAGAACGGTTGCTGCACCCCCCTCCCCCCCTTCTTCTAGCCGGCCAGATAAGAGTGGTTGCTGCACTCCCCCCCTCCCTCTTCTAGCCAGCCAGATAAGAGCGGTTGCTGCACTCCCCTCTCTACTACCCTCTTCTAGCCGGCCAGATAAGAGCGGTTGCTGCACCCCACCTCTGTCCGGCCAGATAAGAGCGGTTGCTGCACCCCCCCCCCCCCTCTGTCCGGCCAGATAAGAGCGGTTGCTGCACCCCCCCCCCCATCTCTGTCCGGTCAGATAAGAGCGGTTGCTGCACTCCCCCCCCCTCTTCTAGAGAGGGGGGGGGAAGAGTTGAAAAGTCTTGGGCCCTTGATGTTGATAGAGTTCTCCCTCAGAGTACCTATTGCACCTGTGCTTCTCAACGGGGGTATTATGCACATCCTGCCATGCCTACTGGTCTCGTGTGGTGATATTTCTGTGTTCAGATTTGGAACCAGCCCCTCTAATATCTTCCACGTGTAGATTATTATGTATCTCTCGCCTGCGCTCAAGAGAATACAAATTTAGAACTTTTAATACATCTTCATTAATTAAGATGACTTAGCGTGGATTCTAGCGGTAAAGGATCTTTGCACAAGCCTAAAGTAAGAGTGAGTTTCCCCACACAGATGGATTCGAATACAGGCTTTATGTCCCAGACAAACTAATATTGCAGTACCGGAAGAATTCAAGTTTGCATTGTATTCTTCTTCGTTGTCTGAAGAATAATACAAACTTATATATGTAGGGTTACGTAATATGTGTCCAGATATATTAAAAATGTGATGTGATGTTAAAACAAAAAAGAACGTTCACAGTGATTAGTAATACAGTAGAAGATGATCAGTAGCCTGCACTTGCAAACCTTTGATACATTATTCACCCTCGTGTCCTTGAGGATATCATAGTCATTACAAAGCTCCAGGTACCTCATACCGGAGGGTCTGAAGGCTCTAGTGAACAGTAGGGCAATGCAGGCGAGGAGTCACAATAACGTGGCTGAAGTATGTTGACCAGACCACACACTAGAAGGTGAAGGGACGACGACGTTTCGGTCCGTCCTGGACCATTCTCAAGTCGATTGTGTCATTCACAATCGACTTGAGAATGGTCCAGGACGGACCGAAACGTTCTCGTCCCTTCACCGCCTCGTGTCGTCTGGTCAACAGTCTGTCAATAATGTGAGAAATCGTGACCCAGATCTTGAGAATTTACACATTGGGGTACTCGACATTGAGAGATAAGTCGTGTGCGTGTGTGTGTGTACACACAGATACATACACACGTTTGTATACATGGGCAGGAGGCGTTCCTTTAAGCTTATTTCATTAAATATGGCAACATTGCTGGCGTTGTTGTTCTTATAGTGTAAGCTTTATATGGTTCCATTTTCTTACTCTCGGAATTAAGATGAGCAATCAAGTTACTGAAATTCATGGTCAGAACTCTAATGATTATTGAAGAGCCTATTTTCTTCAGGTAGAAAATATACCCTTCAATAATTATTAGTTTCTTTACCATGAATTTCAGTAACTTGATTATTGTTCTTAATCACGAGAGTAAAAAAAAAATAGAAGCATAGAAAGCTTTTCCTGTAAGATCAACAACGGTCAATGCTGTATATATGATCAATGCGGTCATATTGTATATATTGATCATGTCGTGTTCTATATATTGGTCAATAAATATGATCAATGCGGTCATATTTAACCCCCCTTAGTGGTGTTAAGATGGTAAACCCAGAGGTAGCAAAGTCGAAAGGAATAGTTGTCCTTGTTTTCGGTTTACCATCAGGTATTCTGGGATTTTCCGGCTGGAAATGGCCCCTCGGGATTCGAACCCTGGCCGCCAGCGGGTCCCCATCAACAGCTCTGGTACTGTGACCACTACACTTGCGATCGTCTGGTGCAGTTATCAGCGGCACAGTGGCCCTGCAGTGAGAGGCAGGAGAGCCCTGTTCTGAAGCCATGTTGTCCAGGGTTATATAGATACTGGGGTTCCATGTCTTTGTGATCTTGGCACTCCTTGAAAGATATTTATAAAGTGTGACGTTACCTGGAATGTACCTGGATGGGGTTCAGGGAGTTGTTCTCCCCAAGCTCGGCCCGAATTAGTTGAGAGCTTGGTCCAACAGGCTGATGCTTAAAGCGGCCCGCAGGCAAACATATCAACCACAGCCCAAATTTGCACAGTAGAATAACAACATGCTGGAGCGAAAGGTACGGAAGGAAATGCAGAATGGAACCAGTGTGGAGTGGAGGTGCCATAGGCACAATCAGAGAACACTGTCTGAACATCAGAGGTCCACAGCTGTTCAACACCATCTCAGCTACCATTAAAAAATATTGCCGAAACGAAGGTGGATGTATTCAAGAGGCACTTGGACAGGTTCTTGCAAGAAGTGCCACACCAACCAGGCTATAGTGGATATGTGGGCCTGCGAGCCGCTTCAACATCAGCCTGTTGGACCAAGTTATCACAAGTCGAGCCTGGCCTCAGGCCGGGCTCTGGTAGTAGAACAACTCCATAAAGCCACTTCAGGTGTGCTAGCCCGGTTGGTCCGGTACGTCTTGAAGAAAACTATTTAATTTTATCTTGAAGGTGTCCACGTTTGTTCCGGTAATATTTCTTACACTTGTCTTTTTTTCATCTACTTTACTACCACCTTTGTGGAGTGGTGGAATCTCTACTGTTTTAAGTATGGCGATGATAACCCCAGCATCTAGGCTCTCCAAAAGGTTCAAAAGGTCCAGTTCAACTTCATAGTGTGGCATGGTAATTGGGCTGCCATGTCTTCCATCATGATGTTATATTGGTTGGAGATTGTATCCTTTCAAGGTAAATGTTAAACCCTTTCTGTGCAGCGAGACGGGTTGGTGCTGTGAGAAGGCGGCAAGAGATAGATGACCATGTAAATATTGGTAAAACTGTGGAAATAATTCTCCTAGTTGGGCGGGGACCTTGACCCCTGGAACCAACGCAAGGTAACATAGAGGCGGCAGCTAAGCAGTCACACAGCACTACAAGACCATAGTACTAGGATTTAGAAATGTTTGAAAAGTGGCAAGGTTGATTATAAAACGGGTGGTGGTGAACACAAGCTTAAGACATGGGTGTGAAGCCTGGTGTTCCTAACTGGCTCCTCCAGTGTGTGTGTGTGTGTGTGTGTGTGTGTGTGTGTGTGTGTGTGTGTGTGTGTGTGTGTGTGTATAATATATATATATATATATATATATATATATATATATATATATACATACATACATACATACATACACACATTTGGCCAAGTCTTCAGAGCTATTTGACCATGGTCAAATAGGATATGAAATTCGTTTAAGAAGAGTAAGTTTAATCTTATTAATATAAGTATTTAATTTCCCAACTAAACTCCGAAAATGGCATCTTAGAGCATTCTGTTCAAACAAGTAGTGTCACATGCTCATATTCCATGCAGAAACAGACTATAGGGTTCTGACGATTCTAGCATATTTTAGACATCTATAAAAGACACAATAAACCGTGACAAATTAATCCTGTGTTGCAGAACTAAAGGTAATTAAATCTAGAACCACGTGCGAACGGTTATCAAACCCTACCAAAGTTGAAGTAAACAAAAATATGAAATAAGTCATGTAAAACTGTCAATGATTCTGTCGGAGTGTCTTACGTTTAAAGAACTGTAAAATAACTAAACTGCAGGTCAAGTGATTGGCTGGAAATTGAAATAAGTTTATTGAGGTAAAATACACACAAAGGGATGAGGTAGCTCAAGCTATTCTCACCCCGTTCAGTACATCGTGTTAATACATACATAGACACACATCACAAACAATAAACCTATTACCGAACATTCTCAGAGATAAACATATACATTTTCTCCTTTACACAAGTAGTATGGTAGATTGGCTGGATATCCATCTTGAGGTTATCTTGAGATGAATTCGGGGCTTAGTGTCCCCTCGGCCCGGTCCGGCCCAGGCCCGGCCCGGCCCGGCCCGGCCCGGCCCGGCCCGGCCCGGTCCGGTCCTCGACCAGGCCTCCACCCCCCAGGAAGCAGCCCATGACAGCTGCTGGCTAACTCCCAGGTACCTATTTACTGCTAGGTAACAGGAGCATCAGGGTGAAAGGACTGCCCATTGTTTCTTGCCGGCGCCCGGGACCTCAGGATCACACGTCCAGTGTTCTGTCCGCTCTCCCACCGGCGCCATGACACTTCTAAACCAACAGGTTCTCTACTGTTGGCCATGAGTTGCTCCACGTAAGACTTGCTATATTGCTTTCACCTGGAGAATGCTCACAGAACATTTACTGCCTAAATACCTTTAATAAATTAACAATAGCGCTTAAAATCCCTCAAATTGTGTTCCCTGGAGTGTAGGCGGGAGGTAATCATACTCTACATGGAGGGAAAATATTAGAGGGAATGGTTAATACTCGTTGAAAAATTATCTACGAAATCATGAAGCGTCGTAGACGCTGTAAAAGAGCCCCATTGAAAAGTGGATATTCGCGACGAGAAAAATCCATTATATGTAAACAAGATTCCAACGGCTTAACAGGTAAAATATAAAGAATAATACCAGTAGAACTCTAATTTTATAAAGATGGACACAGTCAAACGGTACCTGATAGTAAACTACGGGGGACTAACGTTGGACTACTAGTAGCAGGCACTAATAGCCTAGACTAGACGATTGGACAGCGGGGACCCCAATTTCCGGTAACACTACAAGGTAGGCTAACCATTAAGTGGGGATGCTATTGCAAGTGTTGGTGTAGTTGAACGCACGAGTGCCTTAAGAGTATAATCATTGACTTGCAACCTCTTGACATAAAAGGCTTTGTTTTACCTCCTATCATCTTTCCATTGTGATTCATTTATGATCTTAACAGTTGAATCTTCTAAACTGAAGATTCATTGTGGTGTTACAGTTATAATTTTCATGAACTCTCTCTTTTTTCATCTTGGAGCTGGGATCTTTCTTTGTTATTGATTTCCCATTCACAGACTTGGTGTAGAGGGTGTACTTACCTAATTGCTTACCTAATTGTGCTTGCGGGGGTTGAGCTTTGGCTCTTTGGTCCCGCCTCTCAACTGTCAATCAACTGGTGTACAGATTCCTGAGCCTACTGGGCTCTTATCATATCTAAAATTGAAACTGTGTATGGAGTCAGCCTCCACCACATCACTGCCTAATGCATTCCATTTATTAACTACTAACACTGAAAAAATTCTTTCTAACGTCTCTGTGGCTCATCTGGGTACTAAGTTTCCACCTGTGTCCCTTGTTCGTGTCCCACCCGTGCTGAAGAGATTGTCTTTGTCCACCCTGTCAATTCCCCTGAGAATTTTGTAGGTGGTTATTATGTGTGGGTGGGAATGGTTGAGGGCTGGGTGGAGTGTAAAGTGTATTGAGGGTATAAGGGCAGGGTGGAGTGTAGCTTACAAAGGCGGTCTTTGTATCAGTAGCTGAGTTTGTGATGGGCGTTTGTTGACTGAATAACAAGGCATGTTGGCTCGATTGTCTACCTCTCCTCGCCCACCTCTCTTCCCAGCCGTGCCCTCGTCAACCCCCGCTTCCTCTGGCCCCTTAGACGGCTCACCATAGCCCGTGCTACATGAACACTTCGTTCTGAGTAGCTAATCTGAAACATCATCATCTGTCCCCCTTCTCTTCTTCACCCACTCTCTCACTCCCTCTGGTTCCTTCTAGTCTGCTCCAACCACGTGGCTGGACGGTAGAGCGACGGTCTCGCTTCATGGAGGTCGGTGTTCAATCCCCATCGTCCAGAATGGTTGGGCCACCAGTCCTCCCCCCCCCCCGTCCCATCCCTAATCCTCATCCTGACCCCTTCCCAGTGCTATATAGTCGTAATGGCTTGGTGCTTTATCCACGGGAGACATCTCCTGTCCACGAGGCTAACCATAGCCCGTGCTTCTTGCCCAGCTCCTGTGCCAGGTAAGTTACGGGCTCACCATAGCCGTGCTACTTGGAATTGTTCGAGTAGCTGAATCTATAACAACAACAACGTGCTTATCCTGATAGTTCCCTTCCCACGGCCTGGCTCCCAGTTATGTAAGCCGTGTTTAATGCCTCAAAGGTTGCGTATAGGTATGTGGGCCTGAACGGGCCAATGCTTATTTGAGATCAACTGCTGTCGGGTGTTGTGTGGTGTTCATGTCGGCCACACGCTGAATTCCAGTTCGTTGCAAATTTCTACAAGTGTCGGTCACGTGTCGGCAACCTGTGGGGTAGGCTGTATCTAATCACAGCAACCTATTAGATATATTCTCTATTACAGCCTATTGAAGACAATTTCGTAATTATTACATCCAATTGAAGACTACTTTCTCTAATATTTTCCTAACTGCTGAGAGGATGAACGCCGACGGATAATTTATTAATTATAGATCTTTATTTTTATAAATGACACAACTGTTTAAATCGTGTTGAAACTGGTAATCTGGCTTGGGTTAATCACACTCTAAACATAAGGGGCATAACTAGTTGGTTTGTGTTCAAAAGTTAACTTCATAAACACCTCCAATGGATAAATTCAATTTACCAACTATCTCTAGGTTTGTTCTGAGTGTCTGTTCCCAATATTAACACAGTTCCTCTTCTTTTTGCCACCATACAGATTAGTTTCTGAAGTACTTAATATATGCGCATCACCTCAGACCCCATAAAGACTCGATGTTTTCCCGACTTTCCTGGTTTTCTGATATGTTTGTATTTGCTAAATTACATCGTCCGATTGTTTGGTGTATTGTACGCGTTTATCATAGATCTTGCAGCTCATTCCGTCGGAACTGTTTTCCTCTCGTGTGTCCAGCCATTGTGTGTGGTGCTCTAGCAGTGTTTTATCTGGTTTACAGGGTCTCCAGTTCACTAATAAAGAGTTAGGAAAGTGGGAGAAGTAAAGGAGAGATGGCGGCGGGAAGAGGTAATTAATAGTGAAGATGGTCAATAATACTTTTGTATAGACACATGGACACTACTTAGCCGACAGGGCGTTGACCGCCAGGTGCGAAGTTGTCAGGTGTTGTGTGTCTTAGATTAGCCACTCGGAACGAAATATCCACGAAGCTCGGGTATATGAGGCCGTAAAGCTGTCAGTGTACCAGCATGTCTTATGGCAGCACAGCTGTGCACGCGAGTGCAATGAGGAGTGCTTGCACGGGTTGAGAATGGGCTCTTTGGTCCCGCCCTCTGCCTTAAATGACCCGGTTTACACATTTGCGAGCCTCCTGGGCTATTGTGTCTAAAGTTTCAAGCTTAGTGCATTGGTATTCAGAGCCACTGCTATATCTGTCAACGGTTAATAGTGAGTCGAAACGTGGCTAAGTCTAAACAATTGCAAATTGCCATGAGTGAGTTATTACAAGACAATCCCTGCATCACTTTCGACTCTATATAAGGGTCCAGGACGGATGGAAACGTCACTACTTTCATGTG
>WNGS01003388.1:21903268-21918727 GCA_020271785.1 Procambarus virginalis | reverse complement strand
GTACTGGGATGTTGACACAGGCACTTCCCGTGCTAATGTTTGCATCTGTGACACCTGAAAGTTTCATGTTTTGTATGTACTGGGAAAGTTAAACTAAATCGTGCTAAGTGTAATTATGTTAATAAAGAGACTGTAGCATGGTTACAGTATAACACACTGCTGATAAATAGGAAACACATTTAGAAAGGCTTGATAAGCTGTGTGTTAAGCGACACTAAGTCAGATACAATACCATGGCCTGGTTACGGGCTGGTCTTGGAGTACAACTCCCAGAGCCCATGAAGGTGAGGTACATGTTTCTATTGCCGTGTCTTTACCCGTATGGCAACTGTAGGCTCAATACATATGAGGTCCTGTACTAAATAATTTCTTTGTCCCACAGGTGAGTACCCGAGGTGCAGACATCTCTGCTGCATCCGCTGTTGCCTGTGGGTGAGTGGGGGGGGAAGCATGGGGGGCTCCTGGACGTGGGGGGAGCTCCAGGATTATCCCGGACATTTTATTAACACGTTTAAGTACACAGCACAAGTGTGTTAGCTAAGTGTTACACACAAATCACAATAGCGTGATGCATCAAATGAACAAATCCACAAGGGCCGTGACGAGGATTCGAACCTATATCCGAGAGCATCCCCAGACGTTACCTTAATCGACTACGACATGGTACCATGCGCTACCATTTCGTAGCTCAGTCGATTAAGGTATCGTCTGGGATGCGTTCGGACGTAGGTTCGAATCCTTGTCACGGCCGTTGTGGATTTGTTCACTAGCTCAGTGTGTTAGCCTGCGCTGGCAATCTTAATGGCCAGATTGAGGATATATAGAGCGTTCAATGCATTTTGTCCCATTTCGTCAAAAATCATTGATAATTGACCATTTATTAATATAATATTAAATAGTGATAGTTTAGTGGAATCATAGCTCTCTTAAGATTTAACACATGAGTACTTAAGAGTTGGTAGATTAGTTACCTGTTAATCTATCGCTATAAGTAGCGATATTTTCATCTAATTAAGGTAGGTACTATATAGGTTATCTTGAGATGATTTCGGGGCTTTTAGTGTCCCCGCGGCCCGGTCCTCGACCAGGCCTCCACCCCCAGGAAGCAGCCCGTGACAGCTGACTAACACCCAGGTACCTATTTACTGCTAGGTAACAGGGGCATAGGGTGAAAGAAACTCTGCCCATTGTTTCTCGCCGGCGCCTGGGATCGAACCCAGGACCACAGGATCACAAGTCCAGCGTGCTGTCCGCTCGGCCGACCGGCTCCCATACTTGAAGTTTGGTATTAACAAACATATTATCTATTTAGCTCTAGTTAGATTTCATGTTCGATACGGCGTTAGCTGCCTTATTGAGCATGATAGGTAATGTGTGAGAGAGACAGTATCCATATAAACTTGATTCTAAAACATTGCTGTGTACATCATTTATAATTGATTCAAAGATTCTTAGCCTATTTTGCAAATTGGGTTAAAAAGTGCTTGAAGCAGCCAGAAAATTGATCTTGTACAGTATTTGGAACGGGTTCTACGCTTGTGTGAAGAGGTTAGCCAGTTGTTTAAACAATAATAGTCTGTGTATATCTGCTGTCTTTGCAAAACTATCATCCTGCAGGATGACTCCTGCATCCTGTTGACAGATGAACGGAGCCGTTAGTGAAAGATAGTGCTCGTATGCCCTTCAAGTAGTCATTAGTGTCAAGTGTTGCTGCTTTGAGTAACACTGGGCTTTCATGGCTGGGCACTGGCCTCGGGCCGGGCTTGGGGAGTAGAAGAACTCCCAGAACCCCATCAAGCAGGTATATGTGGGCCTGCGGCCGCTCCAAGCAACAGCCTAGTGGACCAAACTCTCACAAGCCAAGCCTGGCCTCGGGCCGGGCTTGGAGTAGAACAACTCCCAGAACCCCATCAAGCAGGCATCATTCCTTGTTTTACTGACACTGGTGTACAGGATGCAAGTAGTAAGGTGCCAAACACACACCGAAACTACGACGTTGGTACAACGTTCGAACAAGTTTTAACACCTCGTAACCCGTTATAACAACCAATATAGCAAGTTGTAACAACGTTCTAATACGTCATAAACACGTTAAGCCAAGATGTAACAACTTTATTACAAGTTGTAACAAGCGGAAAATAGACAGTTTTGGTGTTTTTCCAGGGAAGGTCCCACTGAACAGATACATTATACACAGTACAAAGATTCTACACTAATATTTATTCCTATATATTGCTCTAAAGTCCAATTTAGGCTTTATTATTTAGCATAATATGCATCATTACTGCTGTTGCTCGAAATGGCGTCAGCTAAGCTACTTCTCCTTGCTTCGCCTTGCCTAAATATATCAAATATTTATATGTCTACTTACGAAACCTGTACGTCTTTCGTCAATCGTGGCGTCTTAGCTTAAATTTATTAAACGGTTTGAGCTCCGAAGCGCCCACTTATGGCTAACAACATTGGGTTGCGTTTTGAAGCTCGTAAACTTTATAAACAGGTACAAACTAACCCGCCATGATTGAGGAAAGATGTACAGGTTTCGTAACCGGACATGTTAATAGTCCTTAAATCCTGGACCGGGTAGCTAGACTCGACGAAAGAAAACGGCGGGCTAGTATTAAGAGGCCCAGACACACTTAAAGATGTTACACGACCAAAGACAACATTCCTTCCTAACATCTACCACCTATGGGGCTATTCATGCCCGTGCCACCTCTTGTGGTGGCTTAGTCTTAATCAATCAATCAATCAATCAATCGCGCACAGGAGACATCTCCCGTCACGCAGGGTGCAGTCGCACCTCCACAGATCTCCAATATCAGCTCTTGATATTGGTAATGGCTCCAAAGGGCCACCACTTTACGGGCTATTCATGCCCGTGCCACCTTTTGGGTGGCTTAATCTTCATCAATCAATCGCGGTCTGAACTTCGTAGTGTACTAGTAGTTATATTTCCGATGTTAAAATTTGGAATCGTTTATGAATAAATGTTTGTATACAAGTTTACACAATTACTGTACATTGTTATAATAACAGCATAACACACAATTATTACTTATATATTGTATAATCTGGATTTTGAGGCTACTTGATTGTGGTTTATACGTCATTAACTTTGAATATTGGTGGTTAGGTCATTAATTAAGGGGTGTTGCTCACACCAGCCCATACCTGAAGAACCCTTTGAGAGGGAAGATCCTTATCGTAGCTTTGTGCTGCACAGTTCTGGACGATGATTAACCACCCCTTTCCTCCTAAGGTTTCCCAACGTCAAGAAAAAGGTCAATTTAAAGTGTCCTAACCAGCAGAGGACCCAAAACAGAAAACGGGACAAAAGTACAATTTTTGGCTTCATGTAACGCGTACGAGCGAAATACGACGTTTGTACGAGGACAGGTTGGATTAACACGAAGGGAGAAAGCGAGTTTACTGCGGCGAGACGGTCTATGCAGCAGGAAAATAAGTCATTTGATACTGGAGTAGGGAGGAGGTGCAGGAAGAAATGGATGATGGAAGACGGGGAAATAATTCTCTGCACATGAGCTGTAGATTCTCCCTTTTTGTATTTTAATATAATTTCAATAAACAAATGTTGTATTTATCAGGCCGCCTGGTCAGACCGGGGCGCGGGGACTTTGATCCTCGGCACCAACGCAAGGTAAGGTACATTTTTGAGAAGGGGGGGGGATGTTGTTATAGATTCAGCTACTCGGAACAAGTTCGAAGTAGCACGGGCTATGGTGAGCCCGTAGTGGACTTACCTGGCACAGGAGCGATGCCGTGAGGGGTTGAAGGGTTGTAATGGCTAGTATAGTATGGTGCCGAGGGTGGTTGTCGGGTCAGAGGTTACGACCTCTCCGTAGGGTGCAGTCGCACCTCCACAGATCTCCAGTATCAGCTCTTGATACTGGTAATGGCTCAGAAGGGCCACCACTTACGGGCTATTCATGCCCGTGCCACCTTTTGGGTGGCTTAATCTTTAATCAGTCAATCAGGTTGTTGGGTAGTATGGTTGAGTGTGGACGATGCCTGGCGCCAGGGGTTATTGGGTTTCCACCCGACGTGCAACAATCGCCTCGTGTATTGATTTCTCGGTGGGGGGGTTCCCGCGTTGCCGAGTTAAGGAGGGAGCTGCNGGAGTAGAGGTGGCATAGGCGCACTATCAGATCACTCTCCGACATCAGAGGTCCACGCTGATCCAATACTCTCCCAGCAAGGTTTAGAAATATCGCCTAAACAAAGGGGACTTCTTCAAGATACAATAGACAAGTTCTTGCAAGACGTACCGGACCATCTGGGTTGTACTAGAGACGTGGACTAGGGGCAGGTGCAAGTAACAAGCCTGTTGGACCAAGTTATCACAAGGTCAAGCCGGGCTTGGGGAGTAGAGCAACTCCCGAGACCTTCTCCTGGTAGGTAAAACCTGGTGACCATCTTGTATCCAGGTTGCCACCGTTTGCAAACCGTATGCTAATACAGTACACATAATTACATAATACGATCATTACTGATCCTATTAAAAAACTTATTAAAAATTCTGTTAAAAGCCATTTTTCTTACTTTTCAAGTGTATTGTACCATTCTTGGTTACACAAATAACCACACAGGATTTGACAAGCATTAAATAGCAAGGTGATTTAGTTTAAAGCACTAATGAACAAATCCACAAGGGCCAAGACGAGGATTCGAACCTGCGTCCGAGAGCATCCCAGACGCTTTTTTAAAGCACTAATTTTGACAGTGGTTAGTAGCGTCAACATTGCAGTATAAAAACAGATTGTGTTGACCTAGAGAGGTTCGGCAAGTCTTATCAGGCTTCCTCTATCTGACAGATGAATACAATATAACTAATATTTGAACTGCAATAATATACAGAGCAATTTGCATGTGCAACGGCAACAATACCCGGAAGGGTGTTGCAATCTCTTCCTAGTGAATACTATCCCTGGAGATTCCACATGACTGCAAGCACCAAGTTTGTTTTAGTAGTAATCATTCCTTCCAGCCGTTGTGAAGATGTCATTGCGTTTCAGTACTCTAATTTCGAAGCGAGTCCTAGGGTTAGGAACATTATAATATGACCAACAGCCAACGACCCACACCCAGCTAAATCCTATGATTTCGGATACCAAATCCTATGATTTCGGATATCCACCCAAAGGCTGGATAAATCAGCCTTTGGGTGGTGAACTGGCCCGCTGACTCTACCCCATTTTCTTTGTCTAAATTGCACACGCCCTCTCGATCAATAGATCTTATAAGTGTCCTTCTACGCTATTTCCTCTCCATCTTAACCCCCCCCCCCCTCCGTCCCTTCCAGGACCCACTTTGAACTTGGAACACTATGCAAGGTTGATAAATATAAAGACGTTGACCAATATAAATATTTCTAAATAAGTTTTCTAAAGAAGTCTTTAGAAATCTGACCAGGATTGCAAGAAAAAAATAAAATTAAACCTAGCCAATGAAAGAGAAATCTAGGGAGACATGTTTACATAAAAAAATAAGAATAGAAATGGAAAACTAGGATACATTAGTTAGCATAGTACATTAATAAGTATACACAGACAGTATACATCATTTTCAATGTCAGGGTAGTGAACAAATGAAATGAGGTAAGTGGTGAAGACACGCCATATAAAACCCTCGATAAAAGGTGAAGTCAGACCAAAAACAACACGAGCTCGAACCCCGTATATACAGCCGAATACCAGCTATCCATGGTAGTGGGGATTTTATGCTCGCATCAGCCACAGAGAAGTTCCGGACCAGCCGGGTTGTGGTGGGTATGTGGGCCTGCGGGCCGCTCCAAGCAACAGCCTGGTGGACCAAGCTCTCACAAGTCAAGCCTGGCCTCGGGCCGGGCTTGGGGAGTAGAAGAACTCCCAGAACCCCATCAACCAGGTATCAACCAGAGCTGTTGTGTGGGGACATGCGGAGCTTTTCTGGTGAAGGCATAAGATTGAGATGGTGTTTACAATACACATTGGATCCTCGCAGGGATAACCCCTATGGTCCTGCAGTACCGAGCAGCTGTGCCTTCTGCTCTGACCGCTCCTGTTAGGGGTAGCTGCTGTTGTTATAGATTCAGCTACTCGGAACAAGTTCCAAGTAGCACGGGCTATGGTGAGCCCGTAGAGGACTTACCTGGCACAGGAGCGGTGCTGTGATAGGGGTAGCCTGGCCTACCAAACATATACCATCTTTGCGATACATTTTGTTGCTACCTGTACACGGGCTTCTGTGTATAGCCTAAAGCTTCAGATTCTGATTTACAGCGCAAAAGTTAATTTAGTCAATGAAATAGTAAAGTCGCTGATTTATGCGTTTACTTTCACCGAGATTATTATTATTCTACAGAAAAGCGGTTAAATATAACACTAGTATGTCGATCACGCTTCAATGAAACAAAAGGTTCAATATTTCATGGCAACTTGCATTGACCTAGAGTTTTCTTGCAACTGATCCGGATGTTCATTCAATCCTCGCAGTTCAGGTTTTACCCAAGCTTAGGAAGTTAGCACGCGCCTGTTAGTTCAACTTGTTTGTATGCGGCTTGCAGACCAGTGTATCTGTTGCAACCCGCATGGCCAGCAATTGTGCCAGAGATTGCTGTGTCTTGGACAACATCTACTAGTATCCATTTGCCTTCTTTTCCTTGGGTAACGTGGTGTGAACTTTCGGGTCTCTGATGTAGATACTTTATTTTCGAATTAGTACGTCATTATCGGGGACAGGAAGCCTGTTATCGAGGGCACCCCCAGACGAGGTTAGCGACTGAACTTCCTAAAGATGCAACCTACGTCCTGGGTATACATTTACTGGTAAGTGAAGATTGGCGTCGTGTATAAGGAAACCTCTCCAACGTCTTGGCCTTCCCAGAAATCCTTACTCTGGTCCCTTAGTGAGGCGAGACTGTATAAAGTGACCCTTCTTTCTCCTTAACGCCTCACCGCATACATTAATTACATGCAATCACACTGTCGTCAGCTGTAACCATGGCGACCAGCAGGCACCGCGAGTTTAATAGCATATGTCCCGCGCCTTGCCTCTCGCCCCCACAACAGGAGCACGAGATGCTGGATGATATGCGGCGAAGCACGTGACCAAGTCCTTATCTGGAGGTGGGTCACTGGCGGCCAGCCACCCTCCGTGTCTGTCAGGTTATCATGACAGATAAGAGGCCAGTCCGGTGCCCTTATCTCATTATGGTTCAGAATCCCGTGCATAACAGAAGCAGTGAAACGTCATTCCTGATATTTTCGAGCGCATGATACACACGGATAGACTACACTACCACTATTTGTTATTAATGTTAGAAATGTTAATAAATTTCTACCGTATACAAGTGAATACCTAGTGGATACTTTCTAAGAGGTTTACAAGTGGATGAATGGGCATAAGACAGAACACGAAATGGGAATAAATTGGATAAGTTTAGATTTAGGAATGACCTGGGTAAATACTGGTTCAGTAACAGGATTGTTGATTTGTGGAACCAATTACCGCGTAACGTGGTGGAGGTGGGGATTCCTCGATTGTTTCAAACGTGGGTTGGATAGGCATATGAGTGGGATTGGATGGTTATAAATAGAAACTGCCTCGTATCGGCCAATAGGCCCTCTGCAATTACTTTCATCATGTGCTTACATATGTGTGAACCAAGAAAATCCTTAAATGATAGCGGATACAATGGATAATGATTGTGAAAACGTCTTGTACATTCCTATGGTAGATTTTTATGAAGATATGAAACAAAAAGTAAATAACTTCCAGGTGTAGCCTGTTATTCTTTCCCCATCTTAGGGTATTGTCAATTTCACTTTAACGTGACATTGGTCTAACATTCCATTTTCTCTGCTGTGGCCTTGACCCGAGGTGGTGTCTGTGTTCCCCCAGATCGATACCACTCCTGTGTGGTGACGTCTGGTTCTCTCGTGGGGCGTGTCAAGGGCCTGCTCGGGAATTTCTCCTTCATAAGATTACCTGGTTGGCACCATGGGGGGGTCGTCTTCCGGTACCCAGTGGGTGGTGGGTGATTGTGTTGGCACCATGGGGGGGGGGTGGTCGTCTTCCGGTACCCAGTGGGTGGTGGGTGATTGTGTTGGGAGAAGGGGGGGGGGCGGGGTGTCAGTAAAAGTGTGTTGGTGTTAGTAAGCGTGATGTGTGTTGGGGCGAAATTGAGGAGCGGGCAAGTGCAACCTGCCCTTAAAGCTCTCTTGAACTTCACCTCAAGCACACACAAATCACAATTGCGTGATGCATCACGATTAAGGCGTGTCTGGGATCCTCTCGGGAGTAGGTTCGAACCCTCGTCACGGTCCTTGTGGATTTGATCACCTCGAGCTCTCTTCACCTTCATCTCAAGCTTCTCATACCAAGTCTTCGAAGATGTAGATTGTATTTAGTACATTTATTATGTACCCCATTCCCGTACCGTTGGCGTTAATGGGAAAAGGTTACATAGGCACATAGTGGGCATTGAAACTAAAGCTCAATTAATTTAGTTAACTAGCCTCAATCTACTAATCATGCATCCCACACCCAATCCTGTGGGTACCGGCTGTGGGGAGCTTAGTTGTGTGCATGCACTACCTACAATAGGCAAACTTGAGAATACAATAGGCAAACTTGCAATAGGCAATATTGCCTACTTGCAATAGGCAAAAACCTACAATAGGCAAACTTGAGAATTGGCTAAGATTTCTGATAGTACCTCACATTGAATGAAATTCAAATTTCTTGAACAATGAACACAGGAGTGTTGACCAAACCACACACTAGAAAGTTTTTTTTTTTTTTTTATTATTATTTTCTGCCACAGACGTGGCCACACATTTACAATGCTAACCATCATATATACATTTTCTTCTGTCCACCATGGACAGGGTTAGAGATCAGTTAAACATATAGTTCAGGGATTTATTGAACAATCAACCACAGAAGGTGATTCGGTACTTTTAAAATGCTAAGCTAACCTACATACGGAAATACATAGATAGATAGATACACAGATTTACGTATGCCTTACATAAAGTGTTTGAAGTGTCATTAATGTGCATTTACAAAGGTGAAATGCAATTCTGATCAGCTTCCATAAGTACTTTATACACATACATATACATACATACACACATATATATGTACATATACATATATACATGCATATATTCACACACATGCATTCACATACATTTGTCTCTTTTACTCTTGACAGGGTGAGATAGCTGACAGAGAAAGTGAAAGGACGACGACGTTTCGGTCCGTCCTGGACCATGAAGTCGAGAATGGTCCAGGACGGACCGAAACGTCGTCGTCCTTTCACTTTCTAGTGTGTTGTTTGGTCAACATATTTCAGCCACGTTATTGTGACAACTCGTCCATAGAATGGGTGTTCCTTGCATGCATCGCCATACACCAGTGCTGGGAAAAGTGACTTGTACCATCACTTGTTGAATGGTAGAGGGTGACTGACGGGACAGAAGCGGGGATAATGATTCATATCTCAGCCCGTCCTTCTAAAATGAAAGTACTGTTTGTTCGAGTGCCAATATGTAGTGATGGACCACCAAAATGTTGACTTTTGTATTATTGAATTTTGACAAACTGGAAATTTAACGGCAACATAAATGACTTAACCTGACCTTTCCTAGCACTTCTGGGTCTAATACACGCTATCTTGGGGCTAATATAGTACATATGTGCTTTACTAGATATAGGAATACTTTAAGTATGGTTTTTAGCTTTATTTTTTTCTGGGTGATCAAATTTAATAGTGCAGTAGTATCAACATGCAGTGATGGTACTACTATGCACCCTATGCCCCTGTTACCTAGCAGTAAAATAGGTACCTGGGTATTAGTCAGCTGTCACGGGCTGCTTCCTGGGGGTGGAGGCCTGGTCGAGGACCGGGCCGCGGGGACACTAAAAGCCCCGAAATCATCTCAAGATAACCTATACTCAAGAAGCTCAAGGTAAGGCAAGGTGTGCATTTTTACCGTGCCACATCGTGCGAACCCTCACTTACCCACCTACTAAGTGTACAAATAGGATGTATTTAATGTGCGGACTGACTGAATCGATGCCTAGCATAAACTGGCTGCTTCTGCACAGTACTTGACATTGTTGCGATGCAGCAGTGTGTTAGGTCGTGATGAATGGTGCGCTTGTAGTTTACGGCTGTGACTTCCTTCCTGTGCGGCGAGGGCGACCTTGGCGTATTTTACCAACAAGTAATGGTGAGCTCCAGATTGTCCCGGCATACTTGATGTTCCCTCATGTGCGCAACAGTGCGCTGTAGCTTAGCTGGTCGATAGGCAGTATATACCCTCTTCAACTCCTTATTCTGACCTTTTCCAAGTGTTATATAGTCGTAATGGCTTGGCGCCATTATGTAGTGATGGTTCTCTTCCCCTCTTCCTGCTGCCCAGCTAGCACCGTGCGACCAGTGGTACGTCTGCCCTTTGAGTCGAGGATTCGTCGTAAAACTTCCCTTCTAGTTGCAACATCAAAGAATGAAGGTCTTTAACATGGATTGGAATGACGGTCTCTCTCCTGGAATAAGACTGGGCGCGAGGGGGTGTTACGCCCTGTGGGTGAAGCAGATGTTGAACTAGCCTAGAGGTTGACGGCATACGTGAAGGCAGGAAAAGAGTGCAAGATGACGGCGGCAACGCTAAAAGGGAGTCTGCTATAAAGTATTACCTATGGGTGGCGGTGCCGGAGAGGAGACGGCTCCTGTGAAGTTGTCACTGCACATTTTGAGGTGATGAGGAGTGATGGCTGGTGAATAACTACAGAATGAGGGGGGAGGGTGTGGGGGGGGGCACAACCGCTGGCGTGCCACTCATTGTGTGTACTCGGATACTCCCATCTTCTCATTCACAAAAATGAATTTATTCAGTCGTCTCATTAAGCAACCTGTTAGCCATAAGTGACGCATCCATAGTAACTGTATTTACAAAGTACGAAATATGGACTTTTTCGGCCAGAAATGTCCACTTTTGTTGTATTAATCACGTTGAGTGGTCAATGGAGAGGGCAACAATCAAATCTAACTGTTCTTAGCCTAGTACAGTACTTGCATATACTATGATAGGCCTATGATTGCTTTAGACCTAGGGCAGGTTAGGTTTATTTATTATGCCCTTGTCAATTAGTTCAAAACTATTTTTAGGTTATCTTGTTATCTTGATTTCGTGGATTTAGTGTCTCCGCGGCCCGGTCCTCGACCAGACCTCCACCCCCAGGAAGCAGCCCGTGACAGCTGACTAACTCCCAGGTACCTATTTACTGCTAGGAAACAGGGGTAACCTGGATTGTACCTGGATGAGGTTCTCAAGAGTTCCTCTACTCCCCCAATCCGGGGCCGGGGCCAGCCTAGTCCTTCTCAGTTTCTCGTGGTTCGTCCCCACATTGAGAGTATTGAAAGACTTAGGATTTAGGATATTCAGTTTTTTTTATAATTAACACATTTCGATACATCTGCATTTGTGCAGCTACCCTAGACTATATAAATGGGAGTACATTGTGTCAAAAAGCTAGCTACGTGATGCTAAAAATCCCCATCACACAAGATGGTTAGTCATACAGAGGCACAGGTCAGATCAGGTCCAGGTCATATAACTCGCTCTAAACTCCCTTGCCTCACCATGTGAGAGATTAGTATAGATCTACTGTTAAGAGTAATACTTATAATTTATACATGTATATGTATTTAATTTTGCTAACCTCTTGTCAAAATGCGTGGTACTGTGTGCTGAAGCAGGTAAAGTGATCATGAGCGAGCATCACTGCTTCATAGTTAATAAAAAAGATATTAGGATATCCTCCGTATTAGGCTAACATTTACAAATACATTTGCAATTGTGAACTGTTAGCCATCTTTTCACCGTACAAGTGCTTAAAGGAAAAAATGGGTGGAAAGGATCAAGATGCTCTCGGGCGCAGGTTCGAATCCTCGTCACCGACCTTGTGGATTTGTTCAAGTCGCGGCAAAAGCCAAACTGGCTCAACAGAAAAGTACTGGAGCGGCGCCTGAGTGTAGGGACGCTGCCGGTTGAGCTGGTGGAATGCACCTCTCTGGTTTTTCTGCCGTTGATGTAACTTGCGGTGTTGTCACGCGTAACTTATTTCGTGGCTATTTATACGTGGCGCTCGTTGTTATAGATTCAGCTACTCGGAACAAGTTCCAAGTAGCACGGGCTATGGTGAGCCCGTAACTTACCTGGCACAGGAGCTGGGCAAGAAGCACGGGCTATGGTTAGCCTCGTGGACAGGAGATGTCTCCCGTTGGCGCTCGTTGATTTAATTGTCGTTGCAATAACAAGTTCATTGACGGTCACACCGTCGTGGGGTGCTACGGTAAATCTCTGGGAATTTGCTCCAAACTTGTCAGATTGCACTTGCTTCATAATACTGTACTCCAGGGGCCAGATTCACGAAAGGACTTACGCAAGCACTTACGAACGTGTACATCTTTCCTCAATCTTTGACTGCTTTGTTTACATTTATTAAACAGTTTACAAGCATGAAAACTTGCCATTCAACTGTTGTTTTTGTTATAAACAGCCTCCTGGTGCTTCCGAGCCCATTAACTGTTTAATAATTGTAAACAAAGCCGCCAAAGATTGCGAAAAGATGTACAGGTTCGCAAGTGTTTGCGTAAGTGCTTTCGTGAATCTGGCCCCAGGCTTGGTGGTGCTCTTTGATAATTGTCAGGTTGTCCAGGACAAATAATGAAATACTGACAACTGAATCCCAGCTTTCGCTTGTCTGATGGGTATGATTAGACCAATAGTTTTAAGTGGTCCAATTTTCAAGAGTAGAGGGGAATCTTAGTGCTGGCAAAAAAAAAGGAACAAATCTCTACAAAAATGATTTGCAAACGAAGGAAATTGTAACAGTAATTTGTGACGGAATAGGATACGACCGCAGCTGTGTTGAATTTATTCGGTTTAACCACAAGTTTTAAGGTATAAATGTAAATGACCACAACACAGGCCGCCGGCTTGAGGATGGTTATCTTGAGGTTATCTTGAGATGATTTCGGGGCTTTAGTGTCCCCGCGGCCCGGTCCTCGACCAGGCCTCCACCCCAGGAAGCAGCCCGTGATAGCTGACTAACACCCAGGTACCTATTTTACTGCTAGGTAACAGGGGCATAGGATGAAAGAAACGCTGCCCATTGTTTCTCTCCGGCGCCCGGGATCGAACAAGGGACCACAGGATCACAAGTCCAGTGTGCTGTCCGTTCGCCGGCCGGCTCCCCAATGACGTAAATTTGTACTCCACGGATTGTACTATATAGGCCTGCTTAAACGAATATTGATTTAACAATGTTTAGCCTATGCGCTAAAAAAAAAAGGCAAGTTGTGATTTTGCTAAAGTTAGAACAGCAAGTTTAGCACATGTTGAAATGTTTGAAGTATTGGTTTTGTTATATTTCCGTGAAGGGGGTAAGGAGGCTCCGTCAGCCAAGCTATCAATCACGTTGACAGCGTGAGACCTAACACTCGCTCTTGAAACTGGACATTTGGCCTTCCTGCAGAACAGAAAAGTCGACACTATTGCCCAGCTGTGTCTGGGTACAAGTGACAGGATGAACAACCAGCGGGTTTTCTTCCTATTGGGGAGTGTTGTACATGCTGCTATGGCGGTGTGTCCACTCACAAGATGAGTGGCGCTGCCCATAAACTCGCCCCTCGGGGCAAAATTAAAAAAAATTTAAACGTTTACAAGATTACTAGAAAAGTGTGGCCGAGCGAAAGTTAATAACGGGTTACGAGGAGAGGGGGGGAGGAGGATGGTGGATGCTGTGATAGAAGGGTGATGCTAGGAAAGAGTGGAGGTGAGGGATGGGATGGAGGGTGAGGGATGGGGATGGAGGGGAGGGATTATAAGGGTGCTTCAACTGCTCTACAATGATCTCACTGTTGCTAGGTGGGAGGGACGGGGTAGGAACGCTGCTCGAAGCAAGGTGCAGGTCAATGTGGTAGAAAATACATTTGACTTGTCAGGTAAATTGTCAATTACAGTAGCCATTTTATGGATTGCATTTTGTGAGATACAAATTCATTTACTACTTTTTTAACTTCCAATTTCTTGGAGTTAGTTACTATAGTCATTACTACTACTGTAGTCATTACTACTACAGTTTTAGTAATGTCACCACCCAAATCGTAACTTAAAATGCTGGCAAATTTGTCTATAAATGTTATAAATATAAATGATTTATACTGCTATGGACATGTTCAGTCCAACTAGAATTGTAACGATCAGTGTAAGTTGTTACGAATAAAGCCTGTCTCGTCATTCTACGGGACGGGTGAACAGCACTAATTATTGGCCTTCTCATGGTATACCAATTACCCGACAACCTAGATTCTTGCTGCAACATGAATGTTGATTACGATCAAAATGATTAGTACATTCAATCCTAAATTTTATTAAGTTCCCTAATTCCATCTGATCTATTCGCACGTGTACAGGTAATTATAGTTCATTATTTCAAAATATTACAGGGAGAATTCACCTTAGTTTGATAGGAAATAGTCTAGAGTTGTGTGTTGGCGGGTCGTGTGTTTAGGGGTGTGGTGGGTTTGGTAGAACCCCATCAACCAGGTAAGCTAGTGGTGGCAGGGGAGGAGGAGCGTGGGTTGGTTGGCTTGGGGAGGGGGGGGGGTTAGGGTGGTTGTAGTGGGAGGGGGGGGGGGGTTAGGGTGTTTGTAGTGGGAGGGGGAGGATTGATGGACTAATACCCAGGGTGTCCAGGCCAGGGTTTACCAGTGTTGTGGTCTGGCGGGGCATTAGCGGCCAGATTGAGTAATCAATTGACACAGGGAACCAAATCTACGCCCCTGTGTGTAACTGGTGGTGTACCTTACGTGGCACGCTAGCCTCACTAACTTCAGCAAACATTCGTGTCATTTTCAGTCATTGTTTGCTTTCACGCACATGCGTAGTACATTTCCTGTAGCTGAAGTTTAGTTTTCAGAAACACGGATGCAAGTACTTTATTATTGTAGGGTAACACTACTCTAGTCAGAATGCATTTTTGTCTTTAAAATTGTTAGTCAGTTTTGCTTTACATATAATTAAGATGCGCATTGGTTAAACAAGGTTTGGATTTGATAACTATTTCTTTTATATAATTTGCAAGCTTCATCCACATTATAATGGAGGAACGTGTGTGTGTGTGTGTGGGCTGTGAAGTTATGACAGTCACGGCCGCGGGTGTAGATGATTAATATGGCGTACACAGTATATTCTCGCACACGGAACCGTATATATATTTTTGCATTATTATGGACTAATGCTGCATGCCAACTCACGCAGCAGAAACTGAAACTCCCGGTTACCACGCCATCAGTATGTTGCTGTGTGGTCGCCTAGTGTGAGTAGGCAGGCCTTGTACTTGACGCTTACAGCAGATAATTGGTGTAACATGTACCGAGTG
>WNGS01003388.1:21892290-21903168 GCA_020271785.1 Procambarus virginalis | reverse complement strand
CAACATTATCAACCTACACGTTAGCTACAGTGTCCTCCACTCCAAATTCAGTTCGTTCTTTTGAATTGCCACAACATACAAAATACGGGGTACTAAACAGAGCGAACCCAGGACACCCCCCCTAATCTATCACAGAAAACGTGACTGCGAGTGCTACTTTTCATAGTACCCCCTTACTGTGTACGTTGAAGGATTATAACATAGAAAATGCGTTGTATTATTATTTTGAGTGGACCTAAATAAATTTGCTTACTAAAACACTTGCTGTCATCTCTAAAGGCTCTGCTGGCTTTCTTCAGCATTCTCTAAATCGCAAATCTCTCTAAATCTAAATTCTTCAGCACTCTCTAAATCGCAAATCTCTCTAAATCTAAATTCTTCAGCACTCTCTAAATCGCAAATCTCTCTAAATCTAAATTCTTCAGCACTCTCTAAGTCGCTAATCTCTCTAAATCTAAATTCTTCAGCACTCTTGAGGCTCCAGCCTCTTACATTCCAACTACTGCAACTACAACAATCTATTAATAGTAGTTGTTGTAGTAAGCCTCCATCAGTCTCAGGAGACTATGGAGTGGCCATTACTATTGGTACTATTAGTAGTATCAATAGTAATTACCATTAACAAACAAAATCCCTCCTCTCTCTCCCATCTGAGCAGTCTCCCATGCAGCTGGGTGAGGTGGGAGAGAGAGAGAGAGAGAGAGGAATAGACCTAAGGGAGCCGGTAGGCCGAGCGGACAGCACGCTGGACGTGTGATCCTGTGGTCCTGGGTTCGATCCCAGGCGCCGGCGAGAAACAATGGGCAGAGTTTCTTTCACCCTATGCCCCTGTTACCTAGCAGTAAAATAGGTACCTGGGTGTTAGTCAGCTGTCACGGGCTGCTTCCTGGGGGTAGAGGCCTGGTCGAGGACCGGGCCGCGGGGACACTAAAAAGCCCCGAAATCATCTCAAGATAACCTCAAGATAACCTCCCTTCACACACCTCCCATACGCTTATCAACATCATCTGTCATATGTATTTATTTAGTGTTATGTAATGCGTGACAATATACATATATAATAAAACATATATCACGTATATAAATGTGTGTGTGTTTGGATTTCCTTATGATTGAACTGAGGTGGATGGAATCGTCATAGAAGTAATGATGAATGATAAGATTTATAATTGGAAATTTGAGACTGATTTACAAGTTACGAGGAGGGGGGACATAACATATAAATACAAACGTAGAACTATGTAGCTCACAGCATGCGTAGAATTTGTACTGGTGGAGGACAGGAAGTACCTAATTGGCTTGTGGAGCTCCCCCTCCAACAACTACCTCCCCCCCCCCTTCACCCAAGGGCGAGGTTGTCAGCCTCCACGCTTAGTTTACCCTCGGGAATGTGGGCTACCACACCGCCCATGCTGACTCCTTTCTCACAGCTAATTTAGCTGTGGTCAAATTGCTCTGGTGTTGGGTTTAAGGCCTATCATCCTCTGGACTTGTTATTAAGCCCACCACGACAGCTTATACTCACCAACTAGCAAGTATATAATTTACTCCAAGACAAAACAATGTCAACTCATTTTTTGTATATATACACACACCGAGTGTATATACGTGTATATATACAGTTACTGTATACATGTGGGTGTATATACGTGTGTATACTAAGTGTATAAGTGTACATACACCGAGAAGCTGGGTACACATCTCAGAGTATATTTTAGTTTTGTTACTAACATAACAATTTAAAACTTCTCTCAGATTTCAGTTTTAAATTATTACCTTTTGTTTAATGATAAACTTAAATATTTACCAAAGTGTATAGTCTAGAGGTTTTTAGTAATAAATCCAGTACAGTATAGCCACACTAACCCAGCCTCTGCTATAGTAACTGGGCGAAATAAATATACTTTACTCAAATCTCATTACGGTAAAAATTCAACATTTTGAGTAAATTCATATTCCTATAAAAACGCGAAATCGGTTTGGTTAGCGCAGTGGTCAGCAAAGCCGGCTCACACCCGAAAGGTCCCGGGTTCGACTCCTGGGCAAGGTGTTAAGAGTAAAGTGTTCCTTTCAAATGACGCTTCTCTTAAAACCTACCAGTAAATAGTTCCTGAGATTTAGACAAATATCGTGAGTCAATATAAGGAACTATATCAACGAAAGAAGCAATATAAAAAAGTATATATCCTTGAAGTTATACAAGAGAACGAGCTTATTGCGTAGTTTAAAGAATATATATATATATATATCACTTAGGCTTGGAAACACATACATTCACTTGCTGCTTCTTCCAATACCAGTTAAATTATTATAAAATTATAAAACATGTTCCACAGGAATATGCAAATAATCTCAATTAATTTAATATCAAGTATTATATTATTACATTAGTTTCCCTATTATAAGCCACGTCCCGGCACATAGGAATCTTATTTATGAAATATATTTTCTCTCGTCAATACAATAAGCAAGAAGTAAAGCATCTGGAGAAGGGAAGGGAACTATCAGGGGGGGGGAAAGCGCCAAGCCATTACGACTATATAGCACTTGGAAGAGGCCAGGATAAGGATTTGGGATGGGACGGGGGGAAGGAATGGTGCCCAACCACTTGGACGGTCGGGGATTGAACGCCGACCTGCATGAAGCGAGACCGTCGCTCTACCGTCCAGCCCAAGTGGCTGGGTAAAACACCTGGAGAAAAGAACATTTGTAATGCAACAGGAGAACTGGTTTAGGCTGGACAATATTGGTTCAACCTTGAGAGCGAGGCCGAGACCAGAACAGCAATAATGTCACCAGAGGTGTAGGCATGTTACCAGAGGGGTAGACATGTCACCAGAGGTGTAGACATGTCACCAGAGGTGTAGACATGTCACCAGAGGTGTAGACATGTCACCAGAGGTGTAGACATGTCACCAGAGGTGTAGACATGTCACCAGAGGTGTAGACATGTCACCAGAGGTGTAGACATGTTACCAGAGGTGTAGACATGTTACCAGAGGTGTAGACATGTCACCAGAGGTGTAGACATGTTACCAGAGGTGTAGACATGTTACCAGAGGTGTAGACATGTCACCAGAGGTGTAGACATGTTACCAGAGGTGTAGACATGTCACCAGAGGTGTAGACATGTTACCAGAGGTGTAGACATGTCACCAGAGGTGTAGACATGTCACCAGAGGTGTAGACATGTCACCAGAGGTGTAGACATGTCACCAGAGGCGTAGACATGTCACCAGAGGTGTAGACATGTTACCAGAGGTGTAGACATGTTACCAGAGGTGTAGACATGTTACCACAGGTGTAGACATGTCACCAAAGGTGTATACATGTCACCAGAGGTGTAGACATGTCACCAGAGGTGTAGACATGTCACCAAAGGTGTAGACATGTCACCAGAGGTCTTACTGGTCATATTTATCAATAACTCACAAGAGTTGTGTTACATCATTCATTCATTCTTCTCATTCTTCTCAGTTCAAACTGAAACAATGTTCCAACAAGTGGCTACTAGAGTTCAACTCAAACAAGTGCAAGCTAGGCGCAGAGACGTAAAGACTGGGCACAAAGTACCAAATATAAGAGGAAACCCTCCTGGAATCTAACAGTGAAAAAGACCCCAGGAGTTGGTACCACATTGAACTACCCTCTCGAGAACCACATCAACCGGATATCATCAGCTGCATATGCAAGGTTGGCCAACATAAGAAGTGATTTTATAAATCTGAATACGGAGCCATTCATGACATTGTGTTCTATATATATACCAAACGAATTGTGGAATCTACAGCGGCAGGTTGGAGTTTCTATGTATTTAAATTAAAAGAGCTGTCTACATGCTTTCAATACGCTTGGAAGCGTGTAGGCCAGTCGACTGAGGGCTGAGAGGCGGGACCAAAGAGCTATAGCTTATCCCTCGCAAGATGAACTTCGGGATAACATCTTGTTGAATACACAAACACAAAGGCCAATAATAATTTACACATATATGCTTATATATATGCACTTCCACATATATGCTTTACACACACACACACACACACACACACACACACACACACACACACACACACACACACACACACACACACACACACACACACACACACACACACACACACACACTCACGTGAGTAGTAACTCTGAGAGCTGCTCCATTAGACCCCCGCATATCTCAGGAAACTTTACTGTGCCTCACCCACATTTCCACGAGTACGCTATCTTTCAAACTCTACACTACAATATCAGCCCAACCTCAAAAAGTTTTATAGAGGGATAACCAGCACTCACAGACACCACACGAGAAACACCACACGAGAAACACCACACGAGAAAGAAGAAAACCTTTGATGATGTTTGGAACATCAAGCAGAACAAAAATCCCATGCAAATACAGGCTCCAAAAAACACCATCCTAAATGAAATACAATGATTTACTACCATTAACCGATTTAAAATATAAGACATAAAGTTTAATTTGTATTTTGAATCAATATGAATATATAAACTACTTTACATGGATATTTTCCGATAGAGTTTCGGTAGTAAGTGAACTAGTTCGCTGTTACTATTTAATTATCCTATTGAATGTGATTGGGGAACGTCAATCTGTATTACACTGTATTACACTAATACAATACACTGTATTACACTAATACAGAATCTCACTGTATTATGTTACCGAGGGACTTGCACACAAGGAGTGACATTGAGGATTTGAATGTCAAGGAAGCTTGGCACTTAGAGGTAAAAAATAATGGCGAATAAGTGAGGTCCTGTTCTTGAAATATATTATTTTTTTCCTAGTGAGTTATCTTGGGTTTCTTCTTCTTTATGATAAGTGCAGCTTGCGTGAAGGTCTTCTCCTCCCAGTGACTGTGCGAGCTGTCACTGGGAGTGACAGTGACACATATACTTGTGTGTCACAAGTATATATGTGTGTCACTGAGTATATACAAGTACATACTGGCCCCAAGCTGACCCATCCATCGCCTGTCTTCACTGTTTAAATCACTAATTACTACAGTATATATGAGAATAAGTACACTGATATTGCTTCCAAGGAACTATATATATATATCTACTGTCACTGACGGTTCACAGTCGTGTACCATGTGTCACCGTCGCGTCACAGTAACTATAATCTTGTGTATACTGGAAGAGTGGAGTATAGTAGTCACGAATTGTTGTGACCATGTCCTTCAGAAACTGACCTGTGTGTTGTGTTACCTCCCTCACTGTCCGCACCAGCCTGCATATTCGGTCTCCTTCCTTCAATGTCCCACCCCCTGCATATTCTGTCCCCTTCCCCTAATGTCCCATCCCCTGCATAATCGGTCTCCTTCCCCCAATGTCATTACTTGCACTTGTTTGGATTACAATTCAGTAGCCATTTATCTGGCCAGCTCTGAAATTTATCCAGCTCCACCGTGAGCATTGCCTTCAACATTAACATCATGTAAGACCCGGCACCCATTATATCATTGACGTAAATCAGAAACAAGCGGTGACATTAATGGCTCGCTCACAGTGAGCACAATATTCAAGAGCAAACGCTATATCAACGGCATCAGCGTTGAATTAGCGTTGATAACATTCGTTCAACGTCAAGGCTACTCCTGGACATTGTGGCCAAGAAGACCACGCATTATTCTTCTCGTTGGTGGCCCAGATCTCTTTATAATATATGTCTTCGATTAGTACTCTGGCAGTGCCAGCAGCCTGGCTTGCAAGGATGACCAGCAGCCTCTCGTGTGGCGCTGTAAGTGTAGTGGACACCTGCGCCAGGACAGTCGATTCAACCTGGAAACCGCGCAGGCGTGAGAACCGCGCGTGGCCTCCCCCTGGACGCTTGGTATATATACATATATAAAACGCCAGTGAGGTGTCTGGCATCACACCTTCCCGCGTCCAGCGACCATTACCACCCTCAGAGACGCCTCCAGGTAAGTCCCCTCACCCGGCCACTATATACCTCCCACAGCCGCCTCGGCCTCCTACAGGAAAGAGATTACCGGAAAGTGGGATGTTGTTATTCCGGAATGTCAGACGACGTTTGACAAGTGTGGTAATAGTGAAAGCTTAAATAATTACACGTTTGAACAATCGGGCAAGAAAGTGACAGAAAATCAGTGTAAATCCAGTACGAGTTCACTAAGATCCTGTGCCGAGCAAAAGACTCCGTTCTCACACCCTTCATCTCTCGGCTCTTTCTCTCGATCTGCCACTTCGTAAACATTGTCTAGAGAGACACGAAGGACTGTGCAAGGTGATCCCTAGTGAGAGGGACGGACGCCACACTAGGGATCCTACCCTAGTGTAGGGTAGGAGCAGAGGCTCTTCTACCAGCAGAGGCTCTCCAACCAGCAGAGGCTCTCCAACCAGCAGAGGCTCTCCAACGCTCACCCACCTCAAGACAAACTGCAGGAAGAAAGACAGAGATCTTCAGGAGGTAACTTGGTCCTTTAGCAGGCGTGCAAGCCACAAGCAGCAATAGTTCGAATGATCAAGCTTGGGAAGCTCAGTTAGCGGCCTTAATTCCCTCTGCATTAGTGTCAGAGTTATTCTCACCTTCTACGAAACGGCATTATCAGGAGAAAGCCAGTAAGACTACGTATAGGGGCCACGAGGACAAGGAGCTGGGATATGAGGACGGAGGGAAGGAACCGTGCCCAACCGCTTCGACCATCGGGGATCGAACATCCCACCCTCCAAGATGTAGTGCCATCGCTCTACTGACCAGTCCAAGTGCTGCGCCGTTCATCAATACATGAACCACCACTGCCCTGTACATCAATGAGTGAACCACCACTGACCTGTACATCAAGTAGTGAACCACCACTGCCCTGTACATCAAGTAGTGAACCACCACTGCCCTGTACATCAAGTAGTGAACCACCACTGCCCTGTACATCAAGGAGTGAACCACCACTGCCCTGTACATCAAGTAGTGAACCACCACTGCCCTGTACATCAAGGAGTGAACCACCACTGCCCTGTACATCAAGTAGTGAACCACCACTGCCCTGTACATCAAGGAGTGAACCACCACTGCCCTGTACATCAAGTAGTGAACCACCACTGCCTTGAACATCAATGAGTGAACCACCACTGCCCAGTACAACAACATGTGACCCACTACAGACCTGTACATCAATGAGTGAACCACCACTGCCTAGAACATCAATGAGTGAACCACCACTGCCCTGTACACCAATGAGTGAACCACCACTGCCCTGTACATCAATGAGTGAACCACCACTGCCTAGAACATCAATGAGTGAACCACCACTGCCCTGTACATCAATGAGTGAACCACCACTGCCCTGTACATCAATGAGTGAACCACCACTGCCCTGTACATCAATGAGTGAACCACCACTGCCCTGTACATCAATGAGTGAACCACCACTGCCTTGAACATCAATGAGTGAACCACCACTGCCTAGAACATGACTGTGAGAACCACCAGGGCCTAGTCTCCTCTCGTGTAAGCAGTCTTACCATTGACTACACATCAATATGACCTATCACTACCCACTACATCAATACGTGATCCACTACCATCGCAGTTCATCAATACCTGACCCCTCCCCCCCTACCCAGTACATCTCCTGGTGCTTCGGAGCTCATTAACTGTTAAATAATTGGAAACAAAACCGCCAAAGATTGAGAAAAGATGTACAGGTTCGTAAGTGCTTGCGTAACTGCTTCGTGAATCTGGTCCTGGGAGACCAAAGGTGTCCTCTGGAAATCATACTCCAATGTTCACCTTTATTGAGAACATCCTTGAAGCAGTATGGCGGGATGGACTCAGCGTTCTGCTTCAAGGGTTTTCTCTTTCATATAATTCGCTTTGTCGGGGACAGGAAGCCTGCGTACATACCTTCCCCACAAGTTGAATTATTGACCCTCCCCGGGATGCAACCCACAACACTTGTCTAACTCTCAAGCACTAATTTTCTGCCAGGTAAACATAGGGATTAGGTGAAAGGAAACGTTCCCCAATCACTTCAGACGTCCTGGCCAGGAATCGAACCTGAGTTTAATCAGTTGTGAGTCGACTGCGCTAACTACACTTTGAATGTCTGTTCACAGGTTGCAAAGCTTACTGTGCAACAAACAGGTTGCACAGTTTGTTGCACAGACAAGAGTCTGGTTGGTTGCACAGCTTACTCCTGACAAGAGGCCATCACACTATCAAGTGCGTCCTCAACACTGACAATATGTTGGATATTGCAGTAATTACCCAACTTATCCTCCAATAATTATAGCAACTAATTAGCCAAACGTACACAAAGAAACTCTTAAGACCAACAAACGCTCACATTTTCCATTACTGTATTAGCCCCAAGCGGCGCGTTAAAGAAATTAACAGTAAGCGAAGAACATAATCTGGCCTGAGTAATCCTAGGCCTAATACCAGTCTCCGTGGTGTAGAGGTAAGACACTCGCCTGGCGTTCCGCGAGCGCTTTGTCATAGGTTCGTATCCTGGCCGGGGAGGATTTACTGGGCGCAAATCCTTAACTGTAGCCTCAAATCGTTAACTGGAAAATAAGTTGGCTGTAAAATAAGTTGGCTCCTTGGTTGTAACAACGATTCTTCGCGGCGGGGATCGTATTCCAGGGACCTGCCCGAAACGCTACGCGTACTAGTGGCTGTACAAGAATGTAACAACTCTTGTATATATCTAAAAATATATATATATATATATATATATATATATATATCTATATAATATATATATATATATAATATATATATATATACGCTATATTACGGCCTAATTTTAATACTACATCTCTTGGGTATTTACCAACGTTTTATTTCTTCCAAATGAGAGTTTAGCATTTGTAAATACTCTTAATTACTGAGATCGCTAAACCAAAATGATTATCAAGAATATCTCGTCTGCATGTTTCAGTAGCTAGCGTGTGGACATAGTCATGCTGAACACACTAATACTGCAATTAGCGAGGTGTGCGCGCGCAGAGTCCTGACAGCACACCCTCTAAGGTGGAGAGCCGCTCGCTGCCCTTTTGTCGGCATTAATTGTGGAGGTGGGGTGGAAGGTGTGCATAGATGGGTGGCTTGTGGGTGTGGGGGGCGAAGGCGGCGGCGTGTGGGCGTGGGAGGACGGCGTTGGGCGTGGGAGGACGGCGGGTGGGGTGGGAGGACGGCGGGTGGGCGTGGGAGGACGGCGTGGGGCGTGGAGGAACGCGACGTGTGGGCGTGGGAGGACGGCGGGTGGCGTGGTTCACGGGGTTCCGGTTGCTCTCGCGAACAGGAGTGATTCTAGGAACACATGGCCTGTCCTTCACACTCTGGGGAGCGGGGTGGTGAGTGTGTGTGTGTGTGTGTGTGAGCGGCCACACTTGTCATCCTGCACAACACATCTCCGTATCTCATGTTGTCATCCTCGTAGGTCTCCTACCCCGTCTCTCACACTCCCTCCTCCTCTCATGACAACGTCACAGAGAACAGTAACCAAGATGTAGAACAATGTAAACATCATGGTCCATCACCCTTGCCCCACATTGACTGTTATGACACAGCGCGCGGCCAATTACTTGTACACAGGTGTGCACTCATTTATGGGCATTCTACGCTGGTGCTGCATATTCTAGACTGGTCTCATGTACGCTCTTGATTCATTTCAAAATCATTCTTGTTCGAGTAACTGTATGTTATCGTCACGTTCACAGTTTGGTATATGTGGCTGATTTATTTAATTTTATTTTATTCACTTGCATCAAGGTTAACTCGATATCGCGCCTCAAAAGTACATTTATATATGCTTCTAAATGGTTTCAAAGTAGATGTTACATCCAGGCCTATCCCCGTTATCGCTTCCTACAGCTGCCTTCCCCGTAAACTGTGCCTTCCTTCTGGTCTCCTCTTGATCTCAAACTTGATTTCCTCACATTTGCTGGGATTAAACTCACTATAAACCATTTGTCAGCGTCACTGGTCTGTGTGTTAAAGTCTCGTGTTAGTCTCCTCTCTCTTGGACTATGGGGATCAGGATTGTAGTAGTAGGCATCCATCAGTCTCAGGAGACTATGGACTAGCTCTCTGGTTGTCGGTCTGGAGTGGCCTCACCAGGGCGCAAGCCAGGGTTGGTTGATTCGGGGGAGAAGCTGTTACCCAGGATTGTAGTCTTCCAGATTTCGGTAGCTTCCCATTTGATAATTACTCATTATATATTTTAGTGGGGTTTTATAGTAACTGTTTACACACAGAAATCACAATAGCGTGTTGCATCAATGACAAATCCCCAAAGGACGAACCATGTCGTAGCTCAGCGGGTAAGGCACCGTCTGGGATCCTCCGAACGTGGGTTCGACACCTCGTCACGGCCCTTGTGGATTTGTTCATTAGTAACTGTTTCCTCTTTCATTAACTATGGTGCAAATTAGAGTATACTTCTTATATATATACCTCTCAGGCAGTGTGTACCACTAATTTGCGTCAGCGTCTGACGTCAGTCAGCGTCTGACGTCACCACGTTTCGGTCCGTCCTGGACCATTCTCAAGTAAACTTGAGAATGGTCCAGGACGGACCGAAAGTCGTCGTCCCTTCACTTCTAGTGTGTGGTCTGGTCAACAGGTTTGGAGTCATTACATTAAAGAACCGGCGCTAGAAAGCCGCCGGTGAGCTAACCCCCCCCCAAAAACCAAAAAAATTAAATTTTTTTTTTGTTTTGTTTTTAAACAATATTTTTTTTTATTTTTTTTTTTTTAATTTTTTTTTTTTTTTTTTTTTTATCCACGTTCCCCCTGGACCCTTCAGTACTTATGCCACCCGAAACCGTCCCTTCCCTTTTTCAGGTTGAGTCATTACCGGCGGCTAGGCCCGTTACTCCAGCACTCTGATC
>WNGS01003388.1:21879203-21891290 GCA_020271785.1 Procambarus virginalis | reverse complement strand
GGCAGCGAGCGGCTCTCCACCTTAGAGGGTGTGCTGTCAGGACTCTGCGCGCGCACACCCTCGCTAATTGCAGTATTAGTGTGTTCAGGCATGACTGTGTCCACACGCTAGCTACTGAAACATGCAGACGAGATATTCTTGATAATCATTTTGGTTTAGCGATCTCAGTAATTAAGAGTATTACAAATGCTAAACTCTCATTGGAAGAAATAAAACGTTGGTAAATACCCAAGAGATGTAGTATTAAGGCCGTAGATATAGTGTATATGTATATTTGTTTGAGATATATACAAAGTTTTGTTACATTCTTGTACAGCTACTAGTACGCGTAGCGTTTCGGGCAGGTCCCTGGAATACGATCCCCACGAAGAATAGTTTTTACAACCAAGTACTTATTTTACAGTTATGGATTTGAGACTACAGTTAAGGATCTGCGTCCAGTAAATCCTCCCCGGCCAGGATACGAACCCATGACAAAGCGCTCGCGGAACGCCAGGCGAGTGTCTTACCTCTACACCACGGAGACTGGTATTAGGCCTAGGATTACTCAGGCCAGATTATGTTCTTCACTTACTGTTAATTTCTTTAACGCGCCGCTTGGGGCTAATACAGTAATGGAAAATGTGAGCGTTTGTTGGTCTTAAGAGTTTCTTTGTGTACGTTTGGGTAATTAGTTGCTATAATTATTGGAGGATAAGTTGGGTAATTACTGCAATATCCAACATATTGTCAGTGTTGAGGACGCACTTGATAGTGTGATGGCCTCTTGTCAGGAGTAAGCTGTGCAACCAAACAGACTCTTGTCTGTGCAACAAACTGTGCAACCTGTTTGTTGCACAGTAGGCTTTGCAACCTGTGAACAGACATTCAAAGTGTAGTTAGCGCAGTCGACTCACAACTGATTAAACTCAGGTTCGATTCCTGGCCAGGACGTCTGAAATGATTGGGCACGTTTCCTTTCACCTAATCCCTATGTTCACCTGACAGAAAATTAGTGCTTGAGAGTTAGACAAGTGTTGTGGGATTGCATCCCGGGGAGGGTCAATAATTCAACTTGTGGGGGAGGTATGTACGCAGGCTTCCTGTCCCCGACAAAGCGAATTATATGAAAGAGAAAACCCTTGAAGCAGAACGCTGAGTCCAACCCGCCATACTGCTTCAAGGATGTTCTCAATAAAGGTGAACATTGGAGTATGATTTCCAGAGGACACCTTTGGTCTCTCAGGACCAGATTCACGAAGCAGTTACGCAAGCACTTACGAACCTGTACATCTTTTCTCAATCTTGGCGGTTTTGTTTCCAATTATTAAACAGTTAATGAGCTCCGAAGCACCAGGAGATGTACGGGGTAGGGGGGGAGGGGTCAGGTATTGATGAACTGCGATGGTAGTGGATCACGTATTGATGTAGTGGGTAGTGATAGGTCATATTGATGTGTAGTCAATGGTGAGACTGCTTACACGAGAGGAGACTAGGCCCTGGTGGTTCTCACAGTCATGTTCTAGGCAGTGATGGATAATGTGTTGATGTATTGGGCAGTGTGAGGTTCACTCATTGATGTACAGGTCTGTAGTGGGTCACATGTTGTTGTACTGGACAGTGGTGGTTCACTCATTGATGTTCAAGGCAGTGGTGGTTCACTACTTGATGTACAGGTCAGTGGTGGTTCACTCATTGATGTTCAAGGCAGTGGTGGTTCACTACTTGATGTACAGGTCAGTGGTGGTTCACTCATTGATGTTCAAGGCAGTGGTGGTTCACCACTTGATGTACAGGTCAGTGGTGGTTCACTACTTGATGTACAGGGCAGTGGTGGTTCACTCATTGATGAACGGCGCAGCACTTGGACTGGTCAGTAGAGCGATGGCACTACATCTTGCAGGGTGGGATGTTCGATCCCCGATGGTGGAAGCGGTTGGGCACGGTTCCTTCCCTCCGTCCTCATATCCCAGCTCCTTGTCCTCGTGGCCCCTATACGTAGTCTTACTGGTTTTCTCCTTGTTAATTGCCGTTTCGTAGAAGGTGAGAATAACTCTGGCACTAATGCAGAGGGAATTAAGGCCGCTAACTGAGCTTCCCAAGCTTGATCATTCGAACTATTGCTGCTTGTGGCTTGCACGCCTGCTAAAGGACCAAGTTACCTCCTGAAGATCTCTGTTTTTCTTCCTGCAGTTTGTCTTGAGGTGGTTGAGCGTTGGAGAGCCTCTGCTGGTAGGAGAGCCTCTGCTGGTAGTAGAGCCTCTGCTGGTAGTAGAGCCTCTGCTGGTAGGAGAGCCTCTGCTGGTTGGAGAGCCTCTGCTGGTAGGAGAGCCTCTGCTGGTAGGAGAGCCTCTGCTGGTAGGAGAGCCTCTGCTGGTAGGAGAGCCTCTGCTGGTAGGAGAGCCTCTGCTGGTAGGAGAGCCTCTGCTGGTTGGAGAGCCTCTGCTGGTAGAAGAGCCTCTGCTGGTAGGAGAGCCTCTGCTGGTAGGAGAGCCTCTGCTGGTTGGAGAGCCTCTGCTGGTAGAAGAGCCTCTGCTGGTAGGAGAGCCTCTGCTGGTAGGAGAGCCTCTGCTGGTTGGAGAGCCTCTGCTGGTAGAAGAGCCTCTGCTCCTACCCTACACTAGGGTAGGATCCCTAGTGTGGCGTCCGTCCCTCTCACTAGGGATCACCTTGCACAGTCCTTCGTGTCTCTCTAGACAATGTTTACGAAGTGGCAGATCGAGAGAAAGAGCCGAGAGATGAAGGGTGTGAGAACGGAGTCTTTGGCTCGGCACAGGATCTTAGTGAACTCGTACGGGATTTACACTGATTTTCTGTCACTTTCTTGCCCGATTGTTCAAACGTGTAATTATTTACGCTTTCACTATTACCACACTTGTCAAACGTCGTCTGACATTCCGGAATAACAACATCCCACTTTCCGGCAATCTCTTGCCTGTAGGAGGCCGAGGCGGCTGTGGGAGGTATATAGTGGCCGGGTGAGGGGACTTACCTGGAGGCGTCTCTGAGGGTGGTAATGGTCGCTGGACGCGGGAAGGTGTGATGCCAGACACCTCACTGGCGTTTATATATGTATATATACCAAGCGTCCAGGGGGAGGCCACGCGCGGTTCTCACGCCTGCGCGGTTTCCAGGTTGAATCGACTGTCCTGGCGCAGGTGTCCACTACACTTACAGCGCCACACGAGAGGCTGCTGGTCATCCTTGCAAGCCAGGCTGCTGGCACTGCCAGAGTACTAATCGAAGACATATATTATAAGGAGATCTGGGCCACCAACGAGAGAATAATGCGTGGTCTTTTGGCCACAATGTCCAGGAGTAGCCTTGACGTTGAACGAATGTTATCAACGCTAATTCAACGCTGATGCCGTTGATATAGCGTTTGCTCTTGAATATTGTGCTCACTGTGAGCGAGCTATTAATGTCACCGCTTGTTTCTGATTTACGTCAATGATATAATGGTGCCGGGTCTTACATGATGTTAATGTTGAAGGCAATGCTCACGGTGGAGCTGGATAAATTTCAGAGCTGGCCAGATAGATGGCTACTGAATTGTAATCCAAACAAGTGCAAAGTAATGACATGGGGGTAGGAGACCGAATATGCAGGGGGTGGGACATTGGGGCGAAGGAGAGACGAGTATGCAGGCTGGTGGGGACAGTGAGGGAGGTAACACAACACAGGGTCAGTTTCTGAAGGACATGGTCACAACAATTTGTGACTGCTATACTACTCTCCCAGTATACACAAGATTATAGTTACTGTGACGCGATGGTGACACGACAGTAGGACAGCAGGGACACAACGATCACACTACGGTGACACATGGTACACGACTGTGAACCGTCAGTGACAGTAGATATATATATATAGTTCCTTGGAAGCAATATCAGTGTACTCATTCTCATATACTGTAGTAATTAGTGATTTAAACAGTGAAGACAGGCGATGGATGGGTCAGCTTGGGCCAGTATGTACTTGTATATACTCAGTGACACACATATATACTTGTGACACACAAGTATATGTGTCACTGTCACTCCCAGTGACAGCTCGCACAGTCACTGGGAGGAGAAGACCTTCACGCAAGCTGCACTTATCATAAAGAAGAAGAAACTCAAGATAACTCACTAGGAAAAAAATATATTTCAAGAACAGGACCTCACTTATTCCATTATTTTTTTACCTCTAAGTGCCAAGCTTCCTGACATTCAAATCCTCAATGTCACTCCTTGTGTGCAAGTCCCTCGGTAACATAATACAGTGAGATTCTGTATTAGTGTAATACAGTGTATTGTATTAGTGTATACAGTGTAATACAGATTGACGTTCCCCAATCACATTCAATAGGATAATTAAATAGTAACAGCGAACTAGTTCACTTACTACCGAAACTCTATCGGAAAATATCCATGTAAAGTAGTTTATATATTCATATTGATTCAAAATACAAATAAGACTTATGTCTTATATTTTAAATCGGTTAATGGTAGTAAATCATTGTATTTCATTTAGGATGGTGTTTTTTGGAGCCTGTATTTGCATGGGATTTTTGTTCTGCTTGATGTTCCAAACATCATCAAAGGTTTTCTTCTTTCTCGTGTGGTGTTTCTCGTGTGGTGTTTCTCGTGTGGTGTCTGTGAGTGCTGGTTATCCCTCTATAAAACTTTTTGAGGTTGGGGCTGATATGTAGTGTAGAGTTTGAAAGATAGCGTACTCGTGGAAATGTGGGTGAGGCACAGTAAAGTTTCCTGAGATATGCGGGGGTCTAATGGAGCAGCTCTCAGAGTTACTACTCACGTGAGTGTGTGTGTGTGTGTGTGTGGTGTGTGTGTGTGTGTGTGTGTGTGTGTGGTGTGTGTGTGTGTGTGTGTGTGTGTGTGTGTGTATGTGTGTGTGTGGTGTGTGTGTAAAGCATATATGTGGAAGTGCATATATATAAGCATATATGTGTAAATTATTATTGGCCTTGTGTTTTGTGTATTCAACAAGATGTTATCCCGAAGTTCATCTTGCGAGAGATAAGCTATAGCTCTTTGGTCCCGCCTCTCAGCCCTCAGTCGACTGGCCTACACGCTTCCAAGCGCATTGAAAGCATGTAGAGAGCTCTTTTAATTTAAATACATAGAAACTCCAACCTGCCGCTGTAGATTCCACAATTCGTTTGGTATATATATAGAACACAATGTCATGAATGGCTCCGTATTCAGATTTATAAAATCACTTCTTATGTTGGGCAACCTTGCATATGCAGCTGATGATATCCGGTTGATGTGGTTCTCGAGAGGGTAGTTCAATGTGGTACCAACTCCTGGGGTCTTTTTCACTGTTAGATTCCAGGAGGGTTCCTCTTATATTTGGTACTTGTGCCCAGTCTTTACGTCTCTGCGCCTAGCTTGCACTTGTTTGAGTTGAACTCTAGTAGCCACTTGTTGAAACATTGTTTCAGTTTGAACTGAGAAGAATGAGAAGAATGAATGAATGATGTAACACAACTCTTGTGAGTTATTGATAAATATGACCAGTAAGACCTCTGGTGGCATGTCTACACCTTTGGTGACATGTCTACACCTCTGGTGACATGTCTACACCTCTGGTGACATGGCTACACCTCTGGTGACATGTCTACACCTCTGGGACAGTCTACACCTTTGGTGACATGTCTACACCTGTGGTGACATGTCTACACCTGTGGTAACATGTCTACACCTCTGGTAACATGTCTACACCTCTGGTAACATGTCTACACCTCTGGTGACATGTCTACGCCTCTGGTGACATGTCTACACCTCTAGTGACATGTCTACACCTCTGGTGACATGTCTACACCTCTGGTGACATGTCTACACCTCTGGTGACATGTCTACACCTCTGGTAACATGTCTACACCTCTGGTGACATGTCTACACCTCTGGTAACATGTCTACACCTCTGGTGACATGTCTACACCTCTGGTAACATGTCTACACCTCTGGTGACATGTCTACACCTCTGGTGACATGTCTACACCTCTGGTGACATGTCTACACCTCTGGTGACATGTCTACACTATGGTAACATGTCTACAGCTCTGGTAACATGTCTACACCTATGGTAACATGTCTACACCTCTGGTAACATGTCTACACCTCTGGTAACATGTCTACACCTCTGGTAACATGTCTACACCTCTGGTAACATGTCTACACCTCTGGTAACATGTCTACACCTATGGTAACATGTCTACACCTCTGGTAACATGTCTACACCTCTGGTGACATGTCTACACCTCTGGTGACATGTCTACACCTCTGGTAACATGTCTACACCTCTGGTGACATGTCTACACCTCTGGTGACATGTCTACCCCTCTGGTAACATGCCTACACCTCTGGTGACATGTCTACACCTCTGGTGACATGTCTACCCCTCTGGTAACATGTCTACACCTCTGGTAACATGTCTACACCTCTGGTGACATGTCTACCCCTCTGGTAACATGCCTACACCTCTGGTGACATGTCTATTGCTGTTCTGGTCTCGGCCTCGCTCTCGAGGTTGAACCAATATTGTCCAGCCTAAACCAGTTCTCCTGTTGCATTACAAATGTTCTTTTCTCCAGGTGTTTTACCCAGCCACTTGGGCTGGACGGTAGAGCGACGGTCTCGCTTCATGCAGGTCGGCGTTCAATCCCCGACCGTCCAAGTGGTTGGGCACCATTCCTTCCCCCCGTCCCATCCCAAATCCTTATCCTGGCCTCTTCCAAGTGCTATATAGTCGTAATGGCTTGGCGCTTTCCCCCCCCCCCCCGATAGTTCCCTTCCCTTCTCCAGATGCTTTACTTCTTGCTTATTGTATTGATGAGAGAAAATATATTTCATAAATAAGATTCCTATGTGCCGGGACGTGGCTTATAATAGGGAAACTAATGTAATAATATAATACTTGATATTAAATTAATTGAGATTATTTGCATATTCCTGTGGAACATGTTTTATAATTTTATAATAATTTAACTGGTATTGGAAGAAGCAGCAAGTGAATGTGTGTGTTTCCAAGCCCAAGTGATATATATATATATATATATTCTTTAAACTACGCAATAAGCTCGTTCTCTTGTATAACTTCAAGGATATATACTTTTTTATATTGCTTCTTTCGTTGATATAGTTCCTTATATTGACCCACGATATTTGTCTAAATCTCAGGAACTATTTACTGGTAGGTTTTAAGAGAAGCGTCATTTGAAAGGAACACTTTACTCTTGACACCTTGCCTAGGAGTCGAACCCGGGACCTTTCGGGTGTGAGCCGGCTTTGCTGACCACTGCGCTAACCAAACTGATTTCGCGTTTTTATAGGAATATGACTTTACTCAAAATGTTGAATTTTTACCGTAATGAGATTTGAGTAAAGTATATTTATTTCGCCCAGTTACTATAGCAGAGGCTGGGTTAGTGTGGCTATACTGTACTGGATTTATTACTAAAAACCTCTAGACTATACACTTTGGTAAATATTTAAGTTTATCATTAAACAAAAGGTAATAATTTAAAACTGAAATCTGAGAGAAGTTTTAAATTGTTATGTTAGTAACAAAACTAAAATATACTCTGAGATGTGTACCCAGCTTCTCGGTGTATGTACACTTATACACTTAGTATACACACGTATATACACCCACATGTATACAGTAACTGTATATATACACGTATATACACTCGGTGTGTATATATACAAAAAATGAGTTGACATTGTTTTGTCTTGGAGTAAATTATATACTTGCTAGTTGGTGAGTATAAGCTGTCGTGGTGGGCTTAATAACAAGTCCAGAGGATGATAGGCCTTAAACCCAACACCAGAGCAATTTGACCACAGCTAAATTAGCTGTGAGAAAGGAGTCAGCATGGGCGGTGTGGTAGCCCACATTCCCGAGGGTAAACTAAGCGTGGAGGCTGACAACCTCGCCCTTGGGTGGAGGGGGGGGGGAGGTAGTTGTTGGAGGGGGAGCTCCACAAGCCAATTAGGTACTTCCTGTCCTCCACCAGTACAAATTCTACGCATGCTGTGAGCTACATAGTTCTACGTTTGTATTTATATGTTATGTCCCCCCGCCTCGTAACTTGTAAATCAGTCTCAAATTTCCAATTATAAATCTTATCATTCATCATTACTTCTATGACGATTCCATCCACCTCAGTTCAATCATAAGGAAATCCAAACACACACACATTTATATACGTGATATATGTTTTATTATATATGTATATTGTCACGCATTACATAACACTAAATAAATACATATGACAGATGATGTTGATAAGCGTATGGGAGGTGTGTGAAGGGAGGTTATCTTGAGGTTATCTTGAGATGATTTCGGGGCTTTTTAGTGTCCCCGCGGCTCGGTCCTCGACCAGGCCTCTACCCCCAGGAAGCAGCCCGTGACAGCTGACTAACACCCAGGTACCTATTTTACTGCTAGGTAACAGGGGCATAGGGTGAAAGAAACTCTGCCCATTGTTTCTCGCCGGCGCCTGGGATCGAACCCAGGACCACAGGATCACACGTCCAGCGTGCTGTCCGCTCGGCCTACCGGCTCCCTTAGGTCTATTCCCTCCTCTCTCTCTCTCTCCCACCTCACCCAGCTGCATGGGAGACTGCTCAGATGGGAGAGAGAGGAGGGATTTTGTTTGTTAATGGTAATTACTATTGATACTACTAATAGTAGCAATAGTAATGGCCACTCCATAGTCTCCTGAGACTGATGGAGGCTTACTACAACAACTACTATTAATAGATTGTTGTAGTTGCAGTAGTTAGAATGTAAGAGGCTGGAGCCTCAAGAGTGCTGAAGAATTTAGATTTAGAGAGATTAGCGACTTAGAGAGTGCTGAAGAATTTAGATTTAGAGAGATTTGCGATTTAGAGAGTGCTGAAGAATTTAGATTTAGAGAGATTTGCGATTTAGAGAGTGCTGAAGAATTTAGATTTAGAGAGATTTGCGATTTAGAGAGTGCTGAAGAATTTAGATTTAGAGAGATTTGCGATTTAGAGAGTGCTGAAGAATTTAGATTTAGAGAGATTTGCGATTTAGAGAGTGCTGAAGAATTTAGATTTAGAGAGATTTGCGATTTAGAGAGTGCTGAAGAATTTAGATTTAGAGTGATTTGCGATTTAGAGAGTGTTGAAGAATTTAGATTTAGAGAGATTAGCGATTTAGAGAGTGCTGAAGAAAGCCAGCAGAGCCTTTAGAGATGACAGCAAGTGTTTTAGTAAGCAAATTTATTTAGGTCCACTCAAAATAATAATACAACGCATTTTCTATGTTATAATCCTTCAACGTACACAGTAAGGGGGTACTATGAAAAGTAGCACTCGCAGTCACGTTTTCTGTGATAGATTAGTGGGGGGGGGGGGGTGTCCTGGATTCGCTCTGTTTAGTACCCCGTATTTTGTATGTTGTGGCAATTCAAAAGAACGAACTGAATTTGGAGTGGAGGACACTGTAGCTAACGTGTAGGTTGATAATGTTGTTGTTGACCAACTGAGCATCAAATAGTATGGCTGGTACACTAGGGTGTAACTCCAGCTAGGCTCATACACTGAGGGAAGCCACCAGGTTGACATGTTCCCAACCTCTAAAGTACCAGTGTCCGGCCCCGTAGTACAAAAGTGTGCTTCACCCCTGTGCGATCTACGAGCCCAGAAGTGGACTCTCCATCCTTATAGGCGAATTCCTGGTCCACGTCCCTCAAATTCCCCGCTTCCAGTTCATCAGAATCTTCCGCAAATTCGCTAGGTTTTCCGGCCAGGTCGTTCACTTCTTTCACCAGTTCGGTTCTTCCGCCAGTTCGTGCGGTTCTCCCGCGAGTACTCCACCAAACTAGGGTATCTCTGGTTGATGGTTTGGTATCACCGGTTGATGATTGGGCGTCACCGGTTGATGATTGGGCGTCACCGGTTGATGATTGGGCGTCACCGGTTGATGATTGGGCGTCACCGGTTGATGATTGGGCGTCACCGGTTGATGATTGGGCGTCACCGGTTGATGATTGGGTGTCACCAGTTGATGATTGGGTGTCACCGGTTGATGATTGGGTGTCACCGGTTGATGATTGGGTGTCACCAGTTGATGATTGGGTATCACCGGTTGATGATTGGGCGTCACCGGTTGATGATTGGGTGTCACCGGTTGATGATTGGGCGTCACCGGTTGATGATTGGGCGTCACCGGTTGATGATTGGGCGTCACCGGTTGATGATTGGGCGTCACCGGTTGATGATTGGGCGTCACCGGTTGATGATTGGGTGTCACCGGTTGATGAGTGGGTGTCACCGGTTGATGATTGGGTGTCACCGGTTGATGATTGGGTGTCACCGGTTGATGATTGGGTGTCACCGGTTGATGATTGGGTGTCACCGGTTGATGATTGGGTGTCACCGGTTGATGATTGGGTTTCACCGGTTGATGATTGGGTATCACCGGTTGATGATTGGGTGTCACCAGTTGATGATTGGGCGCCACCGGTTGATGATTGGGTATCACCGGTTGATGATTGGGTGTCACCGGTTAATGATTGGGTGTCACCGGTTAATGATTGGGTGTCACCGGTTAATGATTGGGTGTCACTGGTTGATGATTGGGTGTCACTAGTTGATGATTGGGTGTCACTGGTTGATGATTGGGTATCACCGGTTGATGATTGGGTATCACCGGTTGATGATTGGGTATCACCGGTTGATGATTGGGTATCACCGGTTGATGATTGGGTATCACCGGTTGATGATTGGGTGTCACCGGTTGATGATTGGGTGTCACCAGTTAATGATTGGGGGTCACCGGTTAATGATTGGGTGTCACCGGTTAATGATTGGGTGTCACCGGTTGATGATTGGGTGTCACCGGTTAATGATTGGGTGTCACCGGTTGATGATTGGGTGTCACCGGTTGATGATTGGGTGTCACTGGTTGATGATTGGGTGTCACCGGTTGATGATTGGGTTTCACCGGTTGATGATTGGGTGTCACCAGTTGATGATTGGGCGTCACCGGTTGATGATTGGGTGTCACCGGTTGATGATTGGGTTTCACCGGTTGATGATTGGGTGTCACCAGTTGATGATTGGGTGTCACCGGTTGATGATTGGGTGTCACCAGTTGATGATTGGGTATCACCGGTTGATGATTGGGTATCACCGGTTGATGATTGGGTGTCACCGGTTGATGATTGGGTGTCACCAGTTAATGATTGGGTGTCACCGGTTAATGATTGGGTGTCACCGGTTGATGATTGGGTGTCACTGGTTGATGATTGGGTGTCACCGGTTGATGATTGGGTTTCACCGGTTGATGATTGGGTGTCACCAGTTGATGATTGGGCGTCACCGGTTGATGATTGGGTATCACCAGTTGATGATTGGGTATCACCAGTTGATGATTGGGTATCACCGGTTGATGATTGGGTATCACCAGTTGATGACTGGGTATCACCAGTTGATGATTGGGTATCACCAGTTGATGATTGGGTGTCACTGGTTGATGATTGGGTATCACCGGTTGATGATTGGGTATCACCAGTTGATGATTGGGTATCACCGGTTGATGATTGGGTATCACCGGTTGATGATTGGGTATCACCAGTTGATGATTGGGTATCACCAGTTGATGATTGGGTATCAGTTGTGGGAATGACCCCAGCGCTCACGGGAGGAGTTCCGGGCCTCACAGGGGGCCTCGCGGCGCTCACGGGAGAAGTTCCGGGCCTCACAGGGGGCCTCGCGGCGCTCACGGGAGGAGTTCCGGGCCTCACAGGGGGCCTCGCGGCGCTCACAGCGGGAGTGCTGCCACTCACCGCCGAAAAGCATGCTGCTATCTGGTGGGAGGAGAAAACCGTTATCAGTGAGGCCACGAGGTGCAATGATATCGTCCGAAAAAGACTAATATATCTCTCTATTTAGCCATCATCTAGAAGTCACCATTAGGAGGGTTCTAAAGTCATTAAATTACTGCATAAAATATTCACAATATTTCTTACAATAATACTAAGAATATATACATATCAGAATACGAAGACATATTTATAAGACTCAGCAGTAAAAACATGTAATGTTATTCCTTAGCGTTATCGTG
>WNGS01003388.1:21865939-21878203 GCA_020271785.1 Procambarus virginalis | reverse complement strand
ATCGGTTGATGATTGGGTATCACCGAGTTGATGATTGGGTATCACTGGTTGATGATTGGGTTTCACCAGTTGATGATGTTCCGGTGATATGGTTCACCAGTAGATTGTGTCACGGTGGATGTTGGTATTACCAGTTGATGATTGGGTATCACCGGTTGATGATTGGTCACAGGATGAGGGTCACCGGTTGATGATTGATAAGTTGATATTGGTCACCGGTTGATGATTGGGTATCACCGCGTTGATGACTGGGTGTCACCGGTTGATGATTGGGTGTCACTGGTTAATGATTGGGTGTCACCGGTTAATGATTGGGTGTCACCGGTTAATGATTGGGTGTCACCGGGTAATGATGGGTGTCACCGGTTAATGATTGGGTGTCACTGGTTAATAATTGAGTGTCACTGGTTGATGATTGGGTATCACCAGTTGATGATTGGGTGTCACTGGTTGATGATGGGTATCACCGGTTGATGATTGGGTATCACCGGTTGATGATTGGGTATCACCGGTGATGATTGGGTATCACCGGTTGATGATTGGGTGTCACCGGTTGATGATTGGGTGTCACCGGTTGATGATTGGGTGTCACCGGTTAATGATGGGTGTCACCGGTTAATGATGGGTGTCACCGGTTAATGATTGGGTGTCACCGGTTGATGATTGGGTGTCACCGGTTGATGATTGGGTTCACCGATTGATGATTGGTTTCACCGGTTGATGATTGGGTTTCACCGGTTGATGATTGGGTGTCACCAGTTGATGATTGGGCGTCACCGGTTGATGATTGGGTATCACCAGTTGATGATTGGGTATCACCAGTTGATGATTGGGTATCACCGGTTGATGATTGGGTATCACCAGTTGATGACTGGGTATCACCAGTTGATGATTGGGTATCACCAGTTGATGATTGGGTATCACCAGTTGATGATTGGGTATCACCAGTTGATGATTGGGTATCACCGGTTGATGATTGGGTATCACCAGTTGATGATGGGTGTCACCGGTTGATGATTGGGTATCACCAGTTGATGATTGGGTGTCACCGGTGATGATTGGGTATCACCAGTTGATGATTGGGTATCACCGGTTGATGATTGGGTATCACCAGTTGATGATTGGGTGTCACCGGTTGATGATTGGTATCACCAGTTGATGATTGGGTGTCACCGGTTGATGATTGGGTATCACCAGTTGATGATGGGTGTCACCGGTTGATGATTGGGTATCAGTTGTGGGAATGACCCCAGCGCTCACGGGAAGAGTTTCGGGCCTCACAGGGGGCCTCGCGGCGCTCACGGGAGGAGTTCCGGGCCTCACAGGGGGCCTCGCGGCGCTCACGGGAGGAGTTCCGGGCCTCACAGGGGCCTCGCGGCGCTCACGGGAGGAGTTCCGGGCCTCACAGGGGGCCTCGCGGCGCTCACGGGAGGAGTTCCGGGCCTCACAGGGGGCCTCGCGGCGCTCACGGGAGGAGTTCCGGGCCTCACAGGGGGCCTCGCGGCGCTCACGGGAGGAGTTCCGGGCCTCACAGGGGCCTCGCGGCGCTCACGGAGGAGTTCCGGGGCTCACAGGGGGCCTCGCGGCGCTCACAGCGGGAGTGCTGCCACTCACCGCCGAAAAGCATGCTGCTATCTGGTGGGAGGAGAAACCGTTATCAGTGAGGCCACGAGGTGCAATGATATCGTCCGAAAAAGACTAATATATCTCTCTATTAGCCATCATCTAGAAGTCACCATTAGGAGGGTTCTAAAGTCATTAAATTACTGCATAAATATTCACAATATTTCTTACAATAATACTAAGAATATATACATATCAGAATACGAAGACATATTTATAAGACTCATTAGCAGTAAAAACATGTAATGTTATTCCTTAGCGTTATCGTGTTCAGGCTAGGAGTCCATATTGAACAAATCCACAAGGGGCCGTGACGAGGATTCGAACCTGCGTCCGAGAGCATCCATATTGATTATATGCGGTTCAATGGTCGTGTTGTTTTTCAAGGTGCTATGTTCTGGCCACAGGAAGATTTATGACCAGAGTGCGCCAAAATGAAAGTATTTAAATTATTCAAAAAAAAAAAAAAAACTTTTTCATTTAAAAGTTGTGTTAGAACAAAAAAGAGAGATATGGGAAAATGGCCAAATATAGTTTGTTTGACGTGATGAAGGTGTGAGTGGGGGGGGGCGAGGAATTGGCCTCCTGAAAGCAGTCGACAAAACGATAACAGACCAAAATTAAATGATTTCCTAGTGATTAAAAGAAGAAGGAAGGAAGGAAGGAAGGAAGGAAGGAAGGAAGGAAGGAAGGAAGGAAGGAAGGAAGGGTTAGATGTGAGAGAGAGAGAGATAAGGAAGAGTGAGACAGCAAGGAGCCAACACTTACATCATTACTGGCCTTCACCATACACTGCTTCACTGCGGCAGCGGCACTAGATGGCAGTCTGTTGCACGATATTCCTGCAATAGAAATAGACTCTCAGCCCCTCACAAGAAATAGACCCTCAGCCCCTCACAAGAAATAGACCCTCAGCCCCTCACAAGAAATAGACTCTCAGCCCCTCACAAGAAATAGACCCTCAGCCCCTCACAAGAAATAGACTCTCAGCCCCTCACAAGAAATAGACCCTCAGCCCCTCACAAGAAATAGACTCTCAGCCCCTCACAAGAAATAGACTCTCAGCCCCTCACAAGAAATAGACTCTCAGCCCCTCACAAGAAATAGACCCTCAGCCCCTCACAAGAAATAGACTCTCAGCCCCTCACAAGAATAGACTCTCAGCCCCTCACAAGAAATAGACTCTCAGCCCCTCACAAGAAATAGACTCTCAGCCCCTCACAAGAAATAGACTTGTAAGGGGCTGAGAGTATCGGTGTTCATAACATTGTTTTCATGACTTTTACCACACGGGTACTCGAACCAGGACTCGTCATCCATTTCTGCAACCACTCACGAAAACCTGTCTATCTTTCCTTAACCATTTCAGCTTTATTTACATTTATTCAACAATTTGCCAGCTTGGAAACTTTAACAACCCAATGTTGTTATTGTTATAAACAACCTCGTAGTGTATAGGAGCTTGAACATTGCTAATAAATGTAAACAAGCCCCGTCATGACTGAGGAAAGATATAGTGGTTTCTTAAATGGTTGATGAGTCCCCCCCCCCTGGCCGTGACTGATGGGGGTGAACTGGGGAGGGAGCGTGTAATATACTCACTAGGGTCCGTCACACACTGCCTGGTACTGTTCAATACACCCTGGTTCCCTGGAAACCACTACTTTTCTGGCACATTGGAAGCATGTCCGGTCCCGGTCACAGAAGATACCTGCAATATGATAACATGATAACACAGGTATTAACCTACTAGAACAGTCTTAACAAAGGTGTTGGTAATTTCACACACACACACACACACACACACACACACACACACACACACACACACACACTGACAAATGAATAAATAGAACAGTAGATAATTGGCCACTTACAGAATATTTATGCTGGGAAATTCGAAGTTTCACATCTTTGGATATTTACCCTACATAGACTGTATTACAGTCTTTACAGGATATTTTGTAAATGACGCAGCCATCACTATGAGGCCTGTTTCTAAGATAGTCATTTAAGGACTTTTTTCCTTCTCACGTGTATCTTCATTTTTACTATATATATATATATATATATATATATATATATATATATATATATATATTTGTGTGTGTGTGTGTGTGTGTGTGTGTGTGTGTGTGTGTGTGTGTGTGTGTGTGTGTGTGTGTGTGTGTGTGTGTGTGTGTGTGTGTGTGTGTGTGAAAAGTTTTATTTAACGAACATGTTGTAGCTTTAAACAGAATGGTATTATTCAAGCAGAAAAATGGATAGACTGACTTCATTTTCCTGTACTGCCAGAGAGTCGTCAAAGCTGCTATGCCTCGGACACTTAAACAAACTTGTTCGCCCTTGTCTGTTCAGCAATTGAGTCATCACAAAGACACGTCGTCATAAAACAACACCTGAGTTGCTTGGTCGTTCCCCGCGGGTGGACGAGCTGTACTTACGTAGACAACTGAAGACAGTTCGACTTTCTCTGAGGTCATCGTCGACGGCCAGAGCGGCGGTGACGAGGAGAGCCGCTGAGAGCACCATAAGGGACGTCGTGGACACTGAGAGCTTCATGGTGGGGGTGACGCCGACGACCTGACGGAGAACACGACACAAACGTTAACACTAAGACTGCCTCAGTCTCCTCACAACGACCACTATAGTCTCCATGGAATAATACAATTAAACTTAACCTGGACCATAGTTTCTGAGAGAGAATAACCTACTTTACACATGGATGACTTGTAGTAATGTGGTGGTGACCTCCGTGTAGCCATATCGCTCCAGAATACTCTACAGCTTTACTGCATAATCCGTATTGAGGGTGGCTGTGAGGTGCTGAGGCGTGACCCACACTGTGACATGTACAAGGCTGTCAACCTGACATGTCACAATGTGTCAGGTTGTTAACCTGACACGTCACAATGTGTCAGGTTGTCAACCTGACATCTCCATAATAGCAGCCAGGCACGTGACAGAGGCTAGTCCTATTCTAGTTAGCTACTGATCTGGTGAAAGAATACTCTGTTATGTTTGATATATTTGACTATTGCAGTGTGTGCTATACAAATAATTGATTAGTCTAAATATTGTGGCAGCATTAATATCAGTTGGATGACTGTGCAACACTGTGCAGCTGTGTCGTCTAGCGTTGCTGCAGGGCCTGTGCATCTGTGCAGCTCTTACTGCGGCTCTTGCTCTGGTTTTTGCTTGTCTCTGTGAGTCCTGTGCTGCTTTTGTTGTTTATTGCTGTGTCTCTGTGAACACAGTGCTGCTGGAAAGCTCTAAGGCGCCAGTACTACTTCATCCAGTTAAGCTTGGAATTGGTTTCTAAGGTCGGTGGTTGACGAAGACCACGCACAGTGAAATGTAAAAATAGATCTTTAAAGACCAAATTCCCAATTCTGTTTGCAAGTGCCCAAAGGTTTCGAAGCGAGTGAGGTACTTCGAGAGAGCAAGTATAGTGACTTTGCAAGATAGTGCAACCAGTCACCCAAGAGCCTTGGCCTTGAATACCATGTTCAGTCCAGCGGCGCACTGCTTGTCATACGTCTGATGGGTTGCACTCTTGTCTCTGTGATCTTGACTCACAAGGTATTTGTGAGTCAAGTACAAGAGAGTACAAGTGAGTCAAGTACTTGACTCAAGTACTGTAAGACACAGTACTGTTCCGACAAGTACTGTATCTCACAGGACACAGTACTGTTTTCACAGGGCACGGTAATTGTGTTTGAATGAAAATAGTCTGGAATGAAAATTAGTATATTAAAAAAAAAGTAATTCTCATAAGGTTGATGCATAGGCAGAGTTGGAATTGTAGTATTGTAAGCTAATATTTACACAAGTGTTCAACAATGGTGGCCGGGGGTGTTTATAGCTGTGAAGTGTTGAACGTAACACATTTAACCGTCATAGCTCCTTTTGAACCCCATGGCGTTCAACTGTCACCTCCAGCTGTGTTTACATCTGGTCCTTACCACAGGTGCCTCTCTCTGGCTAACATCAGAAAGGCGTTCAGGAACCTGTGTAAGGAATCATTCCGAATCTTGTACACCACATATGTAAGACCAATCCTGGAGTACGCGGCCCCAGCATGGAGCCCATACCTTGTCAAGCACAAGACGAAGCTGGAAAAAGTCCAAAGGTATGCTACTAGACTAGTCGCAGAACTAAGAGGCATGAGTTATGAGGAAAGGCTGCGGGAAATGCAACTTACGACACTGGAAGACAGAAGAGTAAGGGGGGACATGATCACAACCTACAAAACCCTCAGGGGAATTGACCGGGTAAACAAGGATGAACTATTCAACACTGGAGGGGCGCGAACAATGGGACACAGGTGGAAGCTGAGTACCCAAATGAGCCACAGAGACATTAGAAAGAACTTTTTCAGTGTCAGAGTAGTTAGTAAATGGAATGCACTAGGAAGTGATGTGGTGGAGGCTGACTCCATACACAGTTTCAAGTGTAGATATGATAGAGCCCAGTAGGCTCAGGAATCTGTACACCAGTTGAGAGGCGGGACCAAAGAGCCAAGTTTCGTTTCTGCCATCACCGGGGGATCGAACACGGACTCTAGGATTACGAGTCGAGAGCGCTGTCTGCTCAACTGTCAGGCCCCGTAGTGCGTGTATACGTCAAAGACATAAACCCTGCTACTCTCATTCTCCCTAATCTCTTCCCAAACACATCATCTTTAGTTGAGAGGCGGGACCAAAGAGCCAAAGCTCAACCCCCGCAAGCGCAATTAGGTGAGTAAAGGACCTGTTGATTGTCACCTGTTGATTGACGGTTGAGAGGCGGGACCAAAGAGCCAGAGCTCAACCCCCGCAAACACAACTAGGTGAGTACAACTAGGTGAGTACAGGGGTTCCATGATTGTATAATACTTGGTTTAAAGGGAAACTGTGTCTCGGATCAACATAGGGAAGAACAAAAGAATATAAGGGGAACTGTAGAAAGTCTGTTGATCTACGCGAGAGTTTACATTATATAACGTATGTGTATATATATATATATATATATATATATAAATATAATTATTTTGTGGTGTACTGTTGTGGTGTAGCAGGTGGACTGTTGTTGTTGTTGTTGTTGATTTAGGAGCGACATCGAACAAGGGTGGGCTGTTGTTTACGCCTTAAATTGTTAAGCACGTACTTTGGGGAGACCAAAGGACGATAGCCGCAGCCTAAACTCCGACAAATTTGGGTTCCAGTCCAACAATTCAAAATTGATAATGCTCTCATAGTTACCCATCCAACACCTCGTCGTTTTCTTTTATGATTAATGTTTTTGTTTTATATTCTCGTTTTCATTATTGGGGTAACTATATTGTTCCCCTGAATTTACTCGAGGGCCACAATCTATAATAATAATTCGCTTCGTCCAGACCCTATGAATGTGTATATGTTAGGCTTGTATCAAGATCCATCCAAGGGGGAGCGACTTGACCCTGTCCCAGGATACAGCCATATAACAGCTGACATTATGTGTTATGTCAACTGATATGTGTAAATGTAGTTTACATGGACTTGGTTAAAGATTTTAACAAGGTAATACATGAAAGACTAGCGAGGAAATTACAGCCACATGGAATAGATGGCAGAATACTAGAATGTGATAAAACAGTGGTTAAAACAAAGAAAAGAAAGGGTAGTGCTAAATAGGAAGGAATGAGTGGAGAAATATGGAGAGTGGGGTACCACAGGGGGCCATTTTGGGACCAACGCTTTGTGTCATATTCATCAAAGACATGGATGATAATATTACAAACCACACCGTCAAATATGCAGATAACACTTAAGATTTATGGCAAAGTGGAAAGTGAAATTGATACTTCATTTTTTTTTCTATTTTTTTTATTTTTTGAGATATATACAAGAGTTGTTACATTCTTGTACAGCCACTAGTACGCGTAGCGTTTCGGGCAGGTCCCTGGAATACGATCCCCGCCGCGAAGAATCGTTGTTACAACCAAGTACACATTTTACTGTTGAGTTAAACAGAGGCTACAGTTAAGGATTTGCGCCCAGTAAATCCTCCCCGGCCAGGATACGAACCCATGACAAAGCGCTTGCGGAACGCCAGGCGAGTGTCTTACCACTACACCACGCAGACTGTATAAACTGTATAAATGATTGTATTTTTGTAATGGTACATGTTGTTAAACGATTTGGCGGATCTGCCTGAAAAGTTATGCGTGCTAGTGGCTTTACAAGAATATAAGAACTCTTGTGTATACAACTAAACTTAAAAAAAAATATTAAGGCCTTACAAAGAGGTATACATAGATTTTACAAATGGTCAGAAAACTGGTCAAGGCTTTTTAATATCGATAAATGCAAGACCTTGCATGTGGGGCATAAGAATCCACGTCACAAATACCAAAGTAACAGGAAGTGGATTGACGAAGAAAAGGACCAAGGAGTCGGAATCTATCATTCCCTGAAAGTTGTTTACACAAACAAGGAGAGACGGTTTCAAGCTCAACAAACCACAATGTAGGATTGAAAACATGTTTTTTTTTCACTCACAGGGTTATAAGCACACGGGACCGCCTACCCGCCGAAGTCATAAATGCCAAAAGTCTGCCGATCTTTAAAATCTAACTTGCAAAATCAAGACAAATTGGGTAACCTTTGACAAGCCGCCGGCTTCTTGTGCTTATCGAGCCTACCTCAGCTTATCACCCACCACAGTGGGTGTTCAGCAGACCACAGTGGGTGTTCAGCAGACCACAGTGGGTGTTCAGCAGACCACAGTGGGTGTTCAGCAGACCACAGTGGGTGTTCAGCAGACCACAGTGGGTGTTCAGCAGACCACAGTGGATGTTCAGCAGACCACAGTGGGTGTTCAGCAAACCACAGTGGGTGTTCAGCAGACCACAGTGGGTGTTCAGCAGACCACAGTGGGTGTTCAGCAGACCACAGTGGGTGTTCAGCAGACCACAGTGGGTGTTCAGCAGACCACAGTGGTGTTCATCAGTATCCTGGGTGTGTTCAGCAAACCACACAGTGGGTATACACCAGGATATACCAGGTGTTCAGCGGCCAACCGTTCAACCAGGCTGTGGTGGGTATGTGGGCCTGTGGGCCGCTCCAAGCAACAGCCTAGTGGACCAAACTCTCACAAGTCAAGCCTGGCCTCGGGCAGGGCTTTGGGGAGTAGATGAACTCCCAGAACCCCATCAACCAGGTATCAACCAGGTATCAACCAGGTATCATCCAGGTATCAACCAGGTATCAACCAGGTATCATAATGGGTGTTGATGAGGACCCACCGGTTGTTCAGTGGACCACTTCAAAACAAATCCATTATATCCACCTATGATTTAGAAAACGAGTGAAACTTTGTTGACCAGACCACACACACTAGAAGGTGAAGAGACGACGACGTTTCGGTCCGTCCTGGACCATTCTCACAATCGACTTGAGAATGGTCCAGGACGGACCGAAACGTCGTCGTCTCTTCACCTTCTAGTGTGTGGTCTGGTCAACATACTTTAGCCACGTTATTGTGACTCATCGCCTGCGAGTGAAACTTTGTTTACAAAAAAAATAAACAATCAAACCGGTTAGTCAACTTGCAACGGACGGCAGAGAGCACAGCGTCACGCCTTGTAAGAGGTTATAACTGTTCTCTGAGCAAGGAGAAGGAGCCTTACCTGACGGCAGGGTCGAGGTGGTGGTGGGTGTGTGTGTGCAGGGAAGGAACTACAGTCTGTCTTATATATACCTCCAACTGCTTGACCCCGGCGCTTGCTCTGTAGCCTCAGGGAGCGTCGTCCAGTTTTGGCCTCTAGGCCGGTCTGGTGGGAATGTTGCCCCGTGTTGCTAAGGGTGGGTCATATAGGTGTGGTCGACCAGTGTAGGTCATGGTGGGTCATATAGGTGCAGTCGACCAGTGTAGGTCATATAGGTGTGGTCGACCAGTGTGGCCCGGGGTGGGTCATATTGGTGTGGTCGACCAGTGTGGCCCAGGGTGGGTCATATAGGTGTAGTCGACCAGTGTGGGTCATATAGGTGTGGTCGACCAGTGTAGCCCGGGGTGGGTCATATATAAGTATGGTCGACCAGTGTAGCCTCGCGGGCCGTCATATATAAAGTATAAAATAACAGTAAGACAGCTATTCAGTATAAGAGGAAGCAAAAGCCAAGTAACAGGTTCCAATGCTCAGACACTAAGAAGAGCAGACACTGCTCCACTTCGCCAGATATTAAAGCAGAGGTAAAAACCCCCACCGGTCACACACACATCATTATGGAGTTTGAGAAGATGTCAGAAAGCCAACTTTGCCAGTTTTTGTCCAAGAATGAACAATGCATCCCAGGTCACTAGGGATTCAGGGCGGGAAGATCTTGGCTTTCGCATCTCTTTTATCAATACAATATTACGATAACATTTCAAGTAAGCAAGAAAAGCAGTGTTTACACAGCTTTTACAAAAAACATTTCATAAATGTAACATTGTAGTGCTGTATGTTTATTGCATAACATGTCTGTTTGTCTGTCCGAGGTTGCAGACCAGACGTCTGGGGCTAGTCTCACCCAACGTTGCACGGTGATTGCTGTTGGGTAGGTGCACAACAAAGGCCACTTGAAGTTAGTACCATTGGTCCGTGTACAACGTGGCAGGATCTCATAGCGAACCCCGTGACGATTCAGACACTGGCTACCGGCTCGACCCCCCTGAGAAAATTGTGTAATCTGTCCTTGCTATACCATACGCCGTTGTGTACTGATACTTTGCCCTTAGCAAAGCACTTTAGGCCATGCCCCTTTAGGCCATGAGGTCTAAAATCTTTTACGGTTTCACGTTCAACAATATAGTGTTCTAATGAATGCATTATAGGTTTGTCACAGAGTTTACAATCTGAATATTCTGGTAGTGTAGAATATGCAGCCTCACTAACCTGCCAGATGTGCCTATAGCCAAGACTAATTACTGCAATGACTACATCACACTGTCTGGTCCGGTTACTGTGCTGACCATACAAATACCTATTATTACAAAAATTGTCATAGCTTTTAATACTGCAGCTTTCAGGTCTCTGGGCATTTCTTAGTTCTTCTAAATCTGAATTAATTTCTTTAATTTTTATATTTCTAATAATTGCATTAGATAGTCCAAAGTCATAATCAGTGGGGTTTTTTTCCTGCAAGCTTCATTGGCCTATCGATCTACAAAGTCATGTTTTCCAACTCCAACATGCGATGGGATTAACGCAAATTTTAAACATAGTTATTTTCTTTGGCAAAATTTCCATTCCATTTAATATTACAAGCTACTTCAGACATACATTGTGATGGGTTATTTAAGGACTGCAGAGCACTTTTAGAGTCACAGAATATTACTCCACCACCATTGAGCTTAAGGTATTCAGTGGCTAGATAAATGCCCAATAGCTCAGTCTGTGTCGTGCTTGCCCAGTTGTTCAGTCTCTGTGTACTAGACATGATCATTTCATTCCCTTTATACACTGCACATGCACAGCCTGTTCTACCAGTGCCTAATTGCACAGATCCATCAGTAAAGGCACAGATTTCAGTTGGTTTTAGATTTTGAAGATGACTGTCAATAGCTTCTAGTGTTATACATCTCATAGTTTCAGTGTTATACATTTGCTTTACACTGATGGGTGTATAATGTATAGAGACCTGCACATCTGTCCAAGGGGGAATATAGTGAACACTTTTATCAGGATTAAGAGAGACATTGAGTATCATAAGATTATAGGCACAACAACTGAGCCACACACTGTAAGAAGCTTTTGGCGGCGGATTGAGTGAACAGTCAGAACTGTTTAGAATGGATCTCAATTTAATTTGAATAGAGCTGGGGGGACCATTATTTTAAAAAATGAAATAGAACTATTTTCTCGTAAATAGAAGGTAATTTTAGTTCCTTTCTCATGTTAACAAATGTGACAGTTCTAGACAACCCAGGATGATGCGCATGGCATCATTCTGTAATACATCTAGGCCTTGTAGCTGTTTAGGAGAAAAATTAAGAAGATGTAAGGCATAATAATCAACAACAGATCGTATAAAGGCAATACAAAAACCTCGAGCATATTTTATGTTAATGCCAAATCCTTTGCCCACAAGAGTTTTGAGAGGTTTAAGACGCTCAACAAGTTTTTTGTGTAGGTTGCTGATGAGATTTGTATCATTAACCTCGACTCCAAGATATTTATAAGATTCACGAGTCTCCACGGGCACTCCATTAATAGTATAGTTAACATGAAGAGAATGGGGAATAAGAACCCTTGTTTTATCAACAGATATTATGAGGCCACATTCAACTACATTCCTGGAGAATGCGTCAAGTAACACTTGTAGCCTTGGTTTACTGTGTGCCATAATACAAGTATCATCAGCATAACATATAACAGTTTCAGTAGGTTGTACAGGTATGTCATGGATAAGTTTGTGCATAAGTATATTGAAGAGCATAGGGCTAGGACACCACCTTGAGGTGTGCCTAGTTCGAATGCATCTGTTTCTTGTACTTTTAACTCCTTTAAATAGGACACTAGCACGCCTGTTGGATAGGTAGCTCTTTATCCAACTCAGAAGATTACCTTTGATTCCAAATTCAGCAAGTTGCTCTAATATTATTTCGCCATTCGCTACATCGAAAGCTGACTTT
>WNGS01003388.1:21846016-21865839 GCA_020271785.1 Procambarus virginalis | reverse complement strand
TTTTTTATTATTATTTGTTGCAAAGCAATGATGTTAAATAATGCAGGAAATTAGCAACTAAATACCTCCTGGTGAAGTACACTGTTTTGAAAAACAATTAATTTTGAATTAAACAAGTCATGTTATCTAAATCAACTAGGTTAGTACAACAATATAATGACTTAAAACAATTTTCTTTAAATCATCAATAAGCATACTGTGAGGTGGTTTCGAGGATCAATATCTTCATGGCCCAGTCTCTGACTTTGCCTCCTGGTTCAGCCTGTTCTTTTGAGTTGCCACAAGAAAGGAAACGATATACTAACACGCGCGAACGTAGCCCACTCAACCACCCATAGAAATAAAGATTGCTAGTGACGTTCCTATATATGGAAGACGACTGCGTACTCTGTGTCACGTGAAGGGAAATCCAGGTTCAGTCTAGAGGCGTTATCGGTACTCACCTGAGGCAGCTGACTTCATTAGCTCTAAAAAAATTTATGTGAACGTTAGGTCCCAACAGTGTAAAAGGCTACGCCGTTATGACAAACATAATTTACATTTAATTATAGATTTTATTACATAATTCGGGGACTTTTTTATAATTCCTACCCTCAATAAAAATTTTAAGTCAAGGTTTTATTGCCCTCCAATAGCCAATAAACCCGATTTTTATTAAGGTTCTCCCAAGGTTCGTGCACCGTATCAAGACTTTCATTGTTACATTCCGGGAAGTTCACTACTAGCGAGCCGTAGCTCTGTGGCTCCCCCCCTCACACAATATTCCTCTCCACATACCGAAAATATACTCAGAGCGTGAAGGGGGGCGAGTTCGTAGAGCTGAAGAGTTTCTTGTTGAGAAGAGCTGCTCAAGTCGAAGTCTCAGAGCCGGGGGTTGGCTCACGACCGATAAAGACTGTTGACGGCGTATATATCCTTCTTTATGCTTCTTTAATGTGGTTGATTGTGTCTTTAAGGCTTCTGGGGTGTTTACTATTCTTGTCTCTTGCAGATGCTTGGTTCTTCGTTTATCTTGAACGCGTTTTTGTTTTGTTTTTGCAACCCGTCCTCGCAAATTCGTATAGTCAATATTGACTTATTAGTTACGTGCATAGGTGACATACTAAACATAATAGTTTCCCTTGAAAAGCTTCATAGAAAACACCGACCTTACCTAACCTACTTAGTATGTTAAAATAAGCATCTTATAGCTTCGTAATTACAATTGTTACTTAACCTATTATAGGTATAGGCTAGGTAATAATTGTAATTACGAAGCAATAAGATGCTTATCTTAACATACTAACAAGGTTAGGTAAGGTCGGTGTTTTCTATGAAGCTTTTCAAGGGAAACTATTATGTTTAGTGTGTCACCTATGCACGTATTTAATAAGTGAATATTAACTATACGAATTTGCGAGGACGGGTTGGTTTTTGTGTATACATAAATGATACAAAGTTGATACCTTCGCTCTCATATTGGGTTCCATGTTGTTGATGATGTTTCCACTTTGGGGTTATGGCCTCTCTTGAAGTTCATGATAGAGGACCTCTGCAGTGGCGGCCTCGGCAGCCAGAATGGGCTTCTTGAAGATGATGGAGTTCGACTCTGGTTCATCTGGCGCTGGTTCGCTGGTGGCTTCCGACGTTGGTTGTGGTGTTCCAGTGGCGGGTGACATATCTTATTGGCAACCCGTCCTCGCAAATTTAATAAGTCAATATTGACTTATTAAATATGTGCATAGGTGACAACGTAACATAATAGTTTCCCTTGAAAATCTTCATAGAAAACACCGACCTTACCTAGCCTTGTTAGTATGTTAAAATAAGCATCTTATTGCTTCGTAATTACAATTATACCTACCTATACCTATAATAGGTTAAGTAACAATTGTAATTACGAAGCTATAAGATGCTTATCTTAACATACTAACAAGGTTAGGTAAGGTCGGTGTTTCTATGAAGATTTTCAAGGGAAACTATTATGTAAGTATGTCACCTATGCACGCAACTAATAAGTCAATATTGACTTATTAGATTTGCGAGGACGGGGTGCTATTGGCCAAGAGTACACTGCTGCTGCTGGCGTCGGACGCAGCGGAACGAGGTGCAATTTGCAATGTATGTTATGCAGGAATATTTATATTAACTGCCGACTAAATGTACATTGCAAGGCCATTGTGACATGTTTTATTGATAACTGAGATACGTATATGACGATATGGACTATTACATATGTATGGAGTGCATATGTATAGGGAGGGAGGTGGCAGCGAGGTGGCAGCGATATGGGTTGCAAAGTTGACCAGACCACACACTAGAAGGTGAAGGGACGACGACGTTTCGGTCCGTCCTGGACCATTCTCAAGTCGATTGTCAATCGAAGACAATCGACTTGAGAATGGTCCAGGACGGACCGAAACGTCGTCGTCCCTTCACCTTCTAGTGTGTTGGTCTGGTCAACACTAAACAACAGTTGTTTCTGCATCGTTTTGAAGACAAGGGGAAGGGAAGATAAGAGCAAGGTAAGGGGATAGGAGATTATTAAGAATGGGCACTTACATATATATACTTTCCTTACTGTGATTGGCAGCAAGACAGCTAAGCTTGTTTGAGTGTATAATGATTCTTTTGATTGTTCTCACGTGTCAAAGAGTGTGTTTGTTTACCAGTTGTTCACTCTAGAGGAAGAGGAGAGGGAAGGACATGTTGTAGGGAAGGAGGGAGGGAGGGAGGGAGGTAGACATGCGTAGGGAGGGAGAAAGACATGTTATAGGAGGGAGGGAGACGTGTTGTTCTGCACCATCTCTCTACATTCCTTCTAGTTTTTGTATATAACTCTTCCAAACCTTTCCTCCCTCTCACCTTCCCTTCTCCCTCTCAACCATCCTCTCTCCATCTCTCCCTCTCACCCTCCCTATTCCCTCCCTCCACCTCCCACGACGAGAGTGTTCGGTGCTAATCACAATGTCTTCTTGTTCATCACCAACATGATTTAACTATTAAATTTCGTTGGCTTGAAATGTGTGTAAAAAAAATTGGCTTGAAAAATGTATTTCAAAAACAGTTATGGGAGTTAGCAGCTCGTGTGTGTACTCAGCTAGTTGTGCTTGTGGGGGGGTGAGCTCTGGCTCTTTGGTCCCGCCTCTCAACTGTCAGTCAACTGGGGTACAGGTTCCTGAGCCTACTGGGCTCTATCATATCTACACTTGAAACTGTGTATGGAGTCAGCCTCCACCACATCACTGCCTAATGCAGTCCATTTGTCAACCACTCTGACACTGAAAAAGTTCTTTCTAATATCTCTGTGGCTCATTTGGGCACAAGTTTCCACCGTGTCCCCTTGTGCGTGTGCCCCTTGTGTTAAACAGCCTGTCTTTATCTACCCTATCAATTCCCTTCAGAATCTTAAATGTGGTGATCATGTCCCCCCTAACTCTCTGTCTTCCAGCGAAGTGAGGTTTAATTCCCGTTGTCTCTCCTCGTAGCTCATACCTCTCAGCTCGGGTACTAGTCTGGTGGCAAACCTTTGAACCTTTTCCAGTTTAGTCTTATCCTTGAACTAGATATGGACTCCATGCTGGGGCTGCATACTCCAGGATTGGCCTGACATGTGTGGTATAAAAAGTTCTGAATAATTCTTTACACAAGTTTCTGAATGCCGTTCGTATGTAGCCAGCTTGGCATATGCCGCTGATGTTATCCTCTTGATATGTGCTGCAGGAGACAGGTCTGGCGTGATATCAAACCCCAAGTCTTTTTCTTTCTCTGATCGTGAAGAATTTCCTCTCCCAGATGGTACCTTGTATCTGGCCTCCTGCTCCCTACACCTATCTTCATACATTACATTTGNTACACCACCTATGTGGTGTTATTTCTGTGTGCAGGTTTGGGACCTGCCCCCTCTACTATTCCACGTGTAAATTATTATGTATCTCTCCTGTCTGCGCTCAAGAGAATACAGATTTGGGCATTTTAGTAGTTCCAATAGTTTAGATGTTTTACAGAGTGGATTCTATCAGTAAAGAATCTCTGCACGCTCTACAGCTCAGCAATTTCTCCAGCTTTGAAAGGGGCTGTAATTGTGCAACAGTATTCCACTCTAGAGAGCACAAGCATGTTGAAAACTATCCCCATCGGTATAGCATCTATGGTTTGAAAGGTTCTTGTTACCCAACCTGATATTTTCTTGCAGATGTGACAGCTACTTCATTGTTTTCTTTAACCACTGCACCACGCACCTGGTTTCGGCAAAAACTTCATAGTGCAATTGTCAAGGACATATTTTTGTTGTTTTTATAAATGTTCAGGTAAGTTAGTGTCAAAATGTTTCCAAATTCAACCATTTTCATTTCAAAACACAAAGAGTATTGAAAACATTAAAAACACATTAAAATATAGCCTAATTAAAACAAAATCACAACTCTCAGAGCGCCTTAGGGCGCTCTGCACAGTACAGTGGTTAAAGGTAAGGTACACCCAAAATCCTTCACATTTCCTTTTTGTTCTATGTTATGATTTGACTGCATTTTGTATGTAGTTTCCGTTTTTATATTTTCATTTTTTCTGTAGTGCAGGAGCCGAAACTTATCTTCATTAAACACCATATTAATTTCTGTAGCCCATAGAAAGACCTGATTTACATTTGCTTGGAGGTTTGCCATGTTCTCTATGTTGTCTACTCATAAAATTCCTAGTGTCATCTACAAAGGATGATACAGGCTTGTGAGAATCAGTCCATTTCATGCTGCATCATTTGCTATGTGCTGGCACTGAGGGCACAGTCATCAGCAAACAGGAAGTCATAGGAATAGTTCAGACATTCCATTCTGCTCTAAATATAACTAAAGCACTGTAATGGCTGAGATGATGAGCAATGTTGAACACTTGTGTAATGAATCTTTATAAGAAAACCTCTTCAAATTATACACTCAACTTCAGAACACAAAAATCTGAGGATGTTGTATCCTAACTAGCCTACAGTAAACTTGAAAGTAACTCACATGCACAGAACATTCTCATTAAGAGTGAATGTTTTTGATGAACCACTCCTCTTGGGCTCTGGATCAACCTGCAAGCTGTTGCGTACCACCTCTGCTTCTTGACTTGTGTTGAATGGCACCTCTAATCTACTACTGAATAGGTTAAGAAAATATCCATTTCCAAATATCCAATATTAGTATAAGATAAGCCAAGTAAATAGTTGCGACATATTTAAAGGTTATTTGTATGCTTTTCAGAGAAAAAAGGAATAAAGATTCAGGACATACAGTATAATATTCTTATCTATATGAATGAAGATTTAACCTCCGGGCTGTGTAGCTATTAATAGCCGACAACTCCCTTGGTGCACAAGATTTATTTTGTTTTCCTTTTAATATTAAAATGCATTCCCTGATTACGGAAAAAATCAAATGTTGCATATTTTGGCCGTGATAGGGCGAGGAAGTCTAACAAGATACAGGTGCTTTATATCCACTCAGACTCGTTCATGTGTGCCTAACCTGCGCTTGAAACAATCAAGGGATTTTACTTCTATTATGTTTCTAAGGATTTATTTCAGAATCATTTAAAAATGAAATATATGCTAAAGGACCTGTATCCTCGACAGACCACTTGGGACAGGGGTAAAATATAATGGTACAGTAGCAGTAGTTTGTTTAATAACTGGTTAAACTGTATATATTATTAGCTTAGGTGGAGTTAGGTGAATACAGATCACTTTGTACATAACAAACCATGCTCACCGTGATAGACTTTAGCCTATCACCTAAATTAGCCTAAATAGGATATTTAGCCTATTTAGATGTGTGTGACTTTAGCCTACTCTAGTTAGGTTTGGAAAATTTAAATAGGGTTAGTTAAGGTTACTTTTTAAATCCTTGGCAGTCTCATGCATGAAATGACACGACTTTAATGAAATTTTATAATAATAATCATATTATATAATTATAAAATATATTTATAAATAATTATAAAGTACATTTGAAACTTAGACAGTTAATGTAATTTATTTAAAGTCTCCCAACACGGGCATTAAAACTCCAATGACTTGTGCATGACGCCCATTAAGGCTAATATTTAGGGGAAATACTACACTACAGGAACAACGGTGGCACCTTTCCACAAGCCGCCTATGGAAGACTATAAGAGATGGTGACCCTCCTCGTGTATCATTTAATAAAAGCCCACAAATCCCCGAATGGTATCAATGAATCACAATTAAGTCCCAATTAGCAGCAAGGATACGCTACTGCAGGTTCTCTAGTCGATAAAGTTTCATCAGCTTCACTTATATCTTCATCGGAACCCATACTGTCTGGGCCATCAGCGTCGTTATGGGCCATGTGAGCCAGGAGAGGGAGAGAGACCAGGGAGAGATGCTGCTGGCGTTACTCCCGGCTCCACCGTCCTCTTCACTCTCGTCTTCCTCTCCGCCATTCTCTCTCATCTCACCTCCGCCTCCTCCATTCACTTTATATTATATAGTAAATAAAAATATACTAAGCAAAACTATTATACATCGTTAACAGTTGTTTTCTTATATACATCTGTGAATTAATATGTGAAACTAATATTGAGAATAAACGCTCACGTATAATTAGATAAATTTTTATAAAATGTAAATGCGTCCTTAGAACGTAGATCAAACCAAATAAATCAAATCAAATGTTTATTCAAGTATAAGTACATACATACATACAAGATGAGTTACAAACATAATGTTGGATTTCTAGAAAGAGCTAGTACATACAATGAGAAGGATTAACACAGAGGAGGACAGCTTGAGGCTTCAAGAAGACCTGGACAAGCTGCAGGAATGGTCGAACAAATGGTTCTCAGAGTTTAACCCAAGCAAATGTAATGTAATGAAGATAGGGGTAGGAAGCAGGAGACCAGATACAAGCTATCATTTGTGACATGAAATACTTCAGGAGTCAGAGAGAGAGAGAGAGAAAGACCTGGGGGTTGATATCACGCCAGACCTGTCCCCTGAAGCTCATGTCAAGAGGATAACATCAGCAGCATATGCCAGGTTGGCTAACATAAGAACGGTATTTAGAAACTTGTGTAAGGAATCTTTCAGAACGTTATATACCACATATGTCAGACCAATCCTGGAGTATGCGGCTCCAGCATGAAGTCCGTATCTAGTCAAGAATAAGACTAAACTGGAAAAGGTTCAAAGGTTTGCCACCAGACTAGTACCCGAGCTGAGGGATATGAGCTACGAGGAGAGACTACGGGAATTGAACCTCACTTCGTTGGAAGACAGAAGAGTTAAGGGGGACATGATCACCACATTCAAGATTCTCAAGGGAATCGACAGGATTGATAAAGACAGGTTATTTAACACAAGGGGCACACGCACTAGGGGACACAGGTGGAAACTGTGTATTAGTTAAATATTTAACTTTTTTAGTGTCAGAGTGGTTGACAAATGGAATGCATTAGGAAGTGATGTGGTGGAGGCTGACTCCATACACAGTTTCAAGTGTAGATATGATAGAGCCCAATAGGCTCAGGAACCTGTACACCTGTTGATTGACGGTTGAGAGGCGGGACCAAAGAGCCAGAGCTCAACCCCCGCAAGCGCAATTAGGTGAGTACAATGCCTACAGCCATTAATATGCACAACGTTTCACGCTAGGAATAGTATATGTAGATGGATAAATGAATTACGTTAATTGCAATCAGTACCAATACTGTATAATAAAATGTTTTACGATAATTTAAAACATTATTAATTATAATATATGAATTAATTACGAAAATCAGTAATGACACAGTCCATCGCATATCACTTGGCAATATATTTTAGGCTCATAATAATTTATTGCTTGGTTTATATATGAATTTTATTAGGTCACTTACTTTAGTAATAAGCTTAGGTAAACACAGCGATACACGCTGCTTGTTTTTTTTAATATTAACACGCTTAAGTATACACAGCAATGAGCATATGCTGCTATCTTATTCTATCTGAAGGATTACACAGTGTAGATCAAAAACGAGCTATAAGTTCATCTAATTTTCTTATCTTACACAAAAACAAATTAACTCTGACTAAAAATCCGGAGAGAACATAAAATGTAAGGCCGATCTATAAGCCTCCACTAGCAAAATCTGGGTACTTTTTTCAATTAACAAGCCCAGGTATACATAGCAATGTGTTGCTACCTTATTCTATATGAAGGATTACAGTGTAGATAAAACTACCTATCTATGAACGCTGCTACCTTATTCTATAAGAAGGATTACAGTGTAGATAAAACTACCTATCTATGAACGCTGCTACCTTATTCTATATGAAGGATTACAGTGTAGATAAAACTGCCTATCTATGAACGCTGCTATCTTATTCTATATGAAGGATTACAGTGTAGATAAAACTACCTATCTATGAACGCTGCTATCTTATTCTATATGAAGGATTACAGTGTAGATAAAACTACCTATCTATGCACGCTGCTATCTTATTCTATAAGAAGGATTACAGTGTAGATAAAACTACCTATCTATGCACGCTGCTATCTTATTCTATATGAAGGATTACAGTGTAGATAAAAAAAATAGCCATAAATTCATCTAATATCCCCATCTCACAGGATGGTTAGTCCTACATTTCCCCGTGTCGAAATATTCGCTATCATTTACCTCCTAAAATCTTAAATTATTATTTACAAATAAAGAAAAGTTGGTGTGGGATGCTGAAGGTGTTGTTGTTGTGACGTCAGAGTGACGTCACGGTCGCAGCCCACCAATCTGGAGTCAGTTCTCAGCCAGTTGCTCGTGGAGGAGAAGGTGGCCATAAGTGCTCCGCCTCAGTTACATGTGACATACCTACTGCTACTTTACAATTTCATAATGGGTATTTTAATAGCAAAGCTGTGGAGTCTATTTGGCAACGAAGGCAAGTGTTCCAGTACTATTTGGCTCTAAAGTTAGTGGTTAAATAAAACAAAACTAGCTTAATCTCAGACTGAGGGATATTGGCATATGTTGTCCTCGGTCGAGGCTTCACTCTACTCAACAAACTCCTCACTACTTCAGTTTCTGGGTAGTTTTGCCGTTTCGTTAGAGTTAATGATATTTCCGACTCTAAAATATTTGGCCATATATTTTGCTGCCGTTTCCAAGTGGCCGTCTACAGTAGTTCTTTATAACCCGCTGAGGTATCACCGTTTTTTGTGTCCATTTTAGACCTTAGGGCAGTGGTTTTTAACCTTTTTGACCCTATTACTCTTGTTGATATCAAGGTAAGCTGAGATCACAACCATCATAATTATGTGGGGCAAAGGGAAGGAAATGCCCCAGTACCAATTTTTTATTTCAAATTATAAAAGTTACAAAGTATTCAAATATTTGTCTGAATTTACCTGAAAGCCATAACACATTAATGGCCTTGATGACGTCAGGAAGCTGGAGTCTTGTCAAAAGTTCCCCCCATTTGCTCTGATGATTTTTTTCCAGATGGATTTTAAAATTTAAATTTGGGATTGAAAAAATCTGTAGGAGCTGTTATGAGGATTCGAACCTATGCACTGGGTGTTCCTATTTGCAGTTTTGGCATTCATGGCTTTGGTGGGTGGGCGGTTCCATGGGTAAAAAAAATCTGTTTTCAGTCCTACATTGTGGCTTGTCGAGCTTGTAGCCCTTGCTCTTTGTGTCACATCCGACCTTTTGAATAAATTGTCTGGATCAACATCCTTCAAATTGTTAAGTATTTTAAGTCTCAATGAGATCTGCCCTGTCATGCCTAGTTTGCAGTGTTGTTAGCCCCGAGGCCCTTCACTGTTCCTGGTACGAGAGTTCACTTAGTGGAGTGATTTTTGTTGCCTGGTGTTGTACTTTCTCAAGATCAGCTATAGCCTGAAGATGAGGTCTTCATATACTTGGATACAATAATCCAAGTCAGGGTGCACCAGAGATTTATACAATTGAATCACCACGTTCCTTTATTAAAGTCAAAGATATGCTTGATTATTCCTAGGGCTTGGTCAGTATTTTCTTTCTGCTGATTCTATCTGCTGTGCAACTTTTTGTGAACGGTGGATTTTGACACCATTGTCCTTTTCATCATCAATCTGATGCAAAGTAATGTTATTAATTTGGTAGTTGTAATGTGGGTTATGTCCCACATGTAAGGTCTTGCATTTTTCAATATTAAAAAGCATTTACTAGTCTTCTGATTATTTGTGGAGTTCATGTAGATCTCTTTGTAAGACTTCAATATCATTTTCATTTCTCACTTTACCATAAATCTTTGTGTATGCAAATTTGATGAAGTAGTTAGTAATATTCTCATGTCATTGATGTGCTGTATATGACAAAAAGGTTGGGCACCAAAATAGACCCCTGTAGTATCCCACCCACAACATTTCTCCAGTGAGATTCATTCCTAATTTAGCATGACCCTTTTTCTTTGTTTTAACCAATGTTTTATCCATTCTAGTATTCTAATATTTATTCAATCTGCCTACAATTTCCTTGCCAGTCTTTCATGTGGTACCTTATCAAAGGCTTAAGCAAAATCCATGTATACTAAATCCACCGGAAGTCCTTCGAGTACAGTGGAACCTCGAGTGACGAGCGGCTCCAGTTATGAGCATTTCGGGTAACGAGCAAGCCACTCGCAGAAAATGTCTCGACTGACGAGCTTTTGCTCGAGTAAGTGTTCCCTGGTATACATATTGCTATGTATACCAGAGTGTTCCCGCTGGTTCTCGGACACCTCTGACGACAGTTTTGTTGTTGTTTCGCAAGACGAGTTTTCCACGTGACGAGCTCAGTGCCTGAACGGATTAAACGCGTTAATCGAGGCGCCACTGTAGTTGGTTACGGTTTTAAAAAATGTGAGCATGTTTGTAAGGCAGGATCTATTTTTAACAAGTTCATGCTGCGTGGATTTTACAAGATTGGTCGCTGCCAGATGGTTAATGATACCCTCCTTAGAATTCAATAAATGAGCTTGCAGATGTCTGATGTCAAGCTGATCATAAAATATATATTTTCCTATGAATTAAATAAATTCTTAAGTAGGGTATACAGAACTAGTCAGATTTGTAGAGGGTTTTGGGAGTTGTTTACTCCCTGAGCCTGGCCAGGCTTGACTTGTGATAACTTGATCCAACAAGCTGTTGCTTGGAGAGGCCCGCATGCCCACATATCCATTACAACTCAGTTGGTCTAACAGCTTTTGTAATGTCCAGTTCCAGTTTTGTTCATCTAATTGGTCATAAACAAACTAATTTGTGGTCACTGCAACAAAACCTTAGACAAAAGCAACAGGAATTTAATGTTATATATGTAAGAATAGATTTCACTTGGCTTGTACAGAAGTGAGCAACACAACAGGCCTGGAAGCTGGTCATTTACTTTGGGTATGCAACAATGTCTTACCAACTTGGAATATATTAAAAACAAACAAACTTGTAGATACCATGACTCATGACCGACAAATTTCATTCATTGAAAGCCTATTGTAACGGGGGGGGGGGGGGAATGGAAAAGAAGAATTTGAATCGAGTAAGAAGGAAGTGAGTAGGATAAGTAGAAGAGGTAGATAGTAGATAGGTTAAGTAGGAAAGTAGATAGTAGAAGTAGAGGAGTAGACAGTAGAGTAGAAGAGTAGAGTAGATAGTAGAAGTAGAAAATAGAGAATGCTGCCACCATCCATTCTAGATCATTTACATACAAAACAAGGAATGGAACTTGTCTGTATCAAAAGATGTTATTACCATGTTTCAACTCTAAACATGTACTCATTAATTTCATGAACCAGTAACCGCAGAGACTTTCTTATCTCAACTCCAAAATCTCTAGGGAACAAAGTTAAACACAGTTTAAATAATAACTTTCAATTATATTTCACATACTGAGTATCAATAATTTAAGCAAGTAAAAATGTTCAAAGCTTAATATTCAAAGTGAGTCATCATCCAAGAATTCGAGAACCCTACAACTCGACTGCCCCTGATCATCACACAACACCTGTTTAGTGAACACGACAAAGTCCCTCAATGTTCAACTCACCAAGTGTCTCCGAGTCTTAAGAGTCTCCGTGGAATAGAGGAAGGGGGGGGGGGTCTGTAGTTGACAGAGACTGTCCCGCCCCCGCCGGCTGTTCTTGTCTTTTGCTCTGCTTCTTCTGTCCTTCTCCTGCTGAATCGATATCTCTCCGAGTATATATTGGGAAACCTAGTGGCTAACTCCGCCCACAAGTTAGATAGCCTGGGGCACTCTACCAAGCCACTCCTTAAACGTCGGCATGTTTGAAGGCTACCCGGCTCAATTATAAGATTAGCGAGAGCCAGGTGAGATTCGCCTGGCTGACCTCAGGTCACTTGGTTGTCAATTAACACTTAGAGGTGTGAGATCTAGGCCCGACAAGTTGGCGTCTGTCAAATCCTTGTCTGTGACTCATATATCTCCATGTATGTATTAAATAAAAATAAACCAAACACCTTTACAGTGTTACATCTCCCCTTCTCCCCGAAAATAAAGTTTTTGCAACACTGCTAAAGCAAGCTAGCTGTGTGCGACAACTTTATTAACGGAAAAAATTACATCCTAGCTAACAAATATACATCATCCTACTCTAAAAAAATGAAATATGTAGACAGGCGTCCATTGTCTCTGGCTGGGCGACGTCACTGCTTGGTCCTGTAGATAGTCCTGTACCATATTTCTTCAACACAACTGCGTCCGTCGCTTCTCCGTCGTAAGCACAACCTATGCACTGGGTGTTCCTATTTGCAGTTTTGGCATTCATGGCTTTGGTGGGGGGTGGGCGGTTCCATGGGTAAAAAAAATCTGTTTTCAGTCCTACATTGTGGCTTGTCGAGCTTGTAGCCCTTGCTCTTTGTGTCACATCCGACCTTTTGAATAAATTGTCTGGATCAACATCATTCAAATTGTTAAGTATTTTAAGTCTCAATGAGATCTGCCCTGTCATGCCTAGTTTGCAGTGTTGTTAGCCCAAGGCCCTTCACTGTTCCTGGTACGAGAGTTCACTTAGTGGAGTGATTTTGTTGCTGGTGTTGTACTTTCTCAAGATCAGCTATAGCCTGAAATGAGGTCTTCATATACTTGGATACAATAATCCAAGTCAGGGTGCACCAGAGATTTATACAATTGAATCACCACGTTCCTTTATTAAAGTCAAAGATATGCTTGATATTCCTAGGGCTTGGTCAGTATTTTCTTTCTGCTGATTCTATCTGCTGTGCAACTTTTGTGAACGGTGGATTTTGACACCATTGTCCTTTTCATCATCAATCTGATGCAAAGTAATGTTATTATTTGGTAGTTGTAATGTGGGTTATGTCCCACATGTAAGGTCTTGCATTTTTCAATATTAAAAAAGCATTTACTAGTCTTCTGATTATTTGTGGAGTTCATGTAGATCTCTTGTAAGACTTCAATATCATTTCATTTCTCACTTTACCATAAATCTTTGTGTATGCAAATTTGATGAAGTAGTTAGTAATATTCTCATGTCATTGATGTGCTGTATATGACAAAAAGGTGGGCACCAAAATAGACCCTGTAGTATCCCACCCACAACATTTCTCCAGTGAGATTCATTCCTAATTTAGCATGACCCTTTTTCTTGTTTTTAACCAATGTTTTATCCATTCTAGTATTCTAACATTTATTCAATCTGCCTACAATTTCCTTGCCAGTCTTTCATGTGGTACCTTATCAAAGGCTTAAGCAAAATCCATGTATACTAAATCCACCGGAAGTCCTTCGCGAGTACAGTGGAACCTCGAGTGACGAGCGGCTCCAGTTATGAGCATTTCGGTGGGTAACGAGCAAGCCACTCGCAGAAAATGTCTCGACTGACGAGCTTTTGCTCGAGTAAGTGTTCCCTGGTATACATATTGCTATGTATACCAGAGTGTTCCCGCTGGTTCTCGGACACCTCTGACGACAGTTTTGTTGTTGTTTCGCAAGACGAGTTTTCCACGTGACGAGCTCAGTGCCTGTGAACGGATTAAACGCGTTAATCGAGGCGCCACTGTAGTTGGTTACGGTTTAAAAAATGTGAGCATGTTTGTAAGGCAGGATCTATTTTTAACAAGTTCATGTGCGTGGATTTTACAAGATTGGTCGCTGCAGATGGTTAATGATACCCTCCTAGAATTCAAATAAATGAGCTTGCAGATGTCTGATGTCAAGCTGATCATAAAATATATATTTTCCTATGAATTAAATAAATTCTTAAGTAGGGTATACAGAACTAGTCAGATTTGTAGAGGGTTTGGGGGAGTTGTTTACTCCCTGAGCCTGGCCAGGCTTGACTTGTGATAACTTGACAACAAGCTGTGCTTGGGAGAGGCCCGCATGCCCACATATCCATTACAACTCAGTTGGGTCTAACAGCCTTTGTAATGTCCAGTTCCAGGTTTTGTTCATCTAATTGGTCATAAACAAACTAATTTGTGGTCACTGCAACAAAACCTTAGACAAAAGCAACAGGAATTTAATGTTATATATGTAAGAATAGATTTCACTTGGCTTGTACAGAAGTGAGCAACACACAGGCCTGGAAGCTGGTCATTTACTTTGGGTATGCAACAATGTCTTACAAATTGGGAATATATTAAAAACAAAACAAACTTGTAGATACCATGACTCATGACCGACAAATTTCATTCATTGAAAGCCTATCAGTCATCCAGAAAGAGTGGGAAACAAATAATAATAGACCAGGGAGCTGAGGCTATAGACAGGGGAAAACTGAAATAAAAATTCACAAAGTTGTAAAATTCTGATTCAGTATGCCTGGATAAAAGATGACAGTAGACTACAAAGTGTATACGACAGCATGACAGTTCAATAGGTACAGACACTACAAAACAGTTCCCAATAGTCGGACCCAGAAGTACGATAAAGTATTTGCAAATTCTATGTAAAGGTCATTTGCAGATATAATATTCTGGAAATAGAAAGGGATTTCTGTTGCTTGAAAGGGTAGAATGCATCTACCATCATCCCAGAAAATGTCTAAATATATTTAGAAAAAGAAAATGCTAATTTAGATGAACATGTAGGTTTTCCTTGTGGACATTTGCAAAACCTCACTCGAGGACAGAAAATGCCATGACCTCAGCTGCCCATACTTTTACGTGAAAGGCACGGAATGCTACATAAAGAGTGGCAAGCAAAGTAATGGCTTTGGAGGAAATTCAAATAATTTTTTATACCAAGACAGAAGAGATTTCAAAAGGTGGAACAAAGAGAATGTATGGAACTTGTAGTCTAAAGACCTCAAATTCCCGGATGAAAGACCCACTTGCATACCAGAATCACGGATACAGTTACACACCACAACAGAGCTACAACCATGACAGGCAGCAGCCCTTCAACAATCAGTACTGGTCAGAACAAATTCGATATATCCATGCATAATGGACCAGCCAAAAGAGTTTCCCAGTCAAACTACCCCAAATAGAGTAATCTCATTCATCTTGGCCAATATACAAGGACTAAAAACAATCTAATGTTTATTATGTTCTAATCACATCACCACCTACACTCAATAAGGGCATCACTTGTACTGTACTGTCCTGTCATGAGTACTGCTCAGTACTCGCTTTCCCCTTCAGAGCAGGAGAGAGACTGCTGAAATAGAGGGAATACAGAGAACATTTACAGCATACATAGACGCGATAAAGCACCTAATTTATTGGGATCGTCTCAATGCTCTCCAAATGTATTCATTAGAAATAAGACGAGAGAGAGATCTCAAATAATGTACATGTGGAAAATACTGGAGGGAAAGATCTCAAATATAGACAGTAAAATAACAACATACTGGAGTGAACAATATGGAAGAAAATGTAGAATAGAATTAGTAAAGAGCAGATGTGTCATAGGCACAATCAGAGAACACTGTACAATATAATATCAGAGGTCCACGGTTGTTCAACATCCTCTCAGCGAGTATAAGAAATATGCTAGAAAACCGTGGATATCTTCAAGAGAAAACTAGATGGTTTTTTCAAGAAGTGCCGGACCAAACGGGCTGTGTGGATATGTGGGTCTGCGGGCCCTCCAAGCAACAGCATGTTGGACCAAGCTCTCACAATCAAGCCGGCCTCAGGTCGGGCTTGGGGGAGTAGAAAAAACAACCAGAACCCATCAAGCAGGTATCAAGTAGGCTTTCAAGTCCATACATACTGCCCATGTGAGACCATTACTTGAGTATGCATAGAACCCACACCCTGTGAAGCATAAACAGATACAATGGGGCCTCGACTTACGATGCTAATCCGTTCCCAGAAACGGATCGTAAGTCGAAATATCGTAAGTCGAAGCGATTTTTTCCCATAAGAAATAAAGGGAATTGAATTAATCCGTTCCCACCCTCCAAAATATTAACATACAAATACATTTTATACTGAATACAATGTTTTTTTCTAACAGTACAGTACCAAAGTGTGTCTTACCTTTATGGAGGGCTCTTGATGGTGTATGGAAGATGGTGATGAGGGGAGAGGAAGAGAGTTGTTCCTGTTTGGAAGGGGAGTCCCCTTCCATTATCACATCAGGCAGTGATGTTTTCTCTGGGGTACACTCTCTCCTACGTTTTGCCTGAATACCACTAGTTCCTGGTTGTGGTTCAGTGCTTGTCTCACTACAAATTTGTCAAGAGACATTTGCTTTTCCCTTCATTTTAACATTTGTCTGTAATGATGCATCAGTGTCATTGAATAGGTTAAGCCAACGACCTACTGCCGCTTGATTTTGGCGAGTCGTTTCAGCAAAGGTTTGCAATTCTTCCCATGCTGCACTCATTTTCTTAATTGTTGAGGAAGAGACATTCTGTACTCTTGTTTCTGCTCTATGGTCATCCTTACATGGGTTTTCATATGTTGAGCCTTACCACTGACTTTCCTGGGACTCATGGCATGATATATAATAATTACTTTAATGTTCAAAATGCAAAAAATCACCACAAAAGCAGAATTTCTTATAGGCGATCGTCACTAAGCGGGCAGCTGTAGTAAAGTGAGGCAGGTCGGCCACGTGACTGGGAACCACGCGCTCGGTCGACCCGATCGTGTACCAACAAATATCGGAAGTCGACAACACCATTGGATGTCGAGTCGCATTTTTCGATGAAATTTACATCGTAACTCAAAATTATCGTAAGTAGGGGCAATCGTATGTCGAGGTGCCACTGTACTTGAAAAAGCTCAGAGGTTTGCAACTAAATTAGTACCAGAATTGAGGGGTTTCAGCTCTTCAATTCAGGTTGAGGACAGGTCGAGAGAACACACCCTCACAACCTTAGAGGAGAAGATAAGGAATATGATTATGTACAAGATCTTGGGGGAATAGATAAAGTGGATAAAGGAAGTCTATATTAAAAAGAGTTAGGATGAAGGGACATTGGTGAAAGCTGGACTTGTAAGTGTGAAAGCTGGAAGGGATGTGAGAAAGTGTGTTCCCTGTACAGATTGTTGGCAAGTGGAATACATTGAAGGAAGAGGTTGTTGAAGCCAATTCCATCCACAAGTTTAAAAAGAAATATGATGAAAACATTAATGTTGAGAGAGGTAAATAGCATGACAGGAATACATGGCTGGAGGCAGGGCAGAATCTCACTCCCACAGTCACTGATAATTAAGCACTCATTCTTGCCCCCTTTGTATGTCCATATTTGAAAATGTACTATGTGCAGATAGGAAATGTTTAAATATGTACAGTATAGGCTTCCCTGCATTGCACCACTGCAATGGATTTATGTGGATATTTTGTAGGTTACGTTCATTTCAATGTTTATACTGTATTCAGAAATGGAAATCTCTGTTTTGTAGGTCATCATTTTCAAAATAAAATTTATTATCTAACACTATTATAAAATGGTACAATGTAATATAATCAATCTGGTGCATGTACAATATTTATTTTAATTTAAATTGCTTGTGTAATTTTGGTGACTAGATTTTTTATATTTATTTTAAATTTGCCAGAACATAAAATTGTAATGGTTGGATTAGACAATGCTGGGAAAACTACTATCCTCTATCAGCTTCTAATGAATGAAGTCGTCCACACATCTCCAACAATTGGAAGTAATGTGGAAGAAGTTGTGTGGAAAAATCTTCACTTCATTATGTGGGATCTTGGTGGTCAAGAATCACTACGTTCTGCTTGGAATACGTATTACACAAACACAGAGGTAAGGTAGTTTGCCAGTGAATATATACTAAATATTTAACTTATTTCACTGATTTCCATATATTGATGGATTTTGATTGCATCTATTATATAAAAAGCATAATTATTTGTAGTTGTGATAGTTGGTAATAGTCAATTAAATGTAATAAATTTGATACTGTATTATACTTTATTATGAGAGAGGCTGGTCAAGTAGCTTTGCTCGACCAAAGCACTGGGTACGTCCAAATCACTGCCTGAATGCTTACCTTTCCTTGCAGTTACCTGGTGTTGGTTCCGAGGATCAATGTTCCCTCGGCCCAATCTCTAACTTGGCCTCCTGGTTGGTGTTCTGGTCAACCAGACTGTTATACATAGCTATTTGCAGCCTTATATGAATCACAGCCTGGTTGATCAGGTATCCTTAGGAGTGTTTTTCAAGTTATCTTTTAAACACTGTGAGAGGTCAGCCAGTTATGCCCCTTATGTTTGAAGGAAGAATGTTCAAAAGTTTTGTGCCTTTGATGTTAGAATTATCTCTCATCATACCTATTGTACCTCTGCTTTTCAATGAAGCTATTTTGCACTTCTTGCCATGCCTCCTGGTCTCATGTGATGTTATTTCCATGTGCAGGTTTGGAACCAGTCTCTCTAATATTTTCCAAGTGTAAATTGTTATGTAATTCTCCCACCTATGCTCTTGGAAATACAGGCTTACAATTTTTAAGTGGTCCCAATAATTTAGATGTTTTATTGTGTGGATTCTATCAGTAGTAGATCTTACCATATTCTCCAGGTCAGTTATATATCTAACTTTGAATGGGGCTGTTAATGTGCAACAATATTTTACTCTACCTTAATTTGCAGTTACCTTGTGTTGATTTTGGGAATCAAAATTGGCCTCCTGGTTGATGGTCTGGTCAACCAGGCTGTTGGACGTGGCTGCTCACTGCCTGACGTATGAATCACAGCCTGGTTGATGTAAGGGCACGAATTTCTAAGCCGTACTCTAGAGTACGAACTATCGAAACCCGTCCTTACTTCACGGAAATAATAAGAACTATAATCTATTTTAGCCTACTTCTGACAATAATCCAATAAAACCTGGGCAGACACTCTTCACCCCCTAGGGTTAAACAAGGTTAGGGTAACAAACAAGGGGAAATAATAGTGTCTTATCTCTACAAAGGGTTTTATTTCCAAATCTTAGTTACTTACAAGGTTTAGTTTGGTTACAAGTACTGGAGTTTAAAGTTACTTTACAGGATCACTTTACATGAGTGCTAATTTCACAGAACATGTACTTCTCATAAGATTTACCGGGTACTTTGAATACGGGTCCCACTAAAACCAGGACTTTCAGGGGTCCATTTAATTACCCAAAGCTACTCAAAGCCTCCTAACAAGCTACCCAAGGTTTCCTAATATTACGTTAGTAATGAATAAATGATTTATTCATTATAATGTTGGTGCTGAATGTTGAACATGGAAAAGCATATTTTTACTCTGAAAAGTATCATTTCATAACAAAATTAGACAAATAAGCTGCTGGTGACACCAAAGCAAGTTGACGGTCCAAGCGACAATGTTGTGTTGTGGACAATGTTTTTTTCTCCCCTCTTTTTTCTCTCCTTTCCTCTCTTTTTCTCTCTCTTCCTCTCTTTTTC
>WNGS01003388.1:21801802-21846006 GCA_020271785.1 Procambarus virginalis | reverse complement strand
TTCTCCTCTTCTTCTCTCTTCTCCCCCTCTCTCTTCTTCTCTCTTCTTCTTCTCTCCACATCCATCATATTCCTGGAATAACACACATGCTTATCATTACAGTGTTCAGTCTTTCAATCATACTCACATTGGATGGATCTAATTCATTCTTACAATTTTGCAGTTCGTCATCTTGGTAATAGACTCTACAGATCGTGAGCGTCTCAGCATTACTCGAGAAGAATTGTACAAGATGCTTGCTCATGAAGAACTGTCACGTGCAGCTGTGCTCATATTTGCAACAAATAAACAGGGATTTAAGGGCTCAATGAGTGCGGCAGAGATATCACGTTTGTTAAATTTAACACTATAAAAAAACATAGATGGCAAATTCAGGGATGTTGTGCACAAACTGGGGAAGGGTGAGTATTAGTTTAAGTGTTTGTGCTTTTTTATTTACAGTACATTACTATAAGAACTCAGTAATCCGAAATTTCACTAACCTGATTCTTTGGTAATCCAAATGAATGTGTTCATGATTTTTTTAGTAAATAGCTGGAGTAAGCCAGTAAATGGCAGGAATGTGTGGTTAGCCCTAATCTATAGCTCTTCTATACTATGAACTTTTTCCTTTTTAAGAACAAAATCCCTCTGCATCCTTTCAATATTACCTTCCAGTTTCCTCCACCTCATTTATCTTTAACCTTTCTGTTAACTAATTTCTTACATACAATTACTAAATTTTCTCTGTACTACTAATTATTTACCATTTTCTTAGTCTCTGAACCACTTTCATTAAAATCTATTTACAATTATTATATTTCAGCACTTGGTACATCTTTCTGCAACAACATTTCCCATGAATCTCTCTTGTTCTCAATAGCTTCTAACATTTTCACTGAACCATGTAATATCTTCTTCCAACCCCTTTTCACCAGATTATGACCACAATTTACAGAGTTCATCTCATCCCAAATATATACCTGTACTGTACTTATTTGCTATTTACATTTTAAAATTTCTCTAATATTGCTGAATTTTTATTTAGTCTGTAATTAACTGTTAGTTACATTTGCTACACCACCTCCCACTTACATTTTGCATAGCATTGCATAATGACCCCAAAAGCATTCCTCACAGTGTAAGAAGTCTGTAAAAAGCCTTCTTACAGTTAATATACAAAATTTTAAGTCAGGGAATACACACTGGGTTAAAATATAAAATGGCACATCTTCCAATACAAAAGTTAACTCCCAGTGAACTACACACAACTATTTTGAATTGAGGGATTCAAACAAACCAGCTAAGTGTGTGTGCACTACATTTATTTAAAACACACGAGAGGGCAACACATAGAGCAGGTTAACTCTGTCACTCACCAATTGACAGTTTCTTTGTCACTGAGAGAAAACTGAGATAAACACCTCTCTATGGAGGTGGATGCCTCATGAATGCATCCCAACACACCTTCGACCAGACTCAAGTCCTCTTAAGTCTCACCCTCCACCAGACTGGTGGAGGGTGAGGTGAGGCTCACAAGCACAGATAAGCTAGGTGAGGTGAGGCTCACAAAAGCACAGATAAGCTAGGTGAGGTGAGGCTCACAAAAGCACAGATAAGCTAGGTGAGGTGAGGCTCACAAAAGCACAGATAAGCTACTTTACAAATTGATATTTTCTCCCATACACAACTTGGTACTGTACCTGCAAATATTGGCAATTTAACAGTTATAAATTAACATTGACATAAAAATAAAACATATCAACATTTTATAAATGAAATACATTGAAAGTAATACAAAAATAAAAGTCATTAGTAATAGTAGTAGTAGTGATATATAACCCTCAAATAAATGACAAGACCCAGATAGGTGTATGATACAGAAATAACTAAATTGTACATGATTCCAGGAGGAATGGTAGGGTGTGCAAAGTTACCACTTAAAAAAAATCAATAGTGTAATAGGTATCCTGAGAGAAAGGTAAACCAGGGCAATTATTACCATAGCATAGAAAGGACAGCCTCTGTCACCTGTTGGAATTGATCCCGACTTCTAATCATGGTAAAAAGTAAGTGATGAAAAGATAGATTGGTACCTGGTTGATACCTGGTTGATAGGGTTCTGGGAGTTCTTCTACTCCCCAAGCCCGGCCCGAGGCCAGACTTGACTTGTGAGAGTTTGGTCCACCAGGCTGTTGCTTGGAGCGGCCCGCAGGCCCACATACCCACCACAGCCCGGTTGGTCCGGCACTCCTTGAAGGAAACAATCTAGTTTCCTCTTGAAGATGTCCACGGTTGTTCCTGTAATATTTCTGATGCTTGCTGGTAGGACGGTGAACAACCGTGGACCTCTGATGTTCATACAGTGTTCTCTGATTGTGCCCATGGCACCTCTGCTCTTCATTTGTTCTATTCTGCATTTTCTTCCATGTCGTTCACTCCAGTACGTTGTTATTTCACTGTGCAGATTTGGGACCTGTCCCTCCAGTATTTTCCATGTGTATATTATTTGGTATCTCTCTCGTCTCCTTTCTAGTGAGTACATTTGGAGAGCTTTGAGACGATCCCAATAATTTAGGTGCTTTATCTCGTCTATTCGTGCCGTATATGTTTTCTCTATTCCTCAATTTCAGCAATCTCTCCTGCTCTGAAGGGGGAAGTGAGTACTGAGCAGTACTCAAGATGGGACAACACAAGTGATTTGAAGAGTACAACCATTGTGATGGGATCTCTGGACTTGAAGGTTCTCGTAATCCATCCTATCATTTTTCTGGCTGACGCAATACTCTTGGTTATGCTCCCTAAACGTTAGGTCGTCGGACATCATTATTCCCAAATCGTTGACATGCTGTTTTCCTACTATGGGCAGATTCGATTGTGTTTTGTACCCTGTATTATGTTTAAGATCCTCATTTTTGCCGTATCTGAGTACCTGGAATTTATCACCGTTAAACATCATGTTATTTTCTGCTGCCCAATCGAAAACTTTGTTAATATCTGTTTGTAGTTTATCAATGTCTTCAGCAGAGGTAATTTTCATGCTGATTTTTGTATCATCTGCAAAGGATGACACGAAGCTGTGACTTGTGTTTTTGTCTATATCTGATATGAGAATAAGGAACAGCAGTGGTGCAAGGACTGTACCTTGAGGTACAGAGCTTTTAACTGCGCTCGGACTCGATTTTACTTGATTGACTGTTACTCTTTGTGTTCTGTTCGACAGGAAATTGAGTATCCAGCGTCCTACTTTACCAGTTATACCCATTGACCTCATTTTGTGTGCAATCACTCCATGGTCACATTTGTCGAATGCCTTTGCAAAATCTGTGTATACGACATCTGCATTATGTTTTTCCTCTAATGCCTCGTGATTTGTCATAGTGGTCAAGTAGCTGTGAGAGGCATGATCTTCCTGCTCTAAATCCATGTTGGCCTGGATTGTGGAGGTCATTGGTTTCCATGAATCTAGTGACCTGACTCCTGATCACTCTCAAATACTTTTATTATGTGGGACGTTAGTGCAACTGGTCTATAATTCTTTGCCAATGCTTTGCTACCACCCTTGTGTAGAGGGGCAATGTCTGCTGCTTTAAGCGCATCTGGTATCTCCCCTGTGTCCAAGCTCTTCCTCCACACTATACTGAGTGCCTGTGCTACTGGCACTTTTATTTCTTTATAAATATTGAATTCCATGAGTCTGGACCCGGGGCTGAGTGCATGGGCATATTGTCAATTTCTCTTTCAAAATCTGCCACGCTCGTGTGATATCAGTTATATTTACAGGTGTTTGAGTATCATTCATAAAGAAATTGTTGGAATCTTCCACTTTCATGAACTTGGTAGAACAAGAACTGCAAGGGGCATAAACACGAAGAGCTGAACTATTGGATGTGGCAACACGAAACTTTTTTAAGTCACATGTCAGGTGTTAGGATATAGTGTGAATTGTAATAGTAAATATTACTTAGGTTTGGTATTAAGATAGTCTTGTTTTCATTTACCTTGTATTTTATTGTATGTTGATACTTGTTGTTGATTCCAATGAGCATGGCTTTTTGTTGGAGAATGAACTTGCAGTCAAGACACATTTTCCCTTCTACTCAATACATAACATGAGCAAACTCACAGAATGGGAGGTAATGATGAGTCGGCTAGACTTGACCTGGTATTCACTCTGAATGAGTCAGACATAAGGGAAATCGATTTCGAAATCCCCAAGGGAATGAGTGATCGCAGTGTATTGATGTTTGAATATCTGGTGCAATTAAGAATAAATTACTACAGGGGACACGATTTGTGTGAAACACGGTGTCCTTTAACCACTGTGATGCGCCACATTTATTGTGACATTCTGACTGTGCACCGAAAATAGTATTCCAAAAACAGTATTTGTTCTTTTGGTATTGTTAATTGCTCCCAGGAAGCACAAAAATTCAAGTACAAAGTCTCTATCTCTTGTAGTTTAGCCATAGTTGCCTGGAGAAGTTGCATTTTTTTGTGAAAATTAGGACATTTGCTGCATGGGAATAACTTTGTTGACCTATTTTCAATGTTTCTCACTTATTTATTTAGTTTTTCACTGTAATAAATTGTATCTGTGTCAAAGATGGTATTCATTATGTATAACTTTGAAAATATACATATATTGTGCATAAATATATGCACACCATGTATTTATTCATATATATATATGTTTAACTTTTTATTTACAGTACATTACTATAAGAACTCAGTAATCCGAATTTCACTAACCTGATTCTTGGGTAATCCAAATGAATGTGTTCATGATTTTTTTAGTAAATAGCTGGAGTAAGCCAGTAAATGGCAGGAATGTGTGGTTAGCCCTAATCTATAGCTCTTCTATACTATGAACTTTTTCCTTTTAAGAACAAAATCCCTCTGCATCCTTTCAATATTTACCTTCCAGTTCCTCCACCTCATTTATCTTTTAACCTTTCTGTTAACTAATTTCTTACATACAACTTACTAAATTTTCTCTGTACTACTAATTATTTACCATTTTCTTAGTCTCTGAACCACTTTCATTAAAATCTATTTACAATTATTATATTTCAGCACTTGGTACATCTTTCTGCAACAACATTTCCCATGAATCTCTCTTGTTCTCAATAGCTTCTAACATTTTCACTGAACCATGTAATATCTTTCTTCCAACCCCTTTTCACCAGATTATGACCACAATTTACAGAGTTCATCTCATCCCAAATATATACCTGTACTGTACTTATTTGCTATTTACATTTAAAATTTTCTCTAATATTGCTGAATTTTTATTTAGTCTGTAATTAACTGTTAGTTACATTTGCTACACCACCTCCCACTTACATTTTGCATAGCATTGCATAATGACCCCAAAAGCATTCCTCACAGTGTAAGAAGTCTGTAAAAAGCCTTCTTACAGTTAATATACAAAATTTTAAGTCAGGGAATACACACTGGGTTAAAATATAAAATGGCACATCTTCCAATACAAAAGTTAACTCCCAGTGAACTACACACAACTATTTTGAATTGAGGGATTCAAACAAACCAGCTAAGTGTGTGTGCACTACATTTATTTAAAACACACGAGAGGGCAACACATAGAGCAGGTTAACTCTGTCACTCACCAATTGACAGTTTTCTTTGTCACTGAGAGAAAACTGAGATAAACACCTCTCTATGGAGGTGGATGCCTCATGAATGCATCCCAACACACCTTCGACCAGACTCAAGTCCTCTTAAGTCTCACCCTCCACCAGACTGGTGGAGGGTGAGGTGAGGCTCACAAGCACAGATAAGCTAGGTGAGGTGAGGCTCACAAAAGCACAGATAAGCTAGGTGAGGTGAGGCTCACAAAAGCACAGATAAGCTAGGTGAGGTGAGGCTCACAAAAGCACAGATAAGCTACTTTACAAATTGATATTTTCTCCCATACACAACTTGGTACTGTACCTGCAAATATTGGCAATTTAACAGTTATAAATTAACATTGACATAAAAATAAAACATATCAACATTTTATAAATGAAATACATTGAAAGTAATACAAAAATAAAAGTCATTAGTAATAGTAGTAGTAGTGATATATAACCCTCAAATAAATGACAAGACCCAGATAGGTGTATGATACAGAAATAACTAAATTGTACATGATTCCAGGAGGAATGGTAGGGTGTGCAAAGTTACCACTTAAAAAAAATCAATAGTGTAATAGGTATCCTGAGAGAAAGGTAAACCAGGGCAATTATTACCATAGCATAGAAAGGACAGCCTCTGTCACCTGTTGGAATTGATCCCGACTTCTAATCATGGTAAAAGTAAGTGATGAAAAGATAGATTGGTACCTGGTTGATACCTGGTTGATAGGGTTCTGGGAGTTCTTCTACTCCCCAAGCCCGGCCCGAGGCCAGACTTGACTTGTGAGAGTTTGGTCCACCAGGCTGTTGCTTGGAGCGGCCCGCAGGCCCACATACCCACCACAGCCCGGTTGGTCCGGCACTCCTTGAAGGAAACAATCTAGTTTCCTCTTGAAGATGTCCACGGTTGTTCCTGTAATATTTCTGATGCTTGCTGGTAGGACGGTGAACAACCGTGGACCTCTGATGTTCATACAGTGTTCTCTGATTGTGCCCATGGCACCTCTGCTCTTCATTTGTTCTATTCTGCATTTTCTTCCATGTCGTTCACTCCAGTACGTTGTTATTTCACTGTGCAGATTTGGGACCTGTCCCTCCAGTATTTTCCATGTGTATATTATTTGGTATCTCTCTCGTCTCCTTTCTAGTGAGTACATTTGGAGAGCTTTGAGATAATCCCAATAATTTAGGTGCTTTATCTCGTCTATTCGTGCCGTATATGTTTCTCTATTCCTCAATTTCAGCAATCTCTCCTGCTCTGAAGGGGGAAGTGAGTACTGAGCAGTACTCAAGATGGGACAACACAAGTGATTTGAAGAGTACAACCATTGTGATGGGATCTCTGGACTTGAAGGTTCTCGTAATCCATCCTATCATTTTTCTGGCTGACGCAATACTCGCTTGGTTATGCTCCCTAAACATTAGGTCGTCGGACATCATTATTCCCAAATCGTTGACATGCTGTTTTCCTACTATGGGCAGATTCGATTGTGTTTTGTACCCTGTATTATGTTTAAGATCCTCATTTTTGCCGTATCTGAGTACCTGGAATTTATCACCGTTAAACATCATGTTATTTTCTGCTGCCCAATCGAAAACTTTGTTAATATCTGTTTGTAGTTTATCAATGTCTTCAGCAGAGGTAATTTTCATGCTGATTTTTGTATCATCTGCAAAGGATGACACGAAGCTGTGACTTGTGTTTTTGTCTATATCTGATATGAGAATAAGGAACAGCAGTGGTGCAAGGACTGTACCTTGAGGTACAGAGCTTTTAACTGCGCTCGGACTCGATTTTACTTGATTGACTGTTACTCTTTGTGTTCTGTTCGACAGGAAATTGAGTATCCAGCGTCCTACTTTACCAGTTATACCCATTGACCTCATTTTGTGTGCAATCACTCCATGGTCACATTTGTCGAATGCCTTTGCAAAATCTGTGTATACGACATCTGCATTATGTTTTTCCTCTAATGCCTCGGTGATTTTGTCATAGTGGTCAAGTAGCTGTGAGAGGCATGATCTTCCTGCTCTAAATCCATGTTGGCCTGGATTGTGGAGGTCATTGGTTTCCATGAATCTAGTGGCCTGACTCCTGATCACTCTCAAATACTTTTATTATGTGGGACGTTAGTGCAACTGGTCTATAATTCTTTGCCAATGCTTTGCTACCACCCTTGTGTAGAGGGGCAATGTCTGCTGCTTTAAGCGCATCTGGTATCTCCCCTGTGTCCAAGCTCTTCCTCCACACTATACTGAGTGCCTGTGCTACTGGCACTTTTCATTTCTTTATAAATATTGAATTCCATGAGTCTGGACCCGGGGCTGAGTGCATGGGCATATTGTCAATTTCTCTTTCAAAATCTGCCACGCTCGTGTTGATATCAGTTATATTTACAGGTGTTTGAGTATCATTCATAAAGAAATTGTTGGAATCTTCCACTTTCATGAACTTGGTAGAACAAAGAACTGCAAGGGGCATAAACACGAAGAGCTGAACTATTGGATGTGGCAACACGAAACTTTTTAAGTCAACATGTCAGGTGTTAGGATATAGTGTGAATTGTAATAGTAAATATTACTTAGGTTTTGGTATTAAGATAGTCTTGTTTTCATTTACCTTGTATTTTATTGTATGTTGATACTTGTTGTTGATTCCAATGAGCATGGCTTTTTGTTGGAGAATGAACTTGCAGTCAAGACACATTTTTCCCTTCTACTCAATACATAACATGAGCAAACTCACAAGAATGGGAGGTAATGATGAGTCGGCTAGACTTGACCTGGTATTCACTCTGAATGAGTCAGACATAAGGGAAATCGATTTCGAAATCCCCAAAGGGAATGAGTGATCGCAGTGTATTGATGTTTGAATATCTGGTGCAATTAAGAATAAATTACTACAGGGGACACGATTTGTGTGAAACACGGTGTCCTTTAACCACTGTGATGCGCCACATTTATTGTGACATTCTGACTGTGCACCGAAAATAGTATTCCAAAAACAGTATTTGTTCTTTTGGTATTGTTAATTGCTCCCAGGAAGCACAAAAATTCAAGTACAAAGTCTCTATCTCTTGTAGTTTAGCCATAGTTGCCTGGAGAAGTTGCATTTTTTTTGTGAAAATTAGGACATTTGCTGCATGGGAATAACTTTGTTGACCTATTTTCAATGTTTCTCACTTTATTTATTTAGTTTTTCACTCTAATAAATTGTATCTGTGTCAAAGATGGTATTCATTATGTATAACTTTGAAAATATACATATATTTGTGCATAAATATATGCACACCATGTATTTATTATATATATATATATATATATATATATATATATATATATATATATATATATATATATATATATATATATATATATATTATATATATTATATGTCGTACCTAGTAGCCAGAACGCACTTGTCAGCCTACTGTGCAAGGCCCGATTTGCCTAATAGGCCAAGTTTCCATGAATTAATTGTTTTTCGACTACCTAACCTTCCTAACCTAACCTAACTTTTTCGGCTACCTAACCTAACCTAACCTATAAAGATAGGTTAGGTTAGGTTCGGTTGGGTTGGTTAGGTTCGGTCATATATCTACGTTAATTTTAACTCGAATAAAAAAAATTGACCTCTTACATAATGAAATGGGTAGCTTTATCATTTCATAAGAAAAAAATTAGTGAAAATATATTAATTCATGAAAACTTGGCTTATTAGGCAATCGGGCCTTGCATAGTAGGCTGAGAAGTGCGTTCTGGCTACTAGGTACGACTATATATATATATATATATATATATATATAATATATATATATATATATATATATATATATATATATATATATATATATATATATATTATATTTGTCGTACCTAGTAGCCAGAATGCACTTCTCGGCCTACTATGCAAGGCCCAATTTGCCTAATAGGCCGAGTAATTTTCTTTATTTTCAAAATATTGTTTCCATTTGGTTTATTTGATCTAAAAAAAGTTTAAATACTTTATTTTAGGATTGATTGAATTCTGACTCTTGTCCATTTACTAATTTTATGACCATAGACTAGACTAGGCTAAACTTCATTAATTGTAAATGTCAATCTGTCTTTTCAGATTGTACCAAGGGCTAGAATGGATTGGCAGTACTTTAAAGAGCAAATGACAAAGCTGTAACTCAATACTCAGTGGGTATGGAGAAGGGAAACCTCAAGCTGTGATGGTCTTCAGTAATATGTGAATGATTAGGTTATTTGCACCAATGTATGACTTATTTGTTAATTTTGTGTATTATTTGGAGATGTCATTACAAACAATTGTAAAAGGAAAGTTGATGAATATTATTTTCATGGGCAAATATTATTGAAAATTTGACCAAATAAGAGTGAGAGCTTCTGTTAATAGAAGAGCAGTTGGACGTTTGTATAAAAACTGTGATCAACCCAAGAAATGTCCAAAAATATTAAAATACTGTTCATGTACATATATAACAAAATGTGGTGAAGCTTCGGGGTGAAACCCAGAGAGAATAAACTGGTGCACTTTTGACTGAATTGAACCCTAGGAATGTATGTTACATGAACTCTGGTCCTAGTGGGACATGTTCACAATTAGAACAAATCCATTCACAGTGCATTACTGTTTTGGAATAAATTATTACTTAAAGTACTTAGAACATAATGTACATAATTTTTTTCACATTTGTGTCAAAAGTGGATGTATCCATGATTGTCTCATACAGTGATTGTTAAACATAATGTAGGCTCATTGTGGCCTCATTTTAGGACCTATTTTGTGTACAGTACAGTATATGCATATCCACTAGTTAATGGATAAAATATTTATTGAAAGTGATTATGAAATGAGGTGCTAGTTTTCATGAGGTACATAGCCAAGTTAGCATTTCTAAATGTGTAGAACCTAATGATTAATTAGGTTCATTAATTTCAAAATTTGAAATTATGAAGATCTTACAAATGTTGAGGCAAATATATTTTATTGCAGTTTTTATCTCAGAAGTATACAATATAGACAAATGTGCTTTACAAGATTTTAAATGTAATTGTCCAATCATTGTGTTCTGTCTTTCCTTCACCAATTATTCTTCTGTATTTTATATAATTTTAATTAGATCATTCTTTACTTTATTTCAGTGTAGTTTATTGAGCAATCACATATGTATACTACAATTGTGGCTTGGTGAAAGTCAGGTGAACTTCTGTTGCCTAAATATAATTTCTAATGTGTTGTACCAGAAGTGTTGACAGGAATGCTTTTAAGCCAGTTGCTAAATCATTATTATGGCTCCAAAAAGTATCCAGCTTCATTTGTATACTGATCATCAAGAAGTGTAGGAAAAAAATTGAATTCCTCTTAGATATTTCTATGGGGAGCCCCATTGGCTCCTTGTAGCTATCCCACTGATATAGTGCTATATTAGTTGGGGTCATCAGTCGAAGAGTTCTGGTTGCCTACTGGGACCTAGAGCCAAAATCTTGCCCCCCCCCCCTCAGAGAGGCACAGAGAGCAATGGCCTATGACCACTTTACAAAAATGACACAGCAGAGTATGTCATATTTTGCCATCTACCAGGGAAGAAACCCAGAAAGGTAGGCAAATCAAAACCGACCACTGTCTGGTTCAAAATTGCGAGCTACAGCCTCACAATAGCAAAAAAACTCCCCCAGAAATCAAACAAACAAGCAACACATCATCTAACTAGCCCCCCTGCTCACTACCTGCAGTCTAGCCAGGGGCATTGGTGGCTGTCAGCGTGTTGGGCTCACAGCTCAGTGCGGGAGTTTGCGGCAGTGTGGTTGGCGCTGCGGAGGATTTGAGTTCCTCGGGGCTCGGTGATCTGGCTCCATTCAGACTGCTTCCCTATGGTTCAGTGTCTCAACCAGGGAGGGGGGGGGGGGCGGAATCTCTTCAGTCTATGGCTCTTTGGGGCTGGTTACTTCAGGTAGCTCTGTAACACTATACTGTAAATGGTTTTATTTAATATTTCACATACAACGAGAGTCAAGTATTGAAATTGAAATTGAAATAAGTTTATTGATGTAAAATACACACAAAGGGATGAGGTAGCTCAAGCTATTCTCACCCCGTTCAGTACATCGTGTTAATACATACATAGACACACAGAGAGTCAAGTGACACAGGATAATGGTAGCGCTAGGCAGTCGGCCTTAGCATTTCAAAAGTAACATATTTTCAAGTGTTAATTGTTCACACGTTGAGTAGAGGTCAGGACGTATCAGGTGACCTTGCTCTCTGCTAAGCTGATAATTGCAGACGGGTGGCTGTGTTGTTTCCATCAAACGAGCCACTGTTTAGGTGTGGTAGGAAGATAGCCAGAGGCTATCTCCTGGTAGGTGGAGTTTAGTTGCCAGTTTCCCCTTAAATATTCGTGGAATTGTACATTTGAGATTGATGCAGAACAGCGATAGATGGATCGCTAGACCAGAGTGGTTCCAGCAGCTCAGACTGGCCGTCCCAGGCCGGGTGGGATTCTGTCAACTGTACCTCCCCCGCTCCTCTCTACGAAACTTATTCTCAGAAACTTTGGTGAGTAAACTTGTAGATATTGTGTTTTCAATGTATGTGTTGTGTGATTTTCAGGGGCAGTCAGCCGTAGTTGCTCTCAGTTTCTTGTGTGGTGACTCTTAATTCTGAATTAATGTTGGCATTTGAACATCGAGTGAAATAGTTGAATTATGATTCCCATAATAGTAAATATATAATTGATTAACTCTTTTCGGGGGAAGAGTTCTTCTGGCCACGTGGTGGCCAGCCCAACCTTAGTTTCAGGTGCGGCTTGCTCGGTGTCCAAACCCGGGTGTTTTTTCGCTGCTCCGGCTCTTTCAGCAGGTCGGTCCGGTGAAGTACCTTGCTGGTTCAACTTACTCCACTGCATTAAGCGTCTGGCATTTCTGACGCTTGTGTATTGTCATTTGTATGGTGATCTGGTGGCTTCTTTGATGGTGTCGGTCTTCATCTCGGTGACAGTATGAAGTCTCTTGGTGGTCTTTCTGCCATTTTCATTCTTTGTCAGTTTTGGACTGGGTTGTTTTGTCCTTTCTCTCGTGGCTTTTTCTAGATCAGCATCTCGTGAAATTCTGTTGTTTCCTATCGTGTGACGTTGGTGGGGCTGCCGCAGCTTATGTTTGGGGTAGATGTCACTTCCGCTCAGTTTCATAAGCTTTCTTGTGCATTCTTTTACCTCCGGACTGCTCGTGCACCACCAGAACCTTCTTGGTCATTGGACTAGGTTCTTTCTTTTCTTTCTTCTCCTCGGTTTGTGATAGCCCCTTTTGTTTGTGAATGTCTTTGAAACGTGTTGTTTTTGTTGGCCTTGACCTCTGGAGGTTGGGTTTGGGAGCTTCATGCTCTTCTCTGGCACCGGGGGTTTTGTTCGTTTGCAGCCATCTCCTTTTCTGGCAAAGAAAAAGACGGCGGGCTTCTGAATGGGTCTGTTGGTTGTGGATGTTTGGTTGTTTAGCCGAGGGTGCATCACGTTCTGTGTCCAGTAGCTGTTTTACGCCACTATCTGCAGGCTACCGGTTCTGTGTCGGTGGATGTGCTCTGGGTTGCTCTGGTTTCCCTGGTTCCCTGTTCCAGGGCTCATGTTTCTTAGGTTGTCTACAGTGTTATTACGTCTAACCAGTCTGCAGTCTATCCTTGCGCCCCATTATGTTAGGAAGTATGTTGCTCTTTCGCTGTCTTTGGTAATATGTCTTGGGACGATGTTCGGGTGGATGGGAGGATTTGGAAGTTGAATAGGGTCCTGGCCGCCAGGTATCTATCTCCCAGGTTCTCTGGAGCTTTGTAGCCTTTGGGCGCCGGTTGCGGCTATTTATCGGTAGTTAGCTTCAGGGAGCCGAAAGGGCTTCCCACAGAAAACCAGCATTGAATATAAGCAAATTCCAGTTTCTGGGTGAGCCCTGGAGGCTCTGAAACCTCCCCTTCCCTAGGTCAGTAGCTTTCATCATTCCAAAACTGAATGGGTGGGTTGCTGGCTCCCCAGGCCAGCTCTCTTTTTCCTACGGGGAGCCCCTGCGGCGGGAAGGGGGGCGGCTCATCCCCCCCCCCCCGCATCATCCAACATCATCTAGTTGGATAGTTGGATGATGTGTTGCGTTTGTTTTCTTTCTGGGAGAATTCTTTTGCTATTTTGAGGCTGTAGCTCTCAATTTTCAACTAGACTGATCTGTTTTAATTCGCATTCCTTTCTGGGTGCCTTCCCTGGTAGATGGCAAAGTATGCCATACTTTAAATGTAAAGTACTCATAGTCTATTGCTCTGCACATCTTTGAAGGGGCCAGATTCTGGTTCTGGTCCCCAATAGGCAACAAGAACTCTGATGACCCCAACCAATATAACACTATATCAGTGGGATAGCCTTAGGGAGCTTCCGGGTTCACCCAGAAACTGGCGTTTCATTACATTCAATGCTGTTTTTGTAAGATTTTTTTATAATAATAATGACAGTTTTATCACCTTTTTCTCCATTCAGAAAAGTAATTTCTTGTAGTATAGTCTTGCTCCTTTCTCAAATTTTTATCACATTCATCTCATACATATGATGCCTCTTTCCATATTCAATATGTTTATTTCTACTCAATAAATTTCTGCCACATATGAGCTTTGTGCTAGAAAACTAGTAGCTTTTAATTGTAGGGTGGTTCTAATAGGGCACCTCAATGTCCCAAAAGAATTACATTCCACACTAATTCTTTGCTCTTGAATTACTCTTTTATTCCTTAATCTTGTAATATTCAGACAATGCTCAGCTTAGACAATGTATTGAATATGCAGTATATTATATGCAGAAAACGTTTCACTGCAGGAAGTGTCAAATCTACAGTGAGGCACTGCAAGAGAATCTAACTTACCATTTGATTGTGTTTCATACTGGGAAGTGAAGCCTCTCCATCACAATGCCTTTCATATTTTGATGTATTACTAGCAAATATCACTGTTTACTTCTTCTGACTTCTACTGTTTAGTTGAAGAAACTGGACATTGAAGTACATTTTACAGGTATGTTGTTACCATAATGTGTGTGTGTATTCAGCCACAACCACCATACATAAAATTCTCTATATAGATGAATTTTCAAATGTTTAAACTTCCTTGTTAACTTCGTTTTTACTTGGCATTTAGACTGGGGCACGGTATGGAAAAGTAATGACTCGATTTTTAATTGTACTGTAATTGAAATTTTTTAATTCAAATGATATGAGGTGACACACTTTTGAGTCGCAAAATATTATAACCTTCCTAGTGCCAGTCTTTTATGTTAAAAGTGATCTAAATTTAATGAATTATGATCTGAAATTTGTGATGTTAAAGAGTAAAAGTTGCATAGGTAACCATAAGGGCATCATAATTATAAAGCTCTTATGTAAATTCTTTCCCTAAAGTTAAGGAAGTAATGTGTCTTAAGGGTTAATTTTATAAGAAATAATAATTAGCAACTGAATTATTTTTGTGTGTATGTTAAGAATATAAAGCTCAGACTAGTGGAGAGGTGACCTATTCTTCAACAATGGATCCTGCTCTAGCCAGTTACCCGTCTTTTATACATGCTCCTAATTATTTACCTTTTACTGTTAGTGTTATCAATATAGAACCAATTTTGGTGTTAAATATTCTTAAATAATGGTCTTGATCATTGATCTGTGTATTTTTGTAATAAACATTTATTCTTTATCATGTTAACCATAATTTATTCACATAATGTATATAGTGTACTGTGACCATTTTTTTATAGTTTTTGCATTGGAATTAATACTATTTATATTGGTTTAAAAAAATCACATTGGAGAGAACCAAAGGAGAACTACTGCCAAGATTTTGTTATGAAGACTAATCACACTTGTCACATTTACTGCCATTGAACAATGCATTTGATGCTTTTCAATAGATATATGTACAAGTGGTTTAGGTCTTCAATATTTTATCTTTATAAGTTCACATTACTGTAGTTTACTTCGATTTTAATTTTTATCCAATTGTTATGTTTTGTATTTGATAGTTTTCAAAATTTCCACCGTTGAAGAGTTAAATTTGTTTACAGTAAGCTGGGATTAAATTTCAAGAACTTGATCTGAATTGGGTTACAACATAAGAAAAATAATTATAAGAATATTTTGTTTGGTAATATCATGTTCTCGGACAAAACAATTATACTGTAATGGCAATGTGTACAGTAGACAGCCTCCCCCCCCCCCAAAAAAAAAAAAAAAAAATTATCTTTAATTTTGACTAGCATGCATGACTAGATTTGTGTTAGGTTGTACAAAAACCAAAACACTAAATTTCAGCAAAATAAAATATTTAATGCTGCTGCCAGACAATAAATATTTAGATCAACATGTTATAAATGTAGTACAGTGGTACCTCGCATAACGATCCCCCCAAAAGGCGAACATTTTGGGTAACGAACGGCCCGATCGGCGTCAAATCGTCCTGCATGGCGAACGCTCGTTTGAGTAACGTCAACACCACATGGTGGGGTCGCGCTGCTTCTTGCACATTCTCAGATGCCTCCGACGATGCACATAAATTATGTTGTTCTTGTTTAAAGATGCTAATGATGCTGGGATATAAAAGGGTGACTGCTGAGATGTTGCAAAGCATTGACGTTTTTGTAGAAAAAAAGAAATGAAATTTCTGATATACAACAAATGTCAAAAAGGTTCGTTTGGTGTTCGGCAGGTAGGCTGCTCCATTATAACAATCTTTCTTTGTTTCAAATGTGTTCCATTTGTTTTGTATTTGTCATTTACGTCTCGATAATGGAGCAGCCTACTTTACATAAACAGAGAAAACCATTATGACATTTTCTTTTCTTCAAATGTGTTCAATATTTATTTTCCATTTGTCTTATAGCAAAAGGTTCGTTTGGTGATCAGCAGGTAGGCTGCTCCATGTTTCTTAAATAAAAAATAAAAAAATAAAAGAACTGTTGAAACAATTTGAAAAATTGACAAATGCCATAAAGGTTCGTTCAGTGTTTGCGGGTAGGCTGCTCCATTATTGAGATGTAAGTGACAAATTCAAAACAAATGGAACACATTTGAAACAAAGAAAGATGTCATAATGGAGCAGCCTACCCGACAAACACTGAACGAACCTTTTGCTATAACGAATATGAAAAACTGGGGCTGCTGGCTGGGTTAGTACTGCATGAGCAACCATTTGTGGCACACGTGCCTCTGGCTCCCAAACACCTGTCTGACATGGTGTTGAAAGATTGTACTCAGTCAGTGAAATTCAGACTTTATTATTTGAAGAACATAAGGGTCATAATATTGATGAAGCTATGCGCAATAAGGACTTAACACAAGGGTCGGATGCAAGTGATACAGCACCTATGAGCATGATACAGTGAGCGTATCCAGTTGTAGCTCTGAGCCCCACCCTTGCCATCTCCAATTTATATAGATGATACATAGATGAATCGTTTTCTGCATTCAGTGATGATGCATCTGATACAAGTAGCATAGATGAACAGTGTTAGCGGCTTCCATGGTGGTATTTTCCATAGATATTTTCAAGAATACCTGAATCTCTTCCTGACTGACGGACACTCTTTGAGGCTAGCTGAATCTCTTCCTGTCTGGGACCTTACAAAGCGATCTTTTCAAGACTACCTTACAATTTGAGCTTTTCCTATAATCGTTTCAATACTACCTTATGCTTTACAAGCTTGGCTACATACCACCTACAAGTACTAAAGCCAAGGGTGCACGCAAGTGCATTATTTGCACAGTACAAATAAATTTTTGTACTGAAACCTAGATTACGCTTCGATTATGGACCCTTAATTTGAGTTTGGCTCCTCTTTTCTTACGGGGTCCGTTATGAGGTGCAGGGGTCTTCCTGGTTGGCAGACTGCCTTTTCTGTTCGTTAAGGGCTTGGCATTCATTGTCAGACTCGAACGCTTGAATGGCGGGAGATGACTACAGTCGTTCAGGTTTTCCTGGGGGGGGGGGGGGGGCACGAATTTGAGCACCTCAATGTGTGCTTGTTTGCCCTGTGCTTCCTCGAGATATCGGCCAGGTGCAGCTTCATGTGCAGGTTCCCTCCCTTTTGGCATCCCTGGTGGCTGAGGATTTGCGCGCCCATGGGCATTTGGCTTCTGTCTTGCCTTTCTTTCCTCTACTGGAGCTGATTTTGGACTGGCTCGAGGAGGATGTGGAGGAGCAGGGTTCCGGGCCGGTGTCCGGTGTGCTTGCCTCGGAGGCTCGGGCGTCGGCTACATTGTTGAGGTTGTTTGCGCCAATTCTGAGGGCGGCGGTTTCTGTTCCTTGCTTCTCGCTTTGCATGCCGACAGGCAGTACTTGTCCACTCTTTGGAATCTGCTTGGTCCTGGCTCTTAGATTTTCGTCCCCTTTTTGTCTGTTGCTGTGTGCAGAGTCTGCGGTGGTGCTTTTGCTGCAGGTGGGTTTATCTAGTTGATGGCCTATGTCGAACTTGTTTGCATTTTGGGGGGGGGGGGAATTGGGGTGGACCTGCCCGGAAGGGCTGTGCCAGGGCTCGGGGTGCCTTCAGTCGTCGTAAACCAGAAATGCCAGATTCAGGGCCTGATGGAGGGCGGGGAGGCTCACACTGTTTGCTCTGGCCTGGTCTCACAATTAGTGGAGTTGGGTAATTCCTCCTCCTTTGGGGGGATCTGGGCTGGTAGGGCAGGACTCTTTCCCTGTGCTTTTTCAGGTCTTCCTGGAGTGGGTTCGCTTGGATGTGGTCGAATCGACGGCGTCCCTCAGGTTGGTTTCCTGCCTGTTTTCAGTTCTGGTTTCTGCGGGGACGTTCCTTCCACCACTCGCAGTCGCTGGGTTCAAATCCCAGTAGCTTTATGTCGTCTACTGCGTCGCCGGCCTGGTGGTTTCAGTCCTGGTGATAGTTTCATTCGTTTGCAGCCGTCTCCTTCTTTTCTGGCGGAGAATGAGTGTGCTGCTTTCCGAAAGAAAAGGGTTGTTGATGCTTGGTTGGTTTGGCCGGGGGTGCATCATGCTTTGTGTCCGGTTGCGGCTCTTTGTCGTTACTTGCATGCCACTGTTCATTGTTCTTGCATGCCACTGTTCATTGAGTACTGTTCAGTACTCACTTCCCCCTTCAGAGCAGGAGAGATTGCTGAAATAGAGGGAATACAGAGAACATATACAGCACGTATAGACGCGATAAAGCACCTAAATTATTGGGATCGTCTCAAAGCTCTCCAAATGTACTCACTAGAAAGAAGACGAGAGAGATATCAAATAATATACACCTGGAAGATACTGGAGGGCCAGGTCCCAAATCTACACAGTAAAATAACAACGTACTGGAGTGAACGATATGGAAGAAAATGCAGAATAGAACCAGTGAAGAGCAGGGGTGCCATAGGCACAATCAGAGAACACTGTATAAACATCAGAGGTCCGCGGTTGTTCAACGTCCTCCCAGCAAGCATAAGAAATATTGCCGGAACAACCGTGGACATCTTCAAGAGGAAACTAGATTTATTCCTCCAAGGAGTTCCGGACCAGCCGGGCTGTGGTGGGTATGTGGGCCTGCGGGCCGCTCCAAGCAACAGCCTAGTGGACCAAACTCTCACAAGTCAAGCCTGGCCTCGGGCCGGGCTTGGGGAGTAGAAGAACTCCCAGAACCCCATCAACCAGGTATCAACCAGGTAACCACGTCCTCTGTGGCAGGGGATGCGCTTTGGTTGGACCCGGTTTCCCTTCTTCCCTGGTCCAGGGAGCAAGTCTCCTAGGTCGTCCGCAGAATTATTCGGTCCAGCCAGCATGCGGTCTATCCCTGTGCCCACAACGTTCATAAGTTCGCAGCTTTGGCTGCTGTTTTTGGTAATATGTTCTGGGTTGATATTCGGGCATTGGGCTTTTGGAGGTTGAACAGGGTCCTGGACGCATGGTACTTTGTTAATGTTCCTGGCTCTTCTTGGGCGTGTGTAACCTTGGGTCGCAGGTTGCAACTCAACTTCGAGTTGCATAGCGAGTGATGGCTGCCTCCTGGGTAGTCCCTTTTCTTCTTTATCTTTGGTTAGGTAGCTCCGGGAAGCCGAAGGGGCTCTCCACAGAAAACCAGCGTTGAATGAAATGAAATGCCATTTTCTGTGTGAGACCCGGTGGATCCCTGGCATCCCTCCCTCCCTCCCTCCCTCTGGTCGGTATTTTTTTTTCGCGTTTTGATATTCAGCCTCTGAACTGAGGAGAGTAGCTGGCGGGAGTTCTGGGACCCCCCCCCCTCCCCCTGTCCTCCTCCCGGGGAGAGGGAGATTGTGCAGACGGATGTGCGGCGGTTGTGGTGACGTCATGCATGTTTGCTTATTTTTTATTGGGGAGTTCTGCTTGCTAGTTCGGCTTTCGGTTTGCAATTTTTGACCAGCAGTAGTTTGTTTTGGAATTCCTACCTTTCTGGGTGCCTTACCTGGTAGATGGCAGACAAAGACTACTTCCAGTTACACGGGGGTGTCTTTAGGCCATTGCTCGTTGTGCTTCTCTTAAGGGGGGGCCAGGTTCTGGCTCTGGTCCCCAGTAGGCCTAGAACTCCATCGATTGACTGTTGCCACAGTCTAATATATACAAACATCCGCCTGGTATAGCTTCGGGGAGCCTCGTTACGTTTCATTACATTACATTCATTACATTACATTCAACGCTGGTTTTTTGTATATATAGTACTGTATACTGTATATAATTGCCTCTAATGATTTGCCAATATTTGATTTTTTTTTTTTACTTAGCACAAAGATGTGGCAACTGTTTCTGACAACTTATGAGAACTCCCCATTCAACATGTAGAAGTTTTCTCTAAATCCCTTTAGGTGTTTGAAATGCCTGAGGATTCTTAATGAGGCTACCTCCAAAGTTAGAAAATTAAATATGGTGATTTAATTTATTAAAGTTAGCATGTGTACCATATGAGCTCATTTGTTTTTATATGCTATGTGGATATCTTGTGTAAAGAATATTTAAATTACTTGGTATTAGTGTATAGAGTATGGAATTCACTAAGTCAGTCCAAAGCCAAAGGCAGTATATGTGTATTTTTGTATTTTAACTAAAAAAAATTTTGCTCTTTATATGGAAGGTTTTGGCTAGTTCAGTAACTGATATATATACTATATTAGTCATTTTTTATTAGTCAGAGTTTTGAAAGATATTTTTCAGCATTTATTCAAGATTTGTACAATTGAACAATCAGAGATTCAAGAGTAATTAGTAAAATTATGAGTAATAGTACCTTACATTGTTCTTGTTATTGTTCTTTTATACACACACAAATAACTTCACAGTTTCCACCAACACACATCTCTTCTATACAGGAATATATGCTTAGATGTAAAGGTTGCTTTAATAATTTTTATGATTAATGTGATCATACTTTCTCATTTACCATTTGTCATATAATACATAAATAATGATGGTATATTTGATTTCGATCTAAAATTTTCGAAATTTGTGGGAAACGTATGATCGTTCACAAATAAATTACCCCAACTCTGAGGAGCAAAAACATAGTTGTCCCTATACATTTCAGTATAACTGGGAAATGTTAAATACCTGTATTATGCATTAAGATATATTTATGGTGTTCAAAAAGAGTACCGCATATGCATGTACATATAACACTCGGAAATGTGCGTGACTGCACATATATATGTGTAATGTCAAGTAATTTTTAATTGTAAATAGTATAAAGAAATGCTGGTTAGATTATAGTGTGTGGCAATGGTGTTGTAATGGCTTGGTAAGGCATTTTGCCTAACAATCAGACATATTGTCTGCATTTTTTAAAATGTCTGCATACCATATTTCATAATTGTAAATAAAAAGGTTTATTTTAAATAAAAATAATTTAAATTTTATATTTTTTCTCCTTATTTTTACCAAAATAATATAAATAACAGTACTGTACAGAACAGCAGAGCACAGCACTGTACAGCAAAGAACTTTACAGCACTGTATAGTACAGCGCTGTACAGTAAAGCACTGTACAGCACTAATTTTGTACAGTACTGCAGAGCACTGTACAGTACAGAACTGAACAGCACTAAACAGTACAGTGCTGTACAGTTCAACACTGTACAGTAGAGTACAGCACTGTACAGGAACACTGTACAGTAGAGTACAGCACCCGCCAAACACACACAAACTACGACATTGCTACAACGTTCGAACAAGTTTTAACATCACCTAACCAGTTAAAACAACCAATATAGCAAGTTGTAACAACGTTCTAATGTGCCATAAACATCTTAAGCCAAGATGTAACAACTTTATTACAAGTTGTAACATGCAGAAAATAGAGACAATTACGGTTTGTGTTTCCAGGGCAGAGCACTGTACAGTACTGTACAATACAGCACTGTACAGTACATCACTACAATCCTGTACAGTACAGCACTGTACTGTATTGTAAAGTACAACACTGTACAGTACAGCACTATATAATACAGCATTGTACAATACAACACTGTACAGTACAACAGAACACTGTACAGTACAGCTCTGTGCAGTACAGCACTGTACAGCTCTGTACAGTACATCACTATACAGCATTTCTAAGGGATTCCAAGTAGGATTCCTAGTAGGATTTCTAGGGAATTTCTGGTAGGACTTCTACAATTCCTAGTAAGGTTTCTAGTAGGATTTCCAGGTGATTTCTAGTAGGATTTCTAGGATCATTTCTAGTAGGAGTTCCAGTAGGATTTCTAGTAAGATTTCTAGTGGGATTCCTAGTAGGATTTCTAGTAGAATTTCTAGTAGATTTTCTAGGTGATTTATAGTAGGATTTCTAGGGGATTCTTAGTAGGATTTTCATTAGGATTCCTAGTAGGATTTCTAGTAGAATTACTAGTTGGATTTCTAGTAGGATTTGCAGGGGATTCCTAGTAGGATTTCTAGGGAATTTCTAGTAAGATTTCTAGTGGGATTCCGAGTAGGATTTCTAGTAGAATTACTAGTTGGATTTCTAGTAGGATTTCTAGTAGGATTTCTAGGGAATTTCTAGTAAGATTTCTATTGGGATTCCGAGTAGGATTTCCAGTAAGATTTCTAGTAGGATTTCTAGTAGGATTTCTATGTGATTTCTAGTAGGATTTNAGTGTGTGAAACTGTGCATATTGTAATTTTAGTGAATTTTTAACAAGTAATATTTGCGACAATAAACATTGTGGACACTACTCACAAGTATCACAGTTCCATGGAACATTATGAACATTCCTACTGTATACATATTGTAAAGGACACAAATATGCATCATATATGATAAAAAAACAAACAAACCGCCTGGAAATATATAGAACAAATAATGGAAAATATATTTGTGGCAAACCCAGTGCTTGAATGGCCCGCACGACCGTGTCTGGGCGAGTCACACACAGGCGACCTGTGCTAATAACAGCACTAATTATCACCACAATCCTGCTATTATCAGAATCCTGGTCATTTTGATCACAGTCGGGGGTCTTCTCTAATACTATCATCACTAAATAATAGCAGGTTCATATATATTGTTACATATTTAGGCAATGCTGTGTTCACAAGCTGAACAACAGTGCTGTTAGCTCATGCTGCGTGTGCCAGCCTTGACTGCTCACTAATTACTGAGGCTCTCACACCCAGGCATGTTACCCACGATTTTTTTCCAAGATGGAGTCTGTTTACTATCAATCATGGCTGGACTATAGTGGCCCCTATCCCTCGCGGGCATTAAAATCGTGCGCTAGACCCTCAAGTATGTGTACTATGTGCACCATTCCGTGACAGTTACTCCCATCGTATATGTATGTATTGTGCCGTTTAACCACTGTGATGCACCGAGTTTATTGTAATTACCTAAGTGTAGTTACAGGATGAGAGCTACGCTCATGGTGTCCCGTCTTCCCAGCACTCTTTGTCATATAATGCTTTGAAACTACGGTACTGACGGTTTTGGCCTCCACCACCTTCTCACCTAATTTGTTCCAACCGTCTAACACTGTTTGCAATAATTTAGAAGGAGCTCCACGTTATGTTGGGTTGGACCTGCGGACTATGAGGCCCAGAGGACTCTCCCACACCTGGACTACTGCAGCTCCTAAAGAAGCTACCTTGTTAATTAAATCTTTGGAGCAAGATGGAGGGATCGAACCCGTGTCCTGGCTCAACCCAGATGCTCGGTTTACCAATTGACCACAATATGCTTAAAGGTGTTATTTATTGTGACATTCCCCCCCTGTGCGCATAAAATTAAGTGTTCGCAATTTTTTTTTTATCTTTGTAAAATGATAAATTTCCTTCCCTGAACACATATATGTAAAAAAACGAAAAAGTTCCACTTACAGTACTTTGGTTGTGGGGACATGGAGAAGGCGGGTGCCACGGGCTGGTCTCTTGTGCATGAAGCTCCCAGAGGCAGTGGCGCGTGCCATTCAAGCATTGCGAGTTGCCACAAATATATTTCCAATTATTTGTTCTATGTATTTCCGATGCGGTTTTATATTTTTTTTATCGTATATGATGCATGTTTGTGTACTTTACAATATGTATACAGTAGAACGTTCATAATGTTCAATGGAACTGTGATACATGTCAATAATGTGTCCACAATAAATGTTTATTGTTGCATTATTACTTATTAAAAATTCATTAAAATTACAATATGTACAGTTTCACACACTATTTACACAGTAACACACTGTATTACACACTCAATACTTTGGAAGTGAGTGACAATTAATGAAGCAGTCCATGGTACACAGCATGACTTTGCTCTCGTTGCACCAGGTAGATTTTTGCTTCCTGTTTCTTTGTTCTGTGTGCTTACAAATAACGCACTTACGTACACCATTGGCTTTAGTACCTGTAGGTGGTATGTAGCCAAGCTTGTGAAGCATAAGGTAGTCTTGAAAAGATTATAAGAAAAGATCAATTTGTAAAGTAGTCTTGAAAAGATCGCTTTGTAAGGTCCCTCTCTGGAAGAGATTCAGCTACATGTATTCTTGAAAGTATCTATGGAAAACACCATCACGGAAGCTGCTAACACTGTTCATCTGTTGTATCAGATGCATCATCACTGAACCCATGAAACGATTCATTTATGTATCATCTATAAAATTGGAGAAGGCATGGGTGGGCAAGAGTCCTTCCTGTCTTAGTGACATACACCAATATCAATGATATAACCTCCCCCCCCACTCTACCATTAACTGTAGGAGCACCTCAGGACAGCATCCTAGGACCTCTCCTATTTCTTATATACATCAATGATCTGCCAAATGTGTCTTAACATTCTTAAACCTATACCTGGTTGATGGGGTTCTGGGAGTTCTTCTACTCCCCAAGCCCGGCCCGAGGCCAGGCTCGACTTGTGAGAGTTTGATCCACCAGGCTGTTGCTTGGAGCGGCCCGCAGGCCCACATACCCACCACAGCCCGGCTGATCCGGGACTTCTCTTAGGAAACAGTCCAGTTTTCATAGATACTATTTGGTGATGATACTACCCTCATCTACTCAGACCCCAACCCACACACACTAAATAATGTTGTAAATAACGAATTAAAAAAAGTACATTCATGGATGTCATCCAACAAACTCACACTAAACATAAAGACCTATTACATCTTATTTGGAAGCAAATCATCAAATGAAATTCAGCTTCAAATTGACAATATTAGCATAAGTACTAAAAATGTTGGGGAGTTCTGTGGCCTATACATAGACAAGAGATTCAACTTCAGCACCCAGATACAACACATAACCAGTAGTCTCAAAAACGGTTGGTATACTTTCTAAAATCAGATATATTCCAAACTCTGCTCTCATCTCATTATACTATGCACTAATCTATCCCTATCTTACATACAGTATCTGTGTATGGGGTTCAATGACTGCAAACTACTTCAAGCTCATCATCGCAGCAAAAATCTATCAGAACCATAACAAACTCTGTTTTCAGACAACACACAGCCCCTCTTTTTAAATCCCTAAACATGCTAAATATAAACTCACTCCACACATTCTCTTGTGCCACTTACATGTACAAAACCTTGCTCTTAAAAGCAAATCCTGATCTGAAACTCTTCCTTGACAGATGTAATAGAACCCCATAATCACCACACCAGAAATAAATATCTCTGATATCCCCAGAGTCAAACTAAATACAGTATGTGCAAACACTATGAAAATAAAGGGCCCCTAGTCTATGGAACTCACTCCCTACCGAAATAAAATGTTGTCCAATCTATGCATTATTCAAAAGTAAAACCAAAAGTACTTAATTTCATCCTCATAGTTTCCTACCTAATACTTCAAACTCGCACTGAAACTTGTGCTACGCACTCTCCCAATATATGTGCCTAAGCCATGCAACTTTACCATTGTAATCACTGCTATCAACTTATATCATGGTTGTTGTATTGAATGCAAATTCTACTACAAGGTACCCATTAATAATCCTCAAATTATGCTAAAATGTATTTGTTACTACAATGTACCTATTAATTTTCTTCAAAATTTCTTACAATGTACCTATTAATATTCTTCAAATTTTGCTACAAATTACCTACTTATAATTACTTGTTAGATTAAGGACCTGACGGAAATGCTGTGTGTGTTAGAGGCTTTGCAAGAATGTAAAACATCAATGCTATGTACTCCCATAAGCCCAATGTACCTTCTTGTATATAAATAAAGTATTGACAGAACATCCTCTTCCCTCATTCTTGTGGACTGCTTGATGTGTCAACACATGAATGCCTCCAAAATAAGGTTTACAAATCTGCCAGACCAAATGTCTTGTTTTGTAAGCTTCCCAGTCTATTACTTTCAAGTTGAAGTCCCATCCAGTACCAACAATCATGATTTATCCTCATCTGCTTTTTACTATACAGTAAACTCATGATCATTTAGAGGCCTTCTCGTTTGTCATCTAGTTCCTCCTTTGTCCATGTGTTGCTAGCTGGTTGGCTGTATGCATTTACGATTATCAGTTTATCATCTTGATTCCAAACCTGCAATGCCATTGTGAACTTCAAGGATTTTATAATATTAAATCTCTTACCTTCAGGTGTTCTTTCACCATCACAGCCACTCCTCCACCCTTCCTAGTTTTCATGTCACATCTCCAAACTGAGTAGCCCCTTGGGAATACGACCTCATTTAAAACATTTTCTTCAAGTTTCTGGAAAAAATTAATTTCTTTCTTCTTCATTTCTATTCCCATTTAGATGTTTCACTTCATTGAGGTTTATTTTCAGCTTTTCTCCATCTTCCTTTGAGAGGTCTTCTCTTAACTACTGTGCTGCACCGGCCAAGAAATCCCGTTTGCTCATTACTGAATCAACCAAGAAAACACTTTTTTTCATACACATTTGAAACACGCTCGTGTTAGTTTGGATATGAAATGGACTCCTGGGACCTCCAGTGAGAGGCAGCCATCTTGAAAAACCCCCAGCATTGAATGTACAGTAATGAAATGCCATTTTCTGGGTGAGACCCGGAGCTATCCAGGCTGATATGGATATATTAGACTTTGGCATTCACATTGACTGATGCCAAAGCCTAATACTGTATATCCATATCAGCCTAGATAGCTTCGGAAAGCCGATGGGGCTACCCCCAGAAAAATCCCAGATTTCCCTAGGGCTGCTGGCAGGTTCAGTTTTGAATAAGCAACCAAGGGTGGCACACGTGCTTCTGGCTCCCAATCCTCTTGTCGGACACAGTATTGAAAGATCGCTCTCCATTAGAGAAATTCAGACCTTATTGTTTGAAGAATATAAGTCATGATATTGATGAAGCTAGGCACAATAAGGATCTAACACAAGGGACAGATGCAAGCGCTACAGCACCGATGAGGATGATATAGCAAGCATATCCAGTTGAAGTTGAATGCCACCCATGCTCACCTGTGTTCTCAATTTTTTTTTTTTATAGATGATACATAGATGAATCGTTTTCTGGATTCAGTGATGAATGCATCCGATACAAGTAGCATAGATAAACAGTGTTAGAGGCTTCCATGGTGTTGTTTTCCATAGATCTTTTCAAGAATAGCTGAACCTCTTCCAGAATGGCTGAATATCTTCCAGAATACCTTACAAACTGATCTTTTCCTATAATCTTTTCAAGACTACCTTACACTTCACAAGCTTGGCTACATACCACCTAGAGGTACTAAAGCCAAGGATGATGTGAGTGCATTATTTGCAAGCACACAGAATGAAAAAACAGGAAGGGAAAATCTGTTTGTACCTGGTGCATTGAGAGCAAAGTCGCATGAGGCCTGCTTCATTGATTATCACTCACTTCCGAAGTACTGATTGTGTAATACAGTGTGTTTCTGAGTAGTGCGTGAAATTGTACATATTGTAATTTTAGTGAATTTTGAATAAGTAATATTGCGACAATAAACATTTATTGTGGACACATTACTGACATGTATCACAGTTCCATGGAACATTATGAACGTTCTGATGTTTACATATTGTAAAGACACAAATATTATTCATATACTATAAAAAGCAAATAAAACTGCATTGGAAATACATAGAACAAATAATTGAAAATATATTTGTGGCAACTCGCAGGGCTTGAATGACCCACAAGACTGCCTTTAGGAGCTTCATGCACGGGCGCACAGCAAATGACGACGTTACACGCCCCCTTCTTCACGTCCCCAAAGAAAAAGTAAGTGGAATTTATTAGTTATTTAACATGTACATGTTTAGGGAAGGGAATTATCACTTTACAAAGATCAACAAAAATTTTACGAAGACTTGATTTTCAGTGCGCAGGGGGAATGGCCCAATAAACACGGCACATCACAGTGGTTAATGACCAAAGTTTGCCATCCTCATCACTCTGCAATTTCCTGGAGGATGTAGAACTAGTGACAGGGATGCAATGTCAGAATTTGAATTCACATAATTTGTATACTATATATGAAAGCAGAGCAGCATGCACTGCTGCTGGTACCTTGAGTAGGGTAGAAGTGGCAGGTGGTAATTTGATGTTAGGCTACTTGGAGATTTCATGGGCATTACGTACATGATACCAAAGAGGCACTTTTTTCTTTCAGCTTGTAAACAGATCCTTTCAGAAAAACTGTTACCCTGCCCAGACTGGGAGCATTAGAATAATAAAGCTCAGAAATATTATGATAATGATGTTGATCCTTCGGATGCAAAGATGACCATGACCTCAATACAGTACTGTATATCAGGTTGGAGGTTATGTGCCAGATGATGCAGGATGAGACCAATCTGGGTCCGGAAGGCTTGGCCACACATGGGACATTTGTGGGTGGTTGCTATTGCAGAGATGGAAGTTGATCTAGCTTTGCACACAGACCGTTTCCTTTGGGCCTCTGCAGTCTGTCTATTTTCTGCCGCACAGGCCCCTGTGGTGACTGCTTTTCCAAGTTGAACAGTCATGAGCAAGCGGCTCCCAAGTATTGGTGTCAATGTGCAGTTCTTTGAGGGTCACCTTGAGGCAGTCCTTAAATCGTTTCTTCTGCTCCCCAATAAAACATGTGCCCTGGAATAATTCTCCATGCAGCAGCTGTTTAGGCAATCGGCTATCAGGGATTCTGAAACGTGGCCTGCCCATCTGGCCTGAGTTTTCTGTAGGAGGATGCAGACGCTGGGAATACGGGCCCCCTTCCAGGACCTCCTTGTCTGGGATTTTGTCCTGCCACCTAATGTGGAGGAGTCTGCAGAGACAGCTCAAGTGAAAGTGATTTAGCTGTTTGGTGTGTCTGCTGCAGACAGTCCAGGTCTTGCTGGAGTAGAAAAGGGTGGGGAGTACCACTACACGGTTGACTTTGTTTGGTGGTAAGGCTGAGGCCGTTCCGCTCCCAGACATTCTTTCAGAATCTTCCAAAGGCAATGCTGGCCTATCCAATCCTGTTGTTGACTTCTGCATCTATGATTACCGCTCTCGAGAGTATGGTACCAAGACAGGTGAAGTTGTCAACTGCCTGCAGTTTCTGCCCCTTGACAGTGATGTGTGGTTCCTGGTAGGGTATTCTGGGCGTGGGTTACCTTACCTTTACCTTGTGGTGGTTTCGAGGCTTAGCATCCCCACAGCCCGGTCATCACCCAGGCCTCATCATTGCTGGACTGGTCAACCAGGCTGTTGGATGCGGCTGCTCGCACTATGGTCTATGTAGAACTATGAGTCACTGCCTGATTGATCAGGTATCCTTTGGAGGTGTTTATTGAGTTCTCTCTTGAACACTGCTAGGGGTTGTCCAGTTATGCCCCTTATGTATAGTGGAAGCGTGTTGAACAGTCTCAGGCCTGTGATGTTGATAAGAGTTCTCTCTCTCGGAATACCTATTGCACCTCTGCTTTTCAACAGGGATATTCTGCACATCCTGCCATGCCTTCTGGTCTCGTGTACTCACCTAGTTGTGCTTACTGGGCTTAAGCTCTGGCTCTTTAGGCTCGCTTCTCAACTGTCAATCAATCAACTGATTTCCCCCCCCCCTACACACACCCAGGAAGCAGCCCGTAGCACCTGTCTATCTCCCAGGTACCTATTTACTGCTAGGTGAACATGGCCATCAGGGTGAAAGAAACTTTCCATTTGTTTCCACCTCCGCCGGGGATAGATCCCTGGACTCTAGGACTACGAATCCTGAGCGTTGTCCACTTAGCCATCAAACCCAGCCGTCATGTACTCACCTAGTTGTGCTTGTGGGGGTTGAGCTCTGGCTCCTTGGTCCTGCCTCTCAACTGTCAATCAATTGGTGTACAGATTCCTGAGCCTACTGGGCTCTATCATATCTACATTTGAAACTGTGTATGGAGTCTGCCTCCACCACACCACTGCCTAATGCATTCCACCTGTTAACTACTCTGACACTGAAAAAGTTCTTTCTAACATTCCTGTGGCTCATTTGGGTACTCAGATTCTACCTGTGCCCCCTTGTTTGTGTATCACCCGTGTTAAACAGTTTATTTACACCACCTATGTGGTGTTATTTCTGTGTGCAGGTTTGGGACCTGCCCCCTCTACTATTTCCACGTGTAAATTATTATGTATCTCTCCTGTCTGCGCTCAAGAGAATACAGATTTGGGCATTTAGTAGTTCCCAATAGTTTAGATGTTTTACAGAGTGGATTCTATCAGTAAGAATCTCTGCACGCTCTACAGCTCAGCAATTTCTCCAGCTTTGAAAGGGCTGTAATTGTGCAACAGTATTCCACTCTAGAGAGCACAAGCATGTTGAAAACTATCCCCATCGGTATAGCATCTATGGTTTGAAAGGTTCTTGTTACCCAACCTGATATTTTCTTGCAGATGTGACAGCTACTTCATTGTTTTCTTTAACCACTGCACCACGCACCTGGTTTCGGCAAAAACTTCATAGTGCAATTGTCAAGGACATATTTTTGTTGTTTTATAAATGTTCAGGTAAGTTAGTGTCAAAATGTTTCCAAATTCAACCATTTTCATTTCAAAACACAAAGAGTATTGAAAACATTAAAACACATTAAAATATAGCCTAATTAAAACAAAATCACAACTCTCAGAGCGCCTTAGGGCGCTCTGCACAGTACAGTGGTTAAGGTAAGGTACACCCAAATCCTTCACATTTCCTTTTTGTTCTATGTTATGATTTGACTGCATTTTGTATGTAGTTTCCGTTTTTATATTTTCATTTTTTCTGTAGTGCAGGAGCCGAAACTTATCTTCATTAAACAAGAGTAACGCCAGTCCATAAAGGAGGCAATCCGGCGGACATAAACAATTATAGACCATATCAAATCTACCCATTCTATCAAAAATATTTGAAAAAATTATTTACAAACAGCTCTATTCCTACCTCGTAAAATTCGACATACTCAGCCCTGCCAGTTTGGCTTCAGGTCCCAAAAGAGCACCAACGATGCAATCATTAGTCTCCTTGACGTAATCTACTCAGCACTTGACAAAAATGAGTTCCGATTGGACTCTTCATTGACCTAAGAAAAGCCTTTGATACTGTTAATCACAACTACCTCTTACTTAAACTCCAGCATTATGGAATCCGAGGCCTTGCCCTTGACTACATCCGATCCTATCTTAGTGACAGACACCAATATGTAACTATCAATGAAACAACTTCTTCCACTCTACCAATTACCGTTGGAGTGCCACAGGGCAGCATCTTAGGACCTCTTCTATTTCTTATATATATAAACGATCTGCCTAATGTCTCTAATATTCTCAAACCTATATTGTTTGCTGACGATACTACTCTTATCTATTCAGACCTCAACCCACATACACTAAATAATGTTGTGAATAATGAATTAAAAAAGTCCACTTATGGATGTCAACTAACAAACTAACATTAAACATCGAAAAGACTTACTACATCTTATTTGGAAGCAAATCATCAAATGCAATTCAGCTACAGATAGACAACATTAACATCAGTAATAAAAATGATGGCAAGTTTCTTGGCCTATTCCTAGACAAGAGACTCAACTTCAGCACCCATATTCAACACATAACTAAGAAAGTCTCTAAGACAGTTGGTATACTCTCCAAAATCAGATATTATGTTCTAACTCTGCTCTCCTCTCTCTCTATTTATGCTCTAATCTACCCCTATCTTAATTATGGTATCTGTGCATGGGGGTCTACCACTGCAAACCACCTTAAGCCCATCATCACCCAGCAAAAATCTGCTATCAGAATAATAACTAACTCTGCTTTCAGACAACACTCAGCTCCCTTGTTTAAATCCCTAAACTTGCTAATATTAACTCCCTCCACACATTCTCTTGTGTCAACTACATCTACAAAACCCTGTTCTTAAATGCAAACCATGCTCTGAAACTCTCTCTGGACAGATGTAATAGGACCCATTATCACCACACCAGAAATAAATATCTCTTTGATATCCCCAGGGTCAAACTTAATCTGTGTAAACACTCTATGCAAATTAAGGGACCTAGTCTATGGAACTCACTCCCTAGTGAATTGAAAAACTGTAAAACTTTTGCCTTATTTAAAAACAAAACCAAAAGTACTTAATTTCATCTTCTTATTTCCTACACTGAGCTTTATTTTTTGCNAGTTTAGTTCGCCTTCTGTTATCCGGCATAAATGCTACAGGGTGTTGGTCAGTAATTTATTATTATTATTAGCATCTTTATTGACAAAATTAATTACAATTTTGCCTAATCTGAGGATTTCGATTAAGTCTTATTAAAGTGAGGATAATGTTGGTATTCACTGTCATGCAGGACAGAGAGTCATACACAAGACAATAGGTCTAAGCTGTAGGCTGAAGCACATGTATATTATGGTTACAATCTATGTTTTAATGTATGAATATGTGAAAACAACTTTCTATTGTGCACTGCCACACAAGGGCAGGGATGGGTTCATAAGTGATGCAGCTTAGAAGTAATATAAATAAAAATTGTTCTTCATTCTTTAAAATGGACAAGCAAATTTTGTATAAATTGTTAGGATGTCGTCCAGAACACTCGAGTCAATGAAATAGTTACACAGTTGGTGGTACAATAGGCCAGGAGGTCTAAAGTCTTTTACGGTTTCACATTCAACAATATAGTGTTCTAGTAAATGCATTAAAGGTTTATGTCCGAAGCTAGACACAAATACAACAAAATTATTAAGGATGGTAACAGAGTCCATTTCATGTGGTCTCCATTTCATGTTGGCCTCCGAATGCATAATAGAGCTGATAAGTTAGCCAAAGAATCTGCCTTTAAAGGAGCCGTTGAGTGTAACCATGGATTGTCAATGAGCAATCTGAGAGCAGCAGTACACCGAGAACTTCAACAAGATCTTGTAGATCTGAGGCAAAGTGAAATCGACGCCAGTAATTCTATCTATCATCATACTATCATGCAAGAGGAGCCACACATCTATGGATCATCCAATAAAATCAGCAGACTTCTAGATGTTACTACTGCTCGGCTTAGACTCGGTTACAAGTATCTCTGAGAATTTTCATTATCTGCCGATGTAGATCTGACCAAATGTAAACTGTGTCAACAAAATTATTCGCACACCCTCCGTCACGGAGGGTGTGCGAAAAGATACGTGAATTCAGAGACAATTCTATAACCAATGTACCAACGATGTGTCAATATTTCATTCAAAATGATCTTCTACCAGAAATTTTAGCCAAATATCCCCAGTTTGCTAACTGTAGGTAGAAACTAAGAGTGATTGTAACCTATCCACCGCTGCCCACTGGATGGGGGGCGGTGTGTAGGACAAACATACCATATGTGACATTAGCTCTCCACATATGTCAGTTGCTTAATTTAGAAACTGTACTTGTGGTCGATCTTGAACCCATTGTTGATGTGACGACTTATACTGAATTTTGTAACTAGCTCATCAAGATTGTAACTTGCTTAGCTAAATGAATTGTGGGGTTCAGTCCCTGAGCCCATTATGTGCCTCTGTAACCCTTTCCACTACCGCCCACAAGATGGGTATGGGGTGCATAATAAATGAACTAAACTAAAGTATTCTGGTAGAGTGGCTCAGCCGCACTAACCTTCCAGATGTGTCTATAGCCAAGGAGAATTCGCGCAATGACTGCATCAGATTGTCTGGTCCGGTTACTGTGCTGACCATACAAATACCTATTACTACAAAACTTGTCATAACTTTTAATACTGCAGCTTTCAGGTCTCTGGGCATTTCTTAGTTCTTCTAAATCTGAATAAATTTGGTCAGTAATCAGCACAAAATGAAACCTAGCAAGGAAATGTCTCCATTTACGCACGGCCTCTATAATTATTTCTTTCTTTATTATGCACCCATACCCATCCCGTGGGCGGTGGTGTAAAGTATTATAGAGGCACATAATCGGTTCAGGAACTGAACCCTTAGTTCGTTTAGCTAAGCAAATAACAATCTTTTGACGCTAGTTACAAAATTATTGTCATAAATACATGTACACATACTCATGCATACATGTACATATACATACGTATACATATATACATACACATACATATTTAATCACCACACAAATACACACATCAATAATCTTTTGTCACAAGTGGCCTCTATAATGGCTGTAGCATTTCTCTACCGCATAGGTTCCCAGACAACTAGACTGGGAATACCCACCACATTGATACCTGGCTGATACCTGGTTGACGGGGTTCTGGGAGTTGTTCTACTCCCCAAGCCCGGCCCGAGGCCAGACTTGACTTGTGAGAGTTTGGTCCACCAGGCTGATGCTTGGAGCGGCCCGCAGGCCCACATACCCACCACAGCCCGGTTGGTCCGGCACTCCTTGAAGGAAACAATCTAGTTTCCTCTTGAAGATGTCCACGGTTGTTCCTGTAATATTTCTGATGCTCGCTGGTAGGACGTTGAACAACCGTGGGCCTCTGATGTTCATACAGATTCGCATAGGTTCGAATCCTCATCATAGCTGCTACGGATTTTCTCATTGATACTTCACATTAACTTCACATTAATGTGATTTCTCTCTGTAATAATAATAGTAATAATAATAGTTTATTTAGGGAAAAACACATACATACAAAATGAGTTACAAGTAGAATGTTGGATTTCTAGATAGAGCAAGTATATACTATGCCTAAAGCCACTAATACGCACAGCGTTTCGAGCAAGATGTGGAAAAAAAAATAACTAAGACAAAACTAATTGAGATCAAAAGCTTGAATTGAACTGAAGTAGAAAAAAAAGGATTACAATAATTACATGTTGAGTGGAACGATGTTCCATTCATAATAATAACACGAAATTAAATATTCTAAGAAAAAATGCATACTCGAAGTATAGTAATTTTGAAACAAACTATGTAAACACTGATCTCAACAAAGACAATGAAAATGGTGCTATTCTAACAACAGAAAACGGAATGTTTGTCATGGCTCAGGCTGGAGCGTCGACAGGTTCAGTCGCCTCTGTGGCCGTGAGGTGGAGACTGTCTCTCGCTCAGCTGAGGGAACACTGTGACCATAATTATATTAGATTGTGCTCCTACTGGAACGCAAATCACTTGTGAGTACCCACACAATATTTTGTTATGTTCATTCAATATTCTTGGCCTCGTGACTATTGTTAATTTTCTGATGGATATTTTCCATTCTGAGTAAATACCTTTTCCATCTAGAGAGTGAAGAAACAACCTCAGGAATATAAGCTATACACTATACAATAGTGAGCCCGTAGTGGACTTACCTGGCACAGGAGCGGTAAGTAACCGGGCTATAGTGAGCCCGTAGTGGACTTACCTGGCACAGGAGTGGCAAATAGCCGGGCTATAGTGAGCCCGTAACTTACCTGGCACAGGAGTGGCAAGTAGCCGGGCTATAGTGAGCCCGTACTACCTGGCACAGGAGTGGCAAGTAGCCGGGCTATAGTGAGCCCGTACTACCTGGCACAGGAGTGGCAAATAGCCGGGCTATAGTGAGCCCGTAACTTACCTGGCACAGGAGCGGCAAGTAGCCGGGCTATAGTGAGCCCGTAACTTACCTGGCACAGGAGCGGCAAGTAGCCGGGTTATAGTGAGCCCGTAACTTACCTGGCACAGGAGCGGCAAGTAGCCGGGCTATAGTGAGCCCGTAACTTACCTGGCACAGGAGCGGCAAGTAGCCGGGCTATAGTGAGCCCGTAACTTACCTGGCACAGGAGTGGCAAGTAGCCGGGTTATAGTGAGCCCGTAACTTACCTGGCACAGGAGTGGCAAGTAGCCGGGTTATAGTGAGCCCGTAACTTACCTGGCACAGGAGCGGCAAGTATCCGGGTTATAGTGAGCCCGTAACTTACCTGGCACAGGAGCGGCAAGTAGCCGGGTTATAGTGAGCCCGTAACTTACCTGGCACAGGAGCGGGGTTGTATGCGGTCTCCCTACGACCGCGAAAGGTGTTTACATGTTTTTTGTTGTTGTTGTTTTAGATTCAGCTACTTTGAACAAAATTTCCATGTTTTGTTGACCAGACCACACACTAGAAGGTGAAGGGACGACGACGTTTCGCTCCGTCCTGGACCTTTCTAAAGTCGATTGTGTTTCCACACTAAGACACACACATGTGCCTTTGGGTGTTGTCGCTGCGGTGTGTGTTGTGGAGTGGGCACAAGGGACATTTACACTACCGTACAGTTATTAATGACGCTGTTCATTCCTTCGATGCTTTGTTCGTCTAAATTGTCAACTACTCTGTAAATCTATTTTCACCTTTTTTATTGAAACGCTTCTATTCCATAGTAACTTATATCATATTTGTGCTGTTGAACGCAAATTTTGCTACACTGTATACCTAATAATAGTCCTCAAATTATGATACAATGTACCTGTTGATAATCCTCAAATGTTCTTACAATGAACCATTTAATATTCTTCTTTTGCAACAAATTACCTACTTAAAATTATCTGTTAGATGTTGTTGTTGTTGAGTTAGGGGCGACGACGATCGTGGGATCGGATGCGCCCCGGCGTACCCGGTAAGGGTGAAACGCGAAGCCAGGAAAGGCGAAACGCCAAACCAAAACGCGAAACGAGAGACGCCAAGCACTAGAAACTAAGACGCCACACGGCACGGAAACGCACAAAGGGAGAGGCACAAGCACAAAATAAAACAGGGAAAACAAGCAGCCAGAGAGGCACACAGCATTTCACAGAGTAAATACACAGGAAATCAGGGTACATACTTGCCCGGAACCGGGCCCGCGGGAACCGTACATTGAATGCTTCCCAGAGCACCCACCGCCAATGGTCCCGTCTACCCACCGGGGACTCCATAACATCCGGAACCGGGGCAACAAACACCCGCAAGCAGGGGGACCCAAATGGTGGTACCCACGAGGCGAGTAGTCGCCACCCGGCTCGACAGGAAGGGAACCTGCCCACCACGAAAGTTCTCTGGCCCGTCAGACAGCTGATTGATTGATTGATAAAGATTAAGCCACCCAAGAGGTGGCACGGGCATGAATAGCCCGTAAGTGGTGGCCCTTATGAGCCATTACCAGTATCGAGAGATGATACTGGAGATCTGTGGAGGTGCGACTGCACCCTGCGTGACGGGAGATGTCTCCCGGACCAAATGGTGACCAAATGGTGTCGTCTTCTATTCGATTGATTGATTGATGAAGATTAAGCCACCCAAAAGGTGGCACGGGCATGAATAGCCCGTAAGTGGTGGCCCTTTTGAGCCATTACCAGTATCAATAGATGATACTGGAGATCTGTGGAGGTGCGACTGCACCCTGCGTGACGGGAGATGTCTCCCATGGAAGAGGAGAAAGATTGATTGATTGATAAAGATTAAGCCACCCAAGAGGTGGCACGGGCATGAATAGCCCGTAAGTGGTGGCCCTTATGAGCCATTAACAGTATCGAGAGATGATACTGGAGATCTGTGGAGGTGCGACTGCACCCTGCGTGACGGGAGATGTCTCCCGGACCAAATGGTGACCAAATGGTGATGTCAGACAGCTGTAACTCGGCAATCTCCGTCCAGTGACCCGGCGGCATCACAGACGCCGGCAACACATCCTCCAGGACCCCAACTGGCATCCTCACAGGAGCGAACGGGCCACAGGGGCACCCGTGGCCCCGGGCACACCACCAGACGACAGCAGGGAATCCGGAAGGACCTTCCCGAAACGCTATGCGTGTTAGTGGCTTTGCAAGAATGCAAAAACATCAATGCTATGTACGTGCTCTCATTCAATGAAATGACAGTAAAAAATAAGATCATTTTGGTTAAATAGTAATGCTTTCCTCCATGTTTTTTTTAAACGAAAATACGGGTTACCATACTAATGCTTTCGTAAGACAGAAGACGCGTGTGCAATTGTGTCCAGTTGTGAAATGGGTGATGGTCTCGACAGCCACAGATTAGTAGTCTTCCGTCCTCTCCTGTACACGGAAAGGTCACCTTCAACACACTGGGTAGACTGAAGTCTTCAAGGAAGTTAATATCTGGCACTGGATTTGCTAAATTATCGAGGCAGTTCTTTTTGTTTTGTTTATGTGCTTAACCGTTCTATCTGGCGGTTTGTATATTGGAATAATAACTATATTTACGTTCTCTACTTTGATTCAAAGTACTGTATGTACCTATTCCATCTCCATCGTAGAGTTCAGGAGCTATGTGCATAAAAGGTTCTCTTTAATATATAAACCTACTTCTCCATATGGGGCCCCTCGCTGCGCCTTTGGGGACCCACAGGCACATATAGGCATAGGTTAGGTTAGTTTTAGGTTCTGTTGGCGATCATTTATATTTTGTAGTACGTGGGTAAAGCATTTATAGCAACCTGTCCTCGACTCAAGTCCATTACATCCAGCGGTCGACCCCCACTCACTCACGGAAACTGAGATTACATAATAATGATATTTTTACATTCTTGCAAAGCCATTAACACGCAAAGCGTTTCGGACAGGTCCTTAATCTAACAGATCAGGTAAGATGACAGGGTACATTGTAGTAGTTCGTTATATAAATTGACAGAGGTGATTAATCTGGTGAAGATGTATGTCTTAAGTACTAATGTTGGGGTAATGGGTGTTATTAGATGTTATTTCCTAGATGTGTATTCGGAGTTGAATGTACTGACTCGGGTCCCACTTGTTTTATCATATTTACATCTATTAATTTATCTTCAACCACTGCAGCTACTAACACATTTCATGTATTGACAAGTCTAACACTAATGAACTTGTTGACATCTCAGTGAGGTATTCGTGTATCATTCTGCTGTTCTACGTTTGAACCATGTTACGCTGTCAATTAACCTTGGATATTTTTAAGTCGCTATCATGATTTCTTATTCCGCCTCCCCTCCACCCCTCCAGTGTGCGCTCGCCCGCGAGAAAGAGAGAGAGAGAGAGAGAGAGAGAGAGAGAGAGAGAGAGAGATAATATGTGCATGTTTAAGTGACTTTAATGCATGCGTGCGTGCGTGAGATGTGTGCGTGACGGGCGTTGCCTACTGGTAGTGGGTCACACCACATCCTCCCCTTTCATCTCCCACACCTCCCTACTCTCATATCACGCCGCCTACACCACCATGCCTACACCTACACCTCCCTACTCTCATATCACGCCGCCTACGTACACCACCATGCCTACACCTCCCACGCCGCCTAGTGGCATATCTCTGAACTTTCTCACGCTTCGCCTTGTGCTTGACAAGGTACGGCCTGGGGCCACATACTCCAGGATTGGTCATACATATACTTACATATTCGTTTGATGTGGGCTTCAGGAGACAGGGTTGGTGTGATATCAACTCCTAGATCCTTCTCTCTGTCCGTTTCATGAAGGACTTCATCTCCCGTTCTGTATCCTGTGTCTGGCCTCCTGTTTCCACTGCCTAGTTTCATTACCTTACATTTACTCGGGTTGAACTTTAGTAGCCATTTGTTGGACCATTCGTGCAGTCTGTCTAGGTCATCTTGTAGTCTCATACTGTTTTCCTCCGTCTTAATCCTCATAATTTTTGCATCATCAGCAAACAATGAGGAATGATTCTATATCATCTGGGAGATCATTTACATATATAAGAAACAGTATGGGTCCAAGGACTGAACCCTGCGGGACCCCACTGGTGACGTCTCGCCAATCTGAGACCTCGCCCCTCACAGTGACTCACTGCCTTCTGTTACCTAGGTACGTACTCCCTTATCCAATGGAGTACCTTCCCTTTCACCCCTTGCCTGCATCTCCAGCTTTCGCACTAGCGTGTGTGTGTGTGTGTGTGTGTGTGACACAAAGGCTGTATGAACGTGCGAGCCATTAATCACCAAGAACTCTATGGACCCGACCAGGATTTAAACCCCCACCGTCCAGGATCACCCCTTGACGTACAGAGTACCGTAACCACTAGACCAATGATCGTCTATAATCATTGGTCAAGTAGTTACAGTACTCTGTACGCCAAGAGGGGATCCTTAGCAGCTAGGGTTCAGATCCTGGTCGGGTCAGTAGAGTTCTTAGTGATTATAGATATATGTATGTATATTCTACTGTGTGTGTATATATATACCAGAGATCTTGACAGCGTACAATATATCCTCGCCTCTGCTTCAGATAAAATGGCACGAGAATTGTATGGCAGCAATGGGAACAACTTGAAGTATAGCATCAGTAACACCAACATCCAGCAACAGGGTTACAGCACCAGCAATGATATACAACATCAAGGTTATAGAGACGAAAATAACAGAGACTTTCTGGCATCTTCAGACAACAATTCCTTTCTGCAACAGTATGGACCTAATCCTGGTTACCACAACAGCTACGATACGAACTCAGACCACATTCACGAGTCCTACGCGTGAGTATCGTGCTTTGTCTTCCCGCGTCTCCAAATGTTCAGATCATATATCATCACTGACACTCCAGCAGGCAAGCAATCAGTGGCAGTAAATGTCAAAGTGAGCATTCTGTTTAATTCAATTATATTTTATTTACAAGCCAGCATAAAAATCCCAAGCACCAACTTTTATTATCTTTGTACTATTATGTATGACAATGTCACGTACTATGTTTAGTAAACAAATGTCATTAGTGTAACAATACATGCCAGTAGAGGGACTTTGCTTAGTTATACTGACCTCAATCTACTCCATGTGTGCAGACGTTGAGTCACAATAACGGCTGAAGATTTGATGACCAAACTACACACCAGAAGATGAAGAAACGACGACCTTTCGGTCCGTCCTGGACCATTATCAAGTCGATTGTGGTGGGAGATTAATTGATAAAGAATAAGCCACCCCAGAAGGTGGCACGGGCATGAATAGCCCATAAGTGGAGGCTCTTTTTGGAGTCATTACCAGAACCAATAGCTGATACTGAAGATCAGTGGATGGTTGGGGTCTTCATGGTACGGGAGGGAGAGTGATTGATTATTAGAGATTAAGCCACCAAAGAGGTGGCACGGGCATGAATAGCACGTAAGTGGTAGATTTTTAGAGTGAAAGTGATCTTTGGTCGTGAAAGGATATACTGCGTGCTGTGCTCGCATGTAAATCGTCAAACCTTACTACGTGGCCGCTATCACAGGAGAGGATACTGCTTGACAGTATTCATTACCAGAAGAGTGGCAGTGTTGATGGCTTCGGGGTGGTAACTGCAAGATTCAGGTACTCTTTAAGCTCTTCTTAGGTCCTTGGTTGCTTCACATTCCAGGGGATAGTAAAGTAGTGGCTTTTCTTTGATTGTTTGGCAGAAGATGCATTCCCCCGCACTCTGGGTTCACTAATTTCCCAGTTGCATCTGTAACCTAGACGTATTCTATAAAACTGAACTGCTATTTCCCAGTGGATTACTTTCGGGATATTTAACCTGTCTAACTTGGTGGCCTGAAGATACCATATTGCAGAAGGTGAACCTTCTGCTACTCTGTTGTAGATGGGCTTTGTTGAGGTGTGCAAGTTTTTTGGTGATGTTTATGTACTTTAGACTGGGTTGGATTCTTTTGTGGATCACTGGATGACGAGTTGCCAATTTACCAGTTTCATCGGCTTTCTCATTTAATGGGCTTCCAATATGGGATGGGATCCAGTTAAGGTTATGTTGAGTCTTTTGCCTTTAGCGACTGCTCCAAGATACAAAATTGTGGCCATTATTTAAACGTTGTCTTTCCACTGCTTTTTCCGTAATATTTGAAGTGCAGCTTTTAAGTCTGTGTGTATGAGTGCATTTTGAGTATTTTGTGCAATCAATTATGCAAAGGCCTGTTGTATGGCAAGCAGTTGAGTTTCGGTTGATGATACTGGTCCTCTGTCTCTCTCTCCCATTACGGGCTATTCATGCCCGTGCCACCTCTTGCGTGGCTTAATGTTTAATGTGTGTGTGTCTGCCTGTCTCTGTCTGCCTGCCTGTCTCTGTGTGTCTGCCTGCCTGTCTCTGTGTGTCTGCCTGTCTGTGTCTGTCTGCCTCTGTGTGTCTGTGTCTGCCTCTGTGTGTCTGTGTCTGTGTCTGTGTGTCTGTCTCTGTGTCTGTTTATCTGTCTGTGTGTCTCTCTCTCTCTCTTTTTCTCTTTCTCTTTTTTTGTGTGCTCACCTATTTGTGCTTGCGGGGTTGAGCTTCGGCTCTTTGGTCCCGCCTCTCAACTGGTGTACAGATTCCTGAGCCTACTGGGCTCTTATCATATCTACATTTGAAGCTGTGTATGAAGTCAGCCTCCACCACATCACTGCCTAATGCATTCCATCCGTTAACTACTGTGACACTGAAAAAAGTCCTTCTAACGTTCCTTGTGACTCATGTGGGTACTTGGTTATCACCTGTGTCCCCTTGTTTGCGTACCACCAGTGTTGAATAGTTTATCCTTGTTTACCTGGTCGATTCCCCTGAGGATTTTGTAGGATTTGATCATGTCTCCCTTTACTCTTCTGTCTTCCAGTGTCCTAAGGTGCATTTCCTGCAGCCTTTCCTCGTAACTCACGCCTCTTAGTTCTGGGACTAGTCTAGTGGCATACCTTTGAACTTTTTCCAGCTTTGTCTTGTGCTTGACAAGGTACGGGCTCCATGCTGGGGCCGCATACTCCAGGATTGGTCTTACATATGTGGTATACAGGATTCTGAATGATTCCTTACACAGGTTCCTGAACGCTGTTCTGATGTTAGCCAGCCTCGCATATGCCGCAGACGTTACTCTTTTTATGTGGGCTTCAGGAGACAGGTTTGGTGTGATATCAACTCCTAGATCTTTCTCTCTGTCCGTTTCATTAAGTACTTCATCTCCTATTCTGTATCCTGTGTCTGGTCTTCTGTTTCCACTGCCTAGTTTCATTACTTTGCATTCTCTCCCATCACACATTCTCTCTCAATCAGTCTCTCCCATCACAATCGACTTGATAATGGTCCAGGATTGTCCGAAACGTTGTCATTTCCTCATTTTCTGGTGTGTGGTTTGGTCATCACACGCCATGTGTATTAAGGCATATCCACAATCATTTACTTGTTTATTTATTTTTATTTATTTATTTATTTATATAAAAGAAGGCACATTGGGTTTATGAGAGTACATAACATTAATGTTTTTACATTCTTGCAAAGCCACCAACACTCATAGCGTTTCGGGCAGGTTCTTAATCTAACAGATCATTTTAAGCAGGCAATTTGTAGTAAAAATTAAAGAATATTAACAGGTACATTGCAAGAAAATTTGAAGAAAATTAATAGGTACATTATAGTAAAATTTGGTGATTATTAACAGGTACACTAGCATAATTTTATTATTAATAGGTACATTGTAGAAAATTTGTGTTCAACATAACAACCATGATATAAGTTGATAGCAGTGATCACAATAGTGAAGTTGTATGGCTTAGGCACATACATTGGGGGGGGGGAGGGTAGCACAAGATCTAGTGCGAGTTTGAAGCACTAGGTAGGAAACTATGAGGATGAAATTAGGTACTGTATTTTTTGGTTTGCCTTTTGAATAAGGTATAGGTTGGACAACTTTTTAATTTGTTAGGGAGAGAGTTCCATAGACTAGGTATCTTTATTTCCATAGTGTTTACACAGATTTAGTGTGACTGGGGATATCAGAGAGATTTATTTCTGATGTGGTGATTATGGGTTCTATTACATCTGTCAAGGAAGA